>CM057339.1:688561904-689161904 GCA_030015575.1 Agapanthus africanus
TAGATCCACCTGAGGGCTTCATCCTTGGGCTCCTTTCTCGATCTTGAGAGAACTAAGGTATCCGGTTTGCTAGAACTTCTACCTTAGAGTGAGTAGAGTGTGCTTTGGGGTGTTATATCTTCAAGGAGATGATTCTCAACACATGAGATTTGCTCTCCTTGAACTAGAGGAGGAAGAAGATGAAGTGAAGAGAGAGAAACGAAATGATAGAATGATATGGTATTTTTACAACCATAACATATATGTGATTTTCTAATAATAATATTAATCCAAAATGAAAAAGGTGATGGATGGATTGAAGAGACCATTATCATATCACAATAAATGAATTTTGCAAAGATCAAAGAGCATCTAAAAAGGGTAATGATGATGGTCAATGTTTCAAACCTAGTCAACTAGTCAACCATGGTCAACAAGTCAACAAACCCATCCATGACACAATTCCATTTAATTAATATTATTAATTGATAAATCACAAGATCATTAGGGTTTGGAAAAAGACGACTGTCAACTGTGCATACACACCCGTTCAAAAACCCTAATGAACAAACTCTTCCTCCGCCTCAATCAACTGTGCATACACACCCGCATTCATGTTCCGAGGAACATGAACACAATGAGATAAAACTAACCCCAAAGCATATACTAGGATCCGGCTCAAACCAGAGCCTGCTAGTAATGACTGTCCGGACACCAAACGTGCACAAGTGCGCAGACGTGAACGAACCCTGTCGCAAAACCATGCGACCTCTACTCAGTTTTGTCCAAAGGCGAGTAACCCTCTGTGTGGGACTCTAAAGACTCGACACTACGCTGTCAGTGGGGTTAACCACAGACCGCAAGCGGCACTAGCTGTACGTAACGGTCCCCAGGTAGATGCCGATAAGAAGACTGATGAGGTGAACCCATCCGAACTCCTACTGAGTCTGTATGTGACAATCTCCGAACAGTCCGGTCTGTTCGTCTGATATATCGCATGGCGGGCCTAGGGGGCGGTAAACGTCAGTCCCCTAATAGCGGTACAAGTCGTGTCGGAGTGAAGCCCAGAACACCCTGAGATAACACTGGAAACCTACCAGTATATCTCGCTTGCCCTGGCCAGGGACTACTCGTGTAATGGCTCTCCTAGACACAGCGCGATGTCAACTCCCAATACCGGGAGAGACGAATCCTGTCTAACCGTCACTGCCTCCAAGTGCTTCGGGACTGCACCCAACTACTACCTGTTTGCATGACTCAGTAGAGCCGTGGTAGGATAGTAATCAAAGAACAGTGGGAACACACTCGAGGCGAAATAACAGTGTCAAGTCAGCAGACTAAGCTGTACTCATGTCACCTGGGAACTGATAACTGACGATAGGTATAATACCAACATCAGTTCCCGACGAGTCCTGTCCAGTGTACTCGTAACCTAACGAGCACCCACATACTATCTCAAGTACGACGTACTGACGGCTGTGGGACAGACCGTCTCCCGTGCTGGGATGAGAAGCGCATACGCTAGTCTACTCCGGAGTATCGATGTCTTATCTTGATAATCCCATGACTAGGGACGTGTATAAGGATGTGCTTGTGGATTACCCAGCCCCCACGAGTGTGATCGCCATCACAACGTCGGTAATCAAGCAAAGATCCTAAGGGCTCTACTAATGCGTATAGGTGATATAATGAAGAAACACACATGTACACATTAAAGCAGAGACAAACCAAGTAGCATACTACTATATTGAGCAAGATTGTCTGTACAACTGTGAATATCCCAAGCTTCCATCAAGTAATATACATACTAGTATGATACAGTAATGGCCTCTAGGGCATATACACTAACAATCTCCCACTTGCACTAAGGCCATGTACTGGCATATCGAAGACCTATCATCTCGATCAGCCGCTCGAACTGAGTCTGGGGTAAGGCCTTCGTGAATGGGTCCGCTGTGTTGTCCTTTGTGTCCACTCTCCGCACCTCGATCTCCTGGCGATCAATGATCTCCCTGATCAGGTGATACCGCCTTAAGATGTGCCTGGATTTCTGATGGGACCTTGGTTCCTTCGCTAAAGCTATAGCCCCATTGTTATCGCAATACAAAGGTATAGGGTCAACAATGGACGGAACCACCTGAAGTTCACTAATGAACTTCTTCATCCAGACCGCCTCTTTTGCGGCATCGCTTGCAGCAATATATTCAGCCTCCATCATCGAGTCTGCGACGGTATCCTGTTTGGAACTCCTCCAACATACCGCCCCTCCGTTGAGGGTAAACACAAAACCCGAGACAGACTTGCTGTCATCTTTGTCACTCTGGAAGCTTGAATCGGTAAAAGACTCGACCCTGAGGTCTCCATTACCGTAAACCAGGAACATCTCCTTAGTCCTTCTCAGGTACTTGAGAATGTTTTTCACTGCTGTCCAGTGGTCCTCACCTGGGTCTGACTGATACCGGCTTACCGTGCTCAGCGCGTAAGCTACATCTGGTCTTGTACATAGCATCACATACATTATAGATCCTACCGCCGAAGCGTAGGGTATAGTGCTCATGCGAACCCTCTCCTCGTCAGTCTTAGGAGACATCTTCTTGGAGAGGGTAATTCCGTGCAATGCGGGTATGTTACCGCGCTTGGAACCCTCCATACTATATCTCTTTAGTACGGTCTCTATGTACCTGGACTGCGAAAGTCCCAGTAGTCTCTTGGATCTATCTCTATAGATCTTGATCCCCAGAATGTACGAGGCATCACCCAGGTCCTTCATGGAGAACCTTTGTGACAAAAATAGCTTGACCGATTGTAGCATAGGATTGTCATTTCCTATCAAAAGAATGTCGTCTACGTACAAGACTAGGAATACGACAGTTCGTCCTACAATCTTCTTATAAACACAGGGTTCATCTTCGTTCTTGATGAAATCAAATTCCTTGATTGCCTCATCAAAACAGATGTTCCAGCTCCGTGATGCCTGCTTTAATCCATAAATGGATTTAAGCAACTTGCACACCTTCCCGCTGCTCCTACTGTCCACGAAACCTTCTGGTTGATCCATGTAAACGCACTCTTCCAAACAACCGTTTAGGAAAGCCGTTTTAACATCCATCTGCCAGATTTCATAGTCATAGAAGGCAGCAATGGCAAGTAGGCTCCGAATGGATTTGAGCATAGCCATCAGAGAAAAAGTTTCATCATAGTCCAAACCAGGTCTTTGATGAAAACCTTTTGCAACGAGTCTAGCTTTATAGGTTTCCACCTGCCCATCTACACCAAGTTTCCTTTTGTAGATCCATTTGCATCCAACGGGTTTTACCCTAGGTGGAGAAATGTCCAAGGCCCACACTTTATTGGCGTACATGGACTCCATTTCGGATTGCATTGCTTCCTGCCACTTATCAGAGTCCCTACTGATAATGACCTGCCTGAAACTGGTAGGGTCATCTTCTTCCAAGATGCAATCCTCTCGATCCCCTTCAATGAGAAAACTGTAGTATCTCTCGGGCGGATGAGAAATCCTACCAGATCTGCGGAGTGGCTGAGGTTCGTTTGGGGTTATTGAATCTAGCGGTTCCTCCAAATTTTCAGTTATATTTTGTGGTCGCTGAATTTCTTCCAGTTCTACCGAACTCCCACTAGTTTCTTTTGCAAGAAACTCCCTTTCTAAGAAGGTAGCGTGGCGAGATACAAACACCTTCTGTTCCTCAGTGTGGTAGAACAGATATCCTAGTGAGTCTTTAGGATATCCCACAAATTTACACAGAACTGACCGTGCCTCTAGCTTGTCCGGTTTCTGTGTTTTCACATAGGCCGGACAACCCCATATCTTAATAAACTTAAGACATGGTTTCTTACTGCTCCATATTTCATACGGAGTTTTAGGCACAGATTTGGACGGGACTTGATTCAAAAGGTATGCCGCTGTCTGAAGCGCATGTCCCCAGAATGAAAGAGGTAACTCAGCACTACTCATCATGGAGCGAACCATATCCTATAGGGTACGATTCCTCCGCTCCGATACACCGTTGTGCTGTGGTGTATAAGGAGGAGTAAGCTGAGAGAGAATACCATTCTCTTTTAAGTAATCTAGGAATTCCGAGCTTAAGTACTCCCCTCCTCTATCAGACCGGAGGATCTTGATACTTTTGCCAATCTGGTTCTCTACTTCCTTTCTGAATTCCTTGAATTTCTCAAAAACTTCAGATTTGTGTTTCATCAGATACACATATCCGAACCTAGAGAGATCGCCAGTGAATGTGATGAAGTAGGAGAACCCACCCCTTGCATGTGTAGACATCGGACCACATACATCACTGTGTATGAGTCCCAAGAGCTCTGCTGCTCTTTCTCCATGTCCGGTGAACGGAGATTTGGTCATCTTCCCTTTGAGACAGGACTGACAAGTTTCATAAGATGAAAACTCGAACGCATTCAAGAGTCCATCTTTATGCAACTTACTCAGTCTTTTCTCTCCGATATGACCAAGTCTACAATGCCACAAGTAGGATTCATTCGTATCTGAATTCTTCCTCTTGCGTGTGTTTTGTATATTGAGAACTGTATTCTGATTTAGAACGTAGATACCATTACACAGTGTACCCTCTGCAACCAGTACCTTATGAAGGTAAATGTTCATGATATTTCTATCAAGAACAAAGTTATATCCATCTTTATTGAGTAAAGAAACTGATATGATGTTGCAAACCATAGAGGGTACATAGTAGCAATCGTTCAAAATCATAGTCTTGCCATTTGGCAATACAAGGTGATATTCACCGACGGCTGCCGCATTAACTTGTGCTCCGTTCGCTACTCTGAGCGACATATCACCCGGTGCAACTTTCCTACTTTTTCTCAGTCCCTGCAATAAATTACAGATATGAGATCCTGATCCGGTATCAAGTACCCAGGAGGTAGGGCTGACCGTAAAACAGTTCTTAATTACAAGAACACCTGAAGTAGATGAAAAACCATGCTTCTTCTTCAACTGGGTATCCTGGGAATCCATACAATCCCCTTTCCCTTTCTCATACTTATGACTGTTGTCACAAGTTAGAGCTGAACCAACGTTCCCCAGCCCCGAATAAGAATTCAGATCGGTCAAGCGATACATTTTATTATCTTGATTAGGGCGTGAAAAGGTTGCTACCTGGAGAGAGAGAAAAAAAACACTCAGCGTGCGCTCTTGCAAGATTAGATTGGTTTATTAGTTTATCTAACCAGGATGTCTCCCACTGTTTCCTCAAATTCTTCTTAAAACCTTTTAAAAGAGGAATTAGTCGGGATTTTAATTCACGTCACAATACATGCTTAACCTTTTAGCCAGGCTAGTGTCGGTACTTTGAGGGAGGTTTTCCAACGCTTTCGCGAAGTTCCTTAATTTAAGAACCTCTTTTCCCTGGGGGCGTAGCCCCGCTAACACCTTTCTAGACACCTACTAGGTTTATAGCATTGATCGTTAAGTGAAATAATCTCCCGAGAGTAATCCAACTCATCAGTGGGATCGGGATCCAACTGTCACTGTGTGATAACCTAGATGGAATCCACTCTAGTCACCACACTCCAGAAGGTATGCTAAATCTGCAAGTTTCAGTACTTTTGAAACTCCCGATGTGGTTTTTGCCCCTAGGACCCAAGTGACCTTGACGAATAATCACCAAATCAAAAGGTCCTAGTCAAGTTCAACCCGTCGTTATCCAGGATTGCATTAGACCCGCCCGCATGATCCTTGATGAATAATCAACAAAATCATGCGACCATCCTAACCAATCGCATCTATCAGTGCAACAGAGAATTATTACTCAGCTACCGTTCACTGTGTCTTGACGAATAATCAACAAACGCAGCACGAATAGTAAGTATTAATTATCTGAAACGACGGAGGGCTACGGCTGGGTTTTTGGCGAAAAACCCGTTAACGTAATGAACTTGATGTAGTTGAAGGAACATGATAGACCTTTTGAAAAACATAGTAACGAAAACTTTGCTAAAGAGGTCACTCCCTGTGAAGGGATCTCGGCTCTTTCCTCGTCGAGTGAGGTGCTGGGCATTCGTAAGATGAATACCTCGATGCAAAGCAAGAATAATCGACTATGGTGAAGTTATTACCCTGACGCAAACTTTTTGTCCAAGGGGTCACTCCCGATGAGGGGATCTCGGCCCTTGCCTCATTGAATGAGGTGCTGGGCATTCATAACCGAATACCGCGATGCAAAACAAAAATTGAACATCCTTGCAATAACAGCTTTTTTGAAAAACTTGTTCCAACAACGTCTTTTAGATTTATTTTCTTGCATTAGTTCTTTTAATGCGTCCCATCATTTAAATCCTACCATTGCAGAAAACAACCAAAATATGACGTACGCTTATGCTATTCGCATTCGCCACGGGGCCCCGTCATCACCCGTTAGGTTACTTAACTAACGACAGAGCGGGGGCTGGGATAGCGCGGCTGTAAAACATAAGCAACGCCTAAATAGTTATTATATATAGATATATAGCAATGATAGCCAATCCAGATCACAGATGAACACTTTGGATATACTAGGAACCCGTGATTCGTTCGAGCCTGCAACGAAAAGCGGATTACACGGTCGCGATGAATAGCCAATACCCCACCTAAGACCCCTACGGGTGCGACAAACTACCCGCCTAGTACCCGAAGCGAAGCAACCTCCCTCAACGCCGTGAGTAGGCCACTCGGCACTTCGAGATACCCGGTAGTTTGTGCACCCCCTCCATGGGTCTATCCTAGGAGCAAAAACAGTAAAAAGAATTATACAATGACGGCTACAACCCCGACCCGGTTGTGCGGCCATACAAATAATATTACATCAATTTACAAATTTATTACATGAATGAAAGAAAAAGAAACTCTCATCTCACATCCACCCCGGCTATTCATCCGCGACAATCCAACGAGTTCATATACACAAACCATCAACAACACAGATCACAGATATGTATAACCCCCACTAATCGACGTATAGCGATTAGTAGACGTTCAATACACATATAACATTACAGATATAACCATTAGCCAAAGTCTACAGAACATCGACCAAAAAATACGGATTTTTGAGCCCCAAAAACAAATTTTGCTTTCTGGAAAATCTGGGCAGAAAAGTCATATTGTAAAAATCCCAAAATACCCATACAAGAAAACTGCAGGAAACAGATTCCACAACTGAGCTAACTCGGCCGCGGTTCCGCGGCATAAGCAAGCTTATGCCGCGGATCCGCGGCGCTTTAGTCGAGTTGGGGGATCAAATTTCTCCAGTTTTCTAACAAAAGCCTGAGCCGATTTTTAGTGTATGATTTATTACTTTTTGAACAGAAAAAAATCGGCAGAAACTTGAAATATCCGGGGTGTTTTGCGGTTTTTTGTCCGGTCGAAATTCTAAAAACTTTGCTAAAATGCTAGGGTGTGTTTAGTTAGGCTCTGATACCACTGTTAGGTCCACGTTACCTCTCCCGGTACTTTCGGGGTTGCGGAAACGGTAAAACAAATTTTTTTTCTAGACTTGGTAACATGGACCGTAAAAGCCGGATTTTTGCTAAACTACACACTAGCATCCTAACTAGAGGTTTATCTACTCGGTTAGGGGTTATACCTCAACTTGAACTCCTTCTCTTCTTATTGTTCTTCTTCTTGCTTGCTCTTTGTAGTAGTTTGAATGGCTTCCCCTCCTCGTCTCCTCTTTACCGAAGATAGATCCACCTGAGGGCTTCATCCTTGGGCTCCTTTCTCGATCTTGAGAGAACTAAGGTATCCGGTTTGCTAGAACTTCTACCTTAGAGTAAGTAGAGTGTGCTTTGGGGTGTTATATCTTCAAGGAGATGATTCTCAACACATGAGATTTGCTAGAGGAGGAAGAAGATGAAGTGAAGAGAGAGAAACGAAATGATAGAATGATATGGTATTTTTACAACCATAACATATATGTGATTTTCTAATAATAATATTAATTCAAAATGAAAAAGGTGATGGATGGATTGAAGAGACCATTATCATATCACAATAAATGAATTTTGCAAAGATCAAAGAGCATCTAAAAAGGGTAATGATGATGGTCAATGTTTCAAACCTAGTCAACTAGTCAACCATGGTCAACAAGTCAACAAACCCATCCATGCCACAATTCCATTTAATTAATATTATTAATTGATAAATCACAAGATCATTAGGGTTTGGAAAAAGACGACTGTCAACTGTGCATACACACCCGTTCCAAAACCCTAATGAACAAACTCTTCCTCCGCCTCAATCAACTGTGCATATACACCCGCATTCATGTTCCGAGGAACATGAACACAATGAGATAAAACTAACCCCAAAGCATATACTAGGATCCGGCTCAAACCAGAGCCCGCTAGTAATGACTGTCCGGACACCAAACGTGCACAAGTGCGCGGATATGAACGGACCCCTGTCGCAAAACCATGCAACCTCTACTCAGTTTTGCCCAAAGGCGCGTAACCCTCTATGTGGGACTCTAAAGACTCGACACTACGCTGGCAGTGGGGTTAACCACAGACCGGAAGCGGCACTAGCTGTACGTAACGGTCCCCAGGTAGATGCCGATAAGAAGACTGATGAGGTGAACCCATCCGAACTCCTACTGAGTCTGTATGTGACAATCTCCGAACAGTCCGGTCTGTTTGTCTGATACATCGTATGGCGGGCCTAGGGGGGCGGTAAACGTCAGTCCCCTAATAGCGGTACAAGTCGTGTCGGGTGAAGCCCAGAACACCCTGAGATAACACTGGAAACCTACCAGTATATCTCGCTTGCCCTGGCCAGGGACTACTCGTGTAATGGCTCTCCTAGACACAGCGCGATGTCAACCCCTAATACCGGGAGAGACGAATCCTGTCTAACCGTCACTGCCTCCAAGTGCTTCGGGACTGCACCCAACTACTACCTGTTTGCATGACTCAGTAGAGCCGTGGTAGGGTAGTAATCAAAGAACAGTGGGAACACACTCGAGACGAAATGACAGTGTCAAGTCAGCAGACTAAGCTGTACTCATGTCACCTGGGAACTGATAACTGACGATAGGTATAATACCAACCATCAGTTCCCGACGAGTCCTGTCCAGTGTACTCGTAACCTAACGAGCACCTGCATACTATCTCAAGACGTACTGACGGCTGTAGGACAGACCGTCTCCCGTGCTGGGATGAGAAGCGCATACGCTAGTCTACTCCGGAGTATCGATGTCCTATCTCGATAATCCCACGACTAGGGACGTGTATAAGGATGTGCTTGTGGATTACCCAGCCCCCACGAGTGTGATCGCCATCACAACGCCGGTAATCAAGCAAAGATCCTAAGGGCTCTACTAATGCGTATAGGTGATATAATGAAGAAACACACATGTACACATTAAAGCAGAGACAAACCAAGTAGCATACTACTATATTGAGCAAGATTGTCTGTACAACTGTGAATATCCCAAGCTTCCATCAAGTAATATACATACTAGTATGATACAGTAATGGCCTCTAGGGCATATACACTAACATACTGTTCCATGTTGCATAATATACAGATATGCTTACATTTCTGTCATATGTCGCATACATCATGCTTTATGATTATACGCTTTGAGATATGCTGTTTTCGTGAGATTTCTGGATTTGAGAACCGTGGTATTATTTCAAGAAAGTATGCATTGTTTTGAAAACCCGGTTTCTCTTGATATGATATTTCAGTGCGTCTACCATGAGTTTTCTCGGTTCTGAGAGCTTGTGTGAGTATACCCGATTCGAGGAGCGGTAGGCACTGTCTGCGGGTACATCGTGGACCCGGTATGCTACCCCGAGGCAAGAAGACTCGTATAGATAGACGGTGAGCCCAGCGAAGGGACTACTAACTACCGGTGATAGTATTTGGGCTCGGCGGTTATCCGGAGGATATCGATCGGAGTAGTATGATGGATATAAGGGCCGACCAGATTATGCGGTGCCTGAGGGCCGATCTGGGGATGCGGCGCCTAAGATATGAGGATTTACATGTCGATGCTGGACACGGGTTTCATGATGTTTCGAGTGTCGATGCTAGACATTCAAGTTTCATGATTTTGATGTGTTGCGAGGGACACACGTTGATTTATACCCTCATACTTTCATGCATATGCTTTTATGATATTTACATGCATGACATTGTTGTGTCATTGATAGACACATGGATGAGATCCACATGCATACATGCATTGATTACATTGTTGGATGATATCCACTTGCATATAGGCATTGAGTATATTGTTGGTACATATGCAGACACGGTCACCCTAGATATCATAGTATTACTTTTATGATATAGTTGACCTAGAAATCGTTGTTTATTCGATTTCTACCTGATGATGTTTTCTACTCACGAGTTGGCAGCTCACCCCCGTTGTGCCACAGTTCTTGCAGGTTGACCACATGGATCGGTAGCGGCATCGCTGGCACATAACTACATTTGGGTGATTTGCTATGGTAGGTGGGACATTTGTATCATGCCCACTCTTGTATTTTATTATTCCTATTGTATCTAGTCAACTCCATCAAATCAGAAACTAGTATTTGTATATGTAGTTGGACTTAGTGAGACTTGTGGTTGCGAGACTTAGAGCGAGGGTTATTCTGCTACTAGTGGTTTTGATGTCTTGCTTATTTCATTATCTTTGTGTTGATCTTCGCCGTTGGTGTTGGATGTAGTGCCCTCAAAGTCAATTATTGGATCGCAGGTACGTGATTGCAATGATTGAGGAGGACCTATATCGGTAGCACAGTCTTACTCGAGATGATAGTATGCTATCTGGTTTGCCTTTATCAGTCGTGTACAGGTTCAGGTGACTGATCACTATTACACGTTGATAAAGCCCTTATGATCTTGCTTGACTACCAACAGTATGATGGCGATCATATACGTGAGAGTTGGGTAGTCTATAAGCACATCCTTTATAGTGGTCCATAGTCGTGGGAGTTTCGAGACAGGGCATCGATACTCCGGAGTAGACTAGTGTATACAGTCGAGACCCCGACGAGGGGCGGTGGCCGGTCTCACAAGCCACTGGTGTCAGTTGGATCATCTAAGATGTATACAGGTGCTCATTGGGTTATGAGTACACCGGACAGGACTCGCCGGGAACCTGCTAGTTGGTATTTATACCTAGCGTCAGATAGCAGTTCCCGGGTGAAATGTGTACAGGTTAGTTCATCGACCTGAGGTCGTCATTTGTCTCGTGTGAGTTCCCACTGTGCTTTGATTTCTACCCTACACGGCTCAAAGTAGTCGTGCAAATAGGTCTTTTTTGGGTACAGTCCCGAGCCACATGGAGGCAAATGAGCGGATCGGCAGGGGATTCGTCTCTCCCGGTATTGGGGGTGAGATCATGCTGTGTCTAGGAGAGCCATTAAACCAAGTCCTTGGCCAAGGCAGGTGAGAATTACTGGTAAGTATTCCAGTAGTTTCTCAGGGTGTTCAGGGCTTCTCTCCGACACGACTTATACCGCTATTGGGGGTCTGACGTTACCAGCCCCCTAAGCCCGATATGCGATACTCATGGACGAACGGACCGGACTGTATGCATATTGTCACTGTTAGGCTCAGTAGGGTTCCAGGATGAGTTCGCTCATCAGCTTCCCTTAAGGTCAGTACATGGGCAGCCGTTACGAACTGCTAGTGCCGCTGACGTGCTTGTGGTTAAACCCACTGCCAGGGTATTGATGAGTTATTAGAGTTCCCCACAGATAGTTTCCCAAGTTCGGGCGAAACATTGTAGAGGCCGTATGGTTTTATGGCAGGGTTCGGAAAATGCACGTGCATTTATGCACATGTCATATTTCGGACAGATAATGCTGGTGGGCTTTGGTTTAAGCCGGATCCATGTATTATATTGAGTAGATATAATATCTTTGTTTCAGTTGCATTTGTATTCGGTCGTAATACAAATGCGGGTATGTATGTACAGTTACGGGGTTATCCTGAAATTCATTTCGGGATCGCTTTTCGAAGTTGCCAGTTTTCTATCACCCGTCTTAAACATTCGGTTTAATGCGGAATTATCTTTTTCATTTGGGTGAGTCATGAGGGTGAGTCATTTGTGAGCTTCTAGGTTGTGATGAGGTGTTTAAGTGTGTCACCATTTTGCATTAAATGGTTTTGTTTGCATGAAGGATATTTATAGATCTTTTGTGAGATATTATTGCTAATGGTCACCTTAATCTTTGTTGTGCTCACCCCCCACCTCATCATTGGCCGCCCCTCACTCCAAATCAGCCCCTATATGTGGCCGAGCCCCCTTGTAGAAAGATGATGGAATTTTTGTTCATGGAAATTTCATAGCTCATCCAATTTATTCATAATCCAAATGGCAACTTCATTAACCGTTCATCCATGGTTTTGGATGAAATGAGACAAAGTATTCTATGCATTCTCTACTTCATCTTGGTCATCTCTTTTGGCAGACTTGATGACCGAGTTGCCTCGGTATAGAGGCGGGAGCCCGTTTAAATATCCGTTGACATGGTGCCACCTCGGCGAGGAGACAGGAGATCGTAGATGCCGCAAAGGAGCATGGGATGATGGCTAAAGACCGAAGGACTCGGATCGTTCGGTATAGCCTTTCTACCTCTTTACAGTTTGTTAGTTTAGCGTTAATGGCAAGATCCGGGTTATAGTATGCGATAGCGCCAGTTATAAAAGTTTTTGTTCCGCGTTTGGCGTCAGAATGACGGCCGGGGCGCTACCGTAGACTTACATGGTATTAGAGCCACGCCATTAAGCTTTACTTACTTTTTCTAACGCGTTTAAAATATCGATCGAACGAAATTTCCGAAACCGCATTTTTCAGTGTAAAGTTTCTGTCGATTTTAAAAACTGGTCTAAAAATTATTTTGAGCATCTCAGAAAATCGAGCAGGCTTTTTTAAGAATTCTGGTGAAATTGGGTCGACTGATTCTACAGTACTGCCGTGGAACTGCCGCACAAACCAGGGTTTGGCCGCGGTTCCGCCGCAGGTTTGGAGCATCAGACTACCATTTTTCTACAGTAACCCTCTGCATAGAAAATTGTGGTTTCTGGAATATTTCTTTTGGGCCCAGATTTTATTTGAGTACTGCAGATGTACGTAGGGCCTACATCGGGAAGTTTTGTCGATCGGATTTTTAAACTTGTTAGTTTACAGTACTTACATTATATCTCCGACCGTGAATGTCATTCGAGCGGTAAACCGCGTCTAATTGCTATAGTCCTTTTAGACGGGTTTGCGAACGTGACATTCGCGTTGATGTTCTGTGTTGTGTTGTGATGTTGCGGATTTGTCGTGGTGGATAGCAGTGTGCAATGGTAGTGCAGTTTGGATTTATTTGTACATTTGATATTGCGGGGCGAGCGTCCAACATGTGGACTGCCGTCACTGCCTGTATGTATAATATTCTTTTGGGGCACGACCGGACTGAGGTCGATGTACCCGTTGTACATATTTTTCATTACTGTACTAGGTTTACCCCGCGACGGAGTGCACGGATAGCCGGGTTCTGGAGGGCAACAGGTCCGCATCTCATGGCTTTGAGAGGCAGAGGGGCCTCACTCTAGAACTGGCAGACTATTCGCCGCACTCGTAGGGGGTACAGGTTGACCCAAGGAGGGGTGCTCAAGTTACCGGATTTCGTGAAGTGCAGGGTGGTCCATTCACTATGTTGTAAGGGGCTGCCTCGCTTCAGGTTTTGGCGGGTAACTTGCCGCACCCATAGGGGTCTAGGTTTCATTGCACAGGTTATCCACACGACCAGGGGAACGTCGGGTTTCAGTAGCGGCTCTGTGAAACCCGGGGATCCCAGATTATCTGTATTATTCTGTGATGCTTATTACTTTTCTGTAATGTTGCATATTATCACGCCTGGAGCGATTATTGTATATTGGTATATATACTAGTAGATGTTGTATATGTTTTACACCCGCGCTAGTCCAGTCTCCGCTCTGTCGTTAGTTAAGTAACCTAACGGGTGATGACGGGACCCAGTGGCGAATGCGGATGGCATATACGTACATTTTATTTTCGTTCTTTTCTGGTGTGATTAATGATGGGACTGCGTTGATTCTGATCAATGCAAAGGAAAACAAACCTGTTTGGATATTTTTAGAACAGTTTTAAAAAGTGTTATTACAAAGACGTTTTCTTTTGTTTTGCACAGTGGTATTCAGTTGGAATATCCTGCACCTCATTCGACGAGGCAAGGGCCGAGACCCCTTCACTGGGAGTGACCCCTTGGGCAGAAGTTTGCGTCAGGGTAATAACTTCACTATAGTCAATTACATGTTGCTATGCATCGCGGTATTCGGTTGGAATATCCTGCACCTCATTCCACGAGGAAAGAGCAGAGATCCCTTCACCGGGAGTGACCTCTTTAGCAAAGGTTTTCGCCACTATATTTTTATAAAAAGCTATCAGGTTCCTTCAACGAGATCAAGTTCATTACGTTAAAGGTTTTTCGCCAAAAACCAGCCGTAGCCCTCCGTCATTTCATATGAATGGTTAGTACAAGCTATGTTGGTTTGGCCCTTAGTCAAGACATAGTGATTGGTAGCTGCTGGGGTGTTCACATCTTGCATAGATAGATCCGTTGGTTTGGGACAGCCGTACAGCCTTGTTGGCCTTTAGTAAAGGGCGGGTACGGGTGGGTTCAAATTAACAAGATAATGACGGGAAGAACTTGACATGCGACTTATGATGGGTTGGCCCTTAGTCACGGTCATAAGAGTATGGGGCAAAAATCACATCGGGAGTTTCTAAAGAAACTGAAACTTGCCAGGCATGCGCATACCTTCTGGAGTGTGATAACGTGAGTGGATTCCGTCACGTTATCATGCGATGAGAGTTGGATCCCGATTCCCACTGATGAGTTGGTTTACTCTTCGGGTGATCCCGATTGATTCTTCTTTCAGGTTTGGAGGAGAATTTGACAGTACAGTGGGAGGTTTCCTGATTAGATAAAGTGATAACCATTCTGATCTAGGTTAGAGTGCACGCAGAGTGTTTCTTTTCTCTCTCTCTTTGGCAGCGACCTTTGACCGACCCTAGACTATGACTCAGTGACCAAGTTGACCGAACCTTCTTAAAATACTGGCTTTTGGATTGTCCAAGTTGCATAAGTCATTGCCGCTCCTTCTTTTACCCTTTGCATTTCTCAGAACACCCCGTATTACTACGGACATCCACTTCCATTGGATAGATCCATCGTATGGTTATATACGAACTCGAGGGGACTTCTTCGAGGATGGATCCAGGTTCAGGAGAAATTGAATTGGTTTATTCGGTTGTCTTTTATTATCACGTTCTCTCAGGTTGCGAGGGCTCCTTAGTTTAGGAGAGTACACCTATTACGCTTATTGGATAGTCTTTTTCCAAACCATAGGCAGGTGCCGAAAGGTAGGGAATGAAGAAAACCAATTAGCCTAAGTAGGGTGTACAGAAGGTAATAACTAAAGACATAATAAAGGGATTAGAAAGAGGGCAAAGTAAATTGCGATTGCTATCATTCACGATCAAACCGCGTACTTCATCGCCACTCCTATTTCACCTTTGCTTTTTTCCCCAGTTCGGGAGAAATAGAATAAGGTATTATTCAGTTGTCTTTTATCATCACCTTCTCTCAAGTTGTGAGTACTCCTTGATTTAGGAGGGTACACCTATTATGCTTACTGGATAGTCTTCTTCCAAACCATAGGCTGGTGCCGAACGGTAGGGAAGGAAGAAAACCATTTAGCCTAACGATGGTGTACAGAAGGTAACGACTAAAGACAAATAAAGGGATTTGGAGAGATGGCAAAGAAATATACGGTTATAGTCATGAATTAGATTATGGAAGAGGCATTACTAGGAATACCAGGATACCCCTTCGAAACATTTTCATGTTTCAGTTTCACTGTGCATTGTTAAAGGAAAACTGATTTCCCGATTAGATACTTACTTCAGGGTATGTATTTACCAGGTATGTTTCTCACATCTGTATGGTTTTACAGATGATGAGTGGGAGTAAGTTATTGGGAATTAGGTGATCATCCTCATTATATCGGAATTCGTTGTAATTAGTGATATTTGAGGAAATCGCTTGGGTTTTTGCCGGGCGACAAGTATTTGGTTTTGAGTATCCGTTGTTGTGCACCAATTTCAAAATGATATATCTGTACGTTTATTTTTATAAAGTGAGATATAACTTTTTGAAATTATGTCCATGACATTTACCTATATCAGTTGACGATTGGGTAAGGAGCATTGAAAATTGGAGTAGTTCTTAAGTGCCGGTCATGAGCTAAATTTCGGGTCGTGGCAGTAGGGGTCTTCCACAATTGCGCGGACACGCTACAAAGGTAGCTAGCCCCCTAACCTTGAATATTATGATATCTAGTTTAGTATTTGGAATCGATTCTAGGGTTTTGGTCGCTAGTGGTCACATTAAAATTTTTGATTTTGCTTCCACCTTCACCGTGAGTCTTGCAGCGCGAGCACTAAAGACCTAATAGAGTCAGTGCAGCGAAAGCCGTGCAAGTTGCTTATGTCTATTCATAGACTAAAGCGGGCATAATGGAGATGTTGGTGATAGTGCCCTCATAGTCAATTATTGGATCGCAGGTACATGATTGCAATGATTGCGGAGGACCTATACCGGTAGGACAGTCTTACTCGAGTTGATAGTATGCTATCTGGTTTGCCTTTATCAGTCGTGTACATGTTCAGGTGACTGATTACATGTTACACTTTGATAGAACCCTTAGGATCTTGCTTTACTACCAACAGTATGATGGCGATCATATACGTGAGAGTTAGGTGGTTTATATGCATATCCTTAATTGTGGTCCCTAGTCGTGGGAGTTTCGAGACAGGGCATCGATACTCCGGAGTAGACTAGTGTGTACAGTCGAGACCCCGACGAGGGGCGGTGGCCGGTCTCACAAGCCACTGGTGTCAGTTGGATCACCTAAGATGTATACAGGTGCTCATTGGGCTATGAGTACACCGGACAGGACTCGCCGGGAATCTGCTAGTTAGTACTATATCTATCGTCAGATAGCAGTTCCCTGGTGACATGTGTACAGGTTAGTTCATCGACCTGAGGTCTTCATTTGTCTCGTGTGAGTTCCCACTGTGCTTTGATTTCTACCCTACCACGTCTCAAAGGAGTCGTGCAAACAGGTAGCTTTTGGGTACAGTCCCGAGCCATATGGAGGCATGTGAGCGGATCGGCAGGAGATTCGTCTCTCCCGGTATTGGGGGTGAGGTCGTACTGTGTCTAGGAGAGCCATTACACAAAGTCCATGGCCATGGCAAGAGATTTACTGGTTGGTACTCCAGTAGTATCTCAGGGTGTTATTGGGCTTCACTCCGACACGACTTATACTGCTATTGGGGGTCTGACGTTACTAGCCCCCTAGGCAGATATGCGATACTCATTGACGAACGGACCGGACTGTATATACATTGTCGCTGTTAGGCTCAGTAGGGTTTCTGGATGAGTTCGCTCATCAGCCTCCCTTGAGGTCAGTCCATGGGCAGCCGTTACGCATAGCTAGTGCCGCTGACGGTTCGTGGTTAAACCCACTGCCAGGGTACTGACGAGTCATTAGAGTCCCCCACAGACAGTTTCCCAAGTTCGGGTGAAACGTTGTAGAGGCCGTATGATTTTATGGCAGGGTTCGGAAAATGCACGTGCGTTTACGCACGTGTTATTTTTCGGGCAGTTGATACTGGTCGGCTTTGGTTTAAGCCGGATCCAAGTATTATATTGAGTAGATATAATATCTTTGTCTCAGTTGCATTTGTATTCGGTCGTAATACAAATGCGGATATATTTATACAGTTTCGGGGTTATCCTGAAAGTCGTTTCAGGATCACTTTTGGAAGTTGCCAGTTTCCAGTTTTCTATCAGCCGTCTTTTAACATTCAGTTAAAGAAGGATTTATCTTTTCTTGGATGAGAGTGAGTCATGCTTCTATAAGGTTCTAGAAGGTTCTAGAATATGGTGACAAGGTTAATGACTCATGCTTTGATTTCAATGAGGTTTTGTTTTCCTTAAGATATTTATTTTTGTGTTCACATATGATATTTGCTTAAGGTTACTCTCCCCTCTCCTACACTCACCTCCCTCTTTGCTATATAGTGGCCGGCCCTCTCTCTCATCACTCACTCTCTCACTTGAGAAAATTATGGTTGCTAAAAAGAAAAGACTAAAGTTTTGGATGCATGGAAATTTCATAGTTCATTTCTTGTTCCATTTCATTTCCATCGGCAACTTCATTAACCGATCGTCCACGGCTTTGGACGAAGTGAGACAAAGTCATCTACTCATTCTCTACATCATTCTTGGTCGTCTCTTTTAGCAAACTTAACGACCGAGTTGCCTCAAGTCAGAGGCGGGAGCCCGTTTAAAGAATCGTCGACGTGGTGCCACCTCGACGAGGAGATCGGAGCAGCCGCAACGGAGCGTGGGATGATGGTTAAAGAACGAAGGACTCGGATCGTTCGGTATAACCTTTCTACACTCTTTACAGTTTGTTAGTTTAGCAATAATGGCAGATCCGGGTTAAAGTACACGATAGCGCCAGTTAAAAAGTTTTTGTTCCGCATTTGGCGTCTGTAGACGGCCGGGACGCTAGCATAGACTTACAGTGGTATCAGAGCCTCACCATTTTGCTATACTAACTTGTGCTAACGCGTCTAAAACATCGATCGAACCGGAAATCAAAAACTGCAAAATCCATGTTTGACAGTTTCTGTCGATTTTAAAAGGGTTCCAAAATTAATTTTACACATCACAGAAAATTCAGCAGGCTTTTATAAGAACACCGTTAAAATTTGGGACCATGATTCGATAAGACGGCCGCGGAAACGCGGCCAAACCCATGGTTTGGCCGTGGATCCGCGGCCATTCTGAGTCATCATGCCCCCAAATTTGGTCAGTGGGTTCTTCTCTGGAATTTGTGGTTTTTGGTATATATCTTTTGGGCCCAGATTTTGTTACTGTTCACCAGTTGTTTGTGGGGCCCACTTTGTGATATTTTGTCGATCGAAATTTAAACATGTTAGTTTACAGTGCTTACATTATATCTCCGACCGGGAATGTCATTTGATCGGTAAACCGCGTCTGATTGCTATAGTTCTTTTAGACGGGTTTGCGAACGTGACATTCGCGTTGATGTTCTGTGTTGTGCTGTGTTGTTGCGGATTTGTCGTGATGGATAGCAGTGTGCAATGGTAGTACAATTTGAGTTTATTTGTACATTTGATATTGCAGGGCGAGCGTCCAACTTGTGGACTGCCGTCACTGCCTGTTGTATAATATTCTTTTGGGGCACGACCAGGTTGCGGTCGATGTACCTGTTGTACTATTTTTCATTACTGTACTAGGTTTTGCCCCACGTCGGAGTGCACGGATAGCCGGGTTCTGGAGGGCAACTGGTTCGCATCTCATGGCTTTGAGAGGCAGAGGGGTCCCACTCTAGAATTGTCAGACTATTCGCCGCACTCGTAGGGGGTACAGGTTGACCTAAGGAGGGGTGCCCAAGATTACCGGATTTCATGAAGTGCTGGGTGGTCCATTCACTATGCTGTAGGGGGCTGCCTCGCTTCAGGTTTTGGCGGGTAACTTGCCGCACCCGTAGGGGTCTAGGTTTCATTGCACAGGCTATCCACACGACAGGGGAACGTCGGGTTTCAGCAGCGGCTCTGTGAAACCCGGGGATCCCAGATTATCTGTATTGTTCTGTGATGCTTATTACTTTTCTGTAATGTTGCATATTATCACGCCTGGAGCGATTATTGTATATTGGTTTATATACTATTAGATGTTGTATATATTTTACACCCGCGCTAGTCCAGTCCCCGCTCTGTCATTAGTTAAGTAACCTAACGGGTGATGACGGGACCCAGTGACGAATGCGGATGGCATATACGTACATTTTATTTTCGTTCTTTTCTGGTGTGATTAATTGATGGGACTGCGTTGATTCTGATCAATGCAAAGAAAAACAAACCTGTTTACAGTTGTTAGAACAAATTTAAAAAGTGTTATTGCAAAGACCTTTCCTTTTGTTTTGCATAGCGGTAGTCAGTGGAATATCCTGCACCTCATTCGACAGGGCAAGGGCCGATATCCCTTCACCGGGACTGACCCCTTGGGCAGAAGTTTGCGTCAGGGTAATAACTTCACTATAGTCGATTACATGTTGTTTTGCATCACGGTATTCAGTGGAATATCCTGCACCTCATTCCACGAGGAAAGAGCCGAGATCCCTTTACCGGGAGTGACCTCTTTAGCAAAAGGTTTTCGCCACTATATTTTAAAAAAGCTATCAGGTTCCTTCAGCGATATCAAGTTCGTTACGTTAAAGGTTTTTCGCCAAAAACCAGCCGTAGCCCTCCGTCATTTCATATGAATGGTTAGTAGTATTCAAGCTATGTTGGTCTGGCCCTTAGCTAGGACATAGTGATTGGTAGCTGCTGGGGTGTTCATATGTTGCATAGATAGATGCGTTGGTTTGGGACAGTCGTACAGCCTTGTTGGCCCTTAGTCAAGGGCGAGTATGGGTGGGTTCAAATTAACAAGATAATGATGGGAAGAACTTGACATATGACTTATGATGGGTTGGCCCTTAGTCACGATCATAAGAGCATTGGGTAAAAATCACATCGGGAGTTTCTAAAGAAACTGAAACTTTCCAGGCATGCGCATACCTTCTGGAGTGTGATAACGTGAGTGGATTCCGTCACGTTATCATGTGATGAGAGTTGGATCCCGATTCCCACTGATGAGTTGGTTTACTCTTCGGGTGATCCCGATTGATTCTTCTTTAGGTTTGGAGGAGAATTTGACAGGACAGTGGGAGGTTTCCGGATTAGATAAAGTGATAACCATTCTGATCTAGGTTAGAGTGCACGCAGAGTGTTTCTTTTCTCTCTCTCTTTGGCAGCGACCTTTGACCGACCCTAGACTATGACTCAGTGACCAGGTTGACCGAACCTTCTTAAAATACTGGCTTTTTGGATTGTCTATGTTGCATAAGTCATTGCCACTCCTTCTTTTACCCTTTGCATTTCTCAGAACACCCGTATTACTACGGATATCCACTTCCATTGGATAGATCCATCGTATGGTTATATACGAACTCGAAGGGATTTCTTAGAGGATGGATCCAGGTTCAGGAGAAATAGAATTGGTTTATTCAGTTGTCTTTTATTATCACCTTCTCTCAGGTTGCGAGAGCTCCTTAGTTTAGGAGAGTACACCTATTACGCTTATTGGATAGTCTTATTCCAAACCATAGGCTGGTGCCGAAAGGTAGGGAATGAAGAAAACCAATTAGCCTAAGCAGGGTGTGCAGAAGGTAATATGTAAAGACAAAATAAAGGGATTAGAAAGAGGGCAAAGTAAATTGCGACTGTTATCATTCACGACCAAAACCGCGTACTTCATCGCCACTCCTATTTCACCTTTAAAAGAATAAGGTATTATTCAGTTGTCTTTTATCATCACCTTCTCTCAAGATACGAGTACTCCTTGGTTTAGGAGGGTACACCTATTATGCTTACTGGATAGTCTTCTTCCAAACCATGGGCTGGTGCCGAACGGTAGGGAAGGAAGAAAACCATTTAGCCTAACGATGGTGTACAGAAGGTAACGACTAAAGACAAATAAAGGGATTTGGAGAGATGGCAATAAAATATACGGTTGAAGTCATGAATTGGATTTTGGAAGAGGCATTGCTATGAATACCAGGATACCCCTACGAAACATTTTCATGTTTCAGTGCATTGTTAAAGAAAAACTGTTTTCCCGATTAGACACTTACTCCAAGGGTATGTATTTACCAGGTTTCATTCTCATATCTGTATGGTTTTACAGATGATGAGTGGGAGTAAGTTATTGGGAATTAGGTGATTATCCTCATTATATCGGAATTCGTTGTAATTGGTGATATTTGAGGAAATCGCCAGGGTACAGTTTTCAACCTACGACGCACAGGTTTTGAGTTGTTTAACTCAGCGGACTTATACAGAGTATTGTATGTTGTCCAGTGTCCATCAGGACAAAGGGGTAGGTCCTCGTACTATGTTCTGTTTACTTATAACTTCTCTAGTATTTAGACAAGTGTTTCGCAGAAATACAAGGTCTAAGTTTTGAGAAGTTGTGGGTATAAGAATAAAGTAGAGAACCAGGTATCACAAGTATCGGGATTCTTCAAAGAGATCGAAGATGTAGATTCTTGTGATTGGTATTCAGATGATAGTGATGGTTTTGAGAAACGTGTTTCTCTTTCAGGTTACTCATAATTGGATGGATTCCTAAGTTGAGTAACGCTGATTAGCCTCTTTCCATTAAGATGAAATGCACTGGAGACAGCTGCATGATTTGAATATGGTTTCAATTAAATAAGTGCCAAAGTTTCTATATTGGATATAGAATAGTTCGTACCTTAAAAGATGTTAAGGTACGGGGAGTTGTCCAGCTTATGCTTAAAACCAGACTCTGGATAACTCAGGGCACGTTTCTGTAATGGTTGTTTGTGGGTTGACCCTGGCTATGACGAGGGTTGATATTCTACCATTTGGAAGATCAATAGTGATATTGTTCTTGACTCGCCACAGTTTTTGTAAAAAATGGATTTTTTCAGAAAACAGTAGTGGGAGCATGGTAGAACTGGAAGTGATTCCAGAACCGCGAATGATTATGGAAAATTTAATAGGACCAATATATTCAATCAGGTTTGACATTCCAATAGCCACTCCGCAGATATGGTAGGTAACCTCAGACACCCGAGAGGTACTTCGGTAGGCTCAAGGACGGTGACAGGGAGGTTCTTATCTACCAAGACTTGACACTACTGTTGTTCCAGGCTATGAGACCCGGTAGGAGGGTTGTCGTAGTCAGTGGGAGCAGCGGAAGCATAGTGGGCAAGATGCTTATATCTATTTATAGACTAGAGCAGTTATAGCGGAGATAGATCATCTGATTTTGATATGACAGTCATGGTTTTGACTTCAATCAGAATAGGGGATGGATCTGTTAAGAAGGTAGTAGGGTGTGATGTCAAGGTATCTGGATGACATACACAAAGTAGGAAGTAAAATTCCTATACTACGATCGGTTGTACTGTGGTCGTCACACAGTTGTTTCTCCAGACAGGATATGGATATAATATTTGACATTCTGGTTTCTAGATCTATAGTTTTAGATCTAGATTTGGGTAGTTTCCCAATGTGGGTACTTTGACAGATATTCTAATGGTTTTTGGAATAGTTGACTCCTAGCATGGTGGTGTACCTGCAGGTGATGGAGTCACCCTTTCTAAAGGTGTCGTATAGACTAAAGGGGAGAGGGATGTGTATGATTGGCAGATCATTTGCTTAGGCAATTGAGTCAATCATGAGATGTCAAGTACCACACCAGATGTTGTTTTTGCACTAGATGCAATAAGTTTGTATTAATCCAATCCTGGAGAAACATAAGGAAGGAGTTTTAGAACATAAGTATATGTTCTACGGATTTGATGACGGCAGCCTCCTTCGGGAGACGATTATCATTCCAGGCTTCAAAGGTGACATGGATGACATAGTGATTGTCAGAGTTATAGTTTTCCCTCCGACGAGAGACAGTATTATGGACAGGTGGTCCAAGATAATACTGTGGGAGGCATGGTGCCGGATACTGATTAGGTTCAGTGATTGATACAGTCTAAGAAGTTTGGATTTGGAGTTCATTTATGAACCAGGTCCCATCAGATATCCAGACATATTCTAAGACAGGTATTACTCAATTCGGGAGATAGCTTTCTCCGCGAACTTGAGATTTAGAGAGATATAGAAAGAAACTTCTATGCGGATCCACTCACTGAGGCTCTTTCTCGAACACAATAGTTTTACAAACGGGCTTTGTGAAACTGATTAGTAGAGGAGTTGGATGTTCGGTTTCACACGGGCTGTGAGTAGTCGACATCGCAATAATTAGCCTTGAGTGCAAGTGGGAGATTGTTGGTGATAGTGCCCTCATAGTCAATTATTGGATCGCAGGTACGTGATTGCAATGATTGCGGAGGACCTATACCGGTAGGACAGTTTTACTCGAGATGATAGTATGCTATCTGGTTTGCCTTTATCAGTCGTGTACATGTTCAGGTGACTGATTACATGTTACACTTTGATAGAGACCTTAGGATCTTGCTTTACCACCAACAGTATGATGGCGATCATATACGTGAGAGTTAGGTGGTTTATAAGCATATCCTTAATTATGGTCCCTAGTCGTGGGAGTTTCGAGACAGGGCATCGATACTCCGGAGTAGACTAGTGTGTACAGTCGAGACCCCGACGAGGGGCGGTGGCCGGTCTCACAAGCCACTGGTGTCAGTTGGATCACCTAAGATGATACAGGTGCTCATTGGGTTATGAGTACACCGGACAGGACTCGTCGGGAATCTGCTAGTTAGTACTATATCTATCGTCAGATAGCAGTTCCCTGGTGATATGTGTACAGGTTAGTTCATCGACCTGAGGTCGTCATTTGTCTCGTGTGAGTTCCCACTGTGCTTTGATTTCTACCCTACCACGGCTCAAAGGAGTCGTGCAAACAGGTAGCTTTTGGGTATAGTCCCGAGCCATATGGAGGCACGTGAGCGGATCGGCAGGGGATTCGTCTCTCCCGGTATTGGGGGCGAAGTCGTACTGTGTCTAGGAGAGCCATTACACAAAGTCAATGGCCATGGCAAGAGATTTACTGGTAGGTACTCCAGTAGTATCTCAGGGTGTTATTGGGCTTCACTCCGACACGACTTATACTGCTATTGGGGGTCTGACGTTACTAGCCCCCTAGGCAGATATGCGATACTCATTGACGAACGGACCGGACTGTATATACATTGTCGCTGTTAGGCTCAGTAGGGTTTCTGGATGAGTTCGCTCATCAGCCTCCCTTGAGGTCAGTCCATGGGCAGCCGTTACGCATAGCTAGTGCCGCTGACGGTTTGTGGTTAAACCCACTGCCAGGGTACTGACGAGTCATTAGAGTCCCCCACAGACAGTTTCCCAAGTTCGGGCGAAACGTTGTAGAGGCCGTATGATTTTATGGCAGGGTTCGGAAAATGCACGTGCGTTTACGCACGTGTTATTTTTCGGGCAGTTGATACTGGTCGGCTTTGGTTTAAGCCGGATCCAAGTATTATATTGAGTAGATATAATATCTTTGTCTCAGTTGCATTTGTATTCGGTCGTAATACAAATGCGGGTATATTTATACAGTTTCGGGGTTATCCTGAAAGTCGTTTCAGGATCACTTTTGGAAGTTGCCAGTTTCCAGTTTTCTATCAGCCGTCTTTTAACATTCAGTTAAAGACGGATTTATCTTTTCTTGGATGAGAGTGAGTCATGCTTCTAGAAGGTTCTAGAAGGTTCTAGAATATGGTGACAAGGTTAATGACTCATGCTTTGATTTCAATGAGGTTTTGTTTTCCTTAAGATATTTATTTTTGTGTTCACATATGATATTTGCTTAAGGTTACTCTCCCCTCTCCTACACTCACCTCCCTCTTTGCTATATAGTGGCCGGCCCTCTCTCTCCTCACTCACTCTTTCACTTGAGAAAATTATGGTTGCTAAAAAGAAAAGACTAAAGTTTTGGATGCATGGAAATTTCATAGTTCATTTCTTGTTCCATTTCATTTCCATCGGCAACTTCATTAACCGATCGTCCACGGCTTTGGACGAAGTGAGACAAAGTCATCTACTCATTCTCTACATCATTCTTGGTCATCTCTTTTAGCAAACTTGACGACCGAGTTGCCTCAAGTCAGAGGCGGGAGCCCGTTTAAAGAATCGTCGACGTGGTGCCACCTCGATGAGGAGATCGGAGATCGACGAGATCGGAGCAGCCGCAACGGAGCGTGGGATGATGGTTAAAGAACGAAGGACTCGGATCGTTCGGTATAACCTTTCTACACTCTTTACAGTTTGTTAGTTTAGCAATAATGGCAGATCCGGGTTAAAGTACACGATAGCGCCAGTTAAAAAGTTTTTGTTCCGCATTTGGCGTCTGTAGACGGCCGGGGCGCTAGCGTAGACTTACAGGAGACGGATCATCTGTTTTTATATGAAAGTCAAGGTGTGTGAGTACTGCTATCTGACGATGGTATAATACCTTTTGGAAGTTCTCAGCGAGTCCGTCCAGTGTACTCACCGTTGGGGTTTGTTCACACCATAATATTGTATTATTATATTCCCCATTCTTATTCGTTTTATAAATAAACAGGTGCTTTTGACGCATGTCTGCTACATATTACAGGTTACAGGTTCTTGGATCAAAAACTGTGAAAATAATGAAAAGACAATGCAAAAGTGAGACTACGAATGATAAATGGTGAAATCTTGATCGCGTCTACATTGTGAGGAACAATGAACAACAGTTCACCGAGTATAAAGGCAGCGGCACGAAGAAACAGTAAAAGTCCGCTATAATCTTCACTGGAAAGATCTGGAAGAGAACGAGAAACCAATCTGAGAAAAGACCTGCAGAAGAAGAAAGTACAAGTCAAGCAGAGCCACTACAAGAAAACACATAGCCCAACTCCACTGTTTGGCCACGGAACCGCGGCCAAACCAGGCCTCGGGCCGCGGTTCCGCGGCAGGGTTAGGCAATTAGGGAATAAAATTTTTACCAAGTCTTGTGGCGGCTTTGACTAGTCAACCTAGGGGTATTTGTGTAAATGCAGACATGCGGGTCAATTGTAACCTAGGGTTTCTATGTCCTATAAATAGAAGCCCAAATCACTGTATTAGGTTATGCCTCCCTATGCCTCTTTTTATAAATAAAATTCAGATTTCTTTTGGAGAGCATCGATGCCTCTTTTCATATCATCTATTCAGATCTGACAACCCTGCGTTGATGTTTGGAGAGAGCCGTCTGTAAAGTAAGTAGGTAATTTCAATTCTTGCCCTAGGTAATTTCAATTCCTGCCCTAGATAAATGTCTTTCAATTCCCTAATGAGCGAGTAGTTTCCTCGCTTGTTAGGGTTAGCTTTGGGGAAGGCTTTTGAGAGATGAGATCTCTCATCCCTTTCTTGCCCGTTATATTTTCATAGGACTCCATGCATACATGCACATACCGCTCCCTACGGCACCCTATCCCTCGAGGTAGTGGTGATACCGTAGTATAAAGGCCCAGTTGTGATGTTTTCCATGGAGGTTAGGGTAAGGGTTGATAAAGGAAGGACAAGAAACTAGAGGAAGAAAATATCTTCCCGATGATTCTAATCCCTTTTGTTAATAATTACCATAACTCCTACTAGATCCTAATATGGGTATATAAAGCGTTGAGATTTATTTACATTTCCAAACCTACCTTAGAACTAACCTTAGCAAGACTTAGATCTAGATAATCTTAGTATAGAATAATTTAGGTTTTTAGATTTAATAATCGTTCCGGCTCCCATCGGAATTAACTCGTAAGAGCGATTAGGAAATTCACAACATCTATGTGGACCGACCCGTACTCACCGGCTAGCTACCAAGCGACGCCGTTCTTGATTGCGGTTATAGATAATTTTTGAGATCAATCAAATAGCGCCATTGCCGGGGATGGCGTGTTATTTTCTTTTTTCAATTTCGGGTTAATCTAAATTAAAAAAATCATAAAAATCTGAAAAATCATAAAAAAAATATAAAAAATATATCATCTGTTATTTTTGGAAGGGTATTTTTGTGTGAATTTTGCAGGATCTACAATCGAAAGACGGATCTTGAAATTTCCCGAAAGAGAAACAGAAATCGAAAGATCAGAACAGAGGGTGATTTCAAAACCAGAACAGCAGAAAAAATATCGAGCACTGAACCTCCCACCGCACCGCGTTTCCGCGGCCGCAACCTACCTTAAACCGCGGAGCCGCGGCCTCCTCGACGAATCAGAACCTGCAATTTTTTCTCAGGATCTGAGCCGACTTCCCCGCCACGGAACCGCGGTGGAACCCCACTTTGGCCGCGGAAAAGCTGCTGTTTGGTGGCGACATCTGTCCAAATTTGCACTGTAAGCTCCTCTGTTCTTCCTCTGCACATCTAGATATATCTTTTTTACAAATTCCTGCAGGATTTTTGCGCTTTAAAAATCTTTCCTTTCCAAATAACAAATCTTGTGCAGGATTTTTTACGCCTCGCTTAAAATAGAAATTAATTGCAAGTAATACTTTTCTGTTTTGCATATCTTTTATCGAAAATCTTTTTGGCAGAAATTTCCAAATATAGAGAAAAAGGAGAAAGAAATTTTTTTTTACCAAGACTTGCAACTTTTATCGCCAAGAAATCCGTGCCCCACCTACCTTCTTTCTCTTCTCATTCTTCTATCATGGGTACCCCACATCATAAATCACTTTCCGAACTTTGGTATCCCGAACCTAACTTTGCCTCGTACGTCAATTGTTTCGGTCGATTTGAAGAAAATCCCTCCATGCCAAAAATATCTTTGAAAGATCAAATAGAAGCGTCTAGGAGAAACAGTTCGACGTTGCAACCCACCTTGTGTCAACCATGTCAACCTCCTTCACCTTCATACGTTGACACCACTTTTTCAAGTTCTGTTGTAACTCCTAAGTCGATGTCTATTGCTGAGCACATTGCACATTCTCGTAGCCGATCTTTCACCCCTCTCCACACATCCAGTTATAGGGGTCAACAAGTCCATTCACCTTTTTATCCAACTGTTGATCCTACTCCTGTCCAACCATCCACTTCCTTCCAGTCCTACACGACTTTCCCACCTTCACTAGACATTGCTTCTACACAGCCAGTTGGGAGTTTCACATACCCAAACAATTTCGAATCTTTTACCAAAACCCCTTCACAACCCATGTCTAGTTTGGAACAGTCGTTGGAAGCTTATATTTCAGCAACAAACAAAATGGTTAGGAATGTGGATGCGTCCATTGCCGCCCTTATGCAACCTACTGAACCGGTAGCTAGTTTCCAACTAGCTTCAAATTTTTTGTATGAGGAAGCGGTTGGACAGAGGGAGAATTTGAGAGGAGCGAGTGAGTTCTACACATTCCCAAATCAGACCTACCCATACCCAATTCCAGCCCACAACTCCGGTTTTCCATCGATTGTCCCAAATAGTTCACCAGTTGAAAATAAAAACGAGTTGTGTGATTTTGTAGTGCTTGATTTGCCAGATTGTGAAGAACCCTTTCGAGTGAAACCACACTTAATCCTTTCGATCTTTACACCTCCAATCTAGAACCTACATTGATAAATATCCATACTTTTGATGAGGTGTCAGAAAATATTGATTTTCACTTGATTGGGGATTTAGACGCTGGGAATATTTTGGATGATGAACCAGTAGATTTGATTGAAATTTTATGTCCAATTCATCATCCCGAGTCATTAAATGTTTCTCCCGAACTTCATATGCGTCTTGATTTTGATGATAATGGCATGGATGAGCTAAATATTGAGGAGAATTATGAGGATAGTATTGAGGAGAGTATTGAGGATAGTATTGAGGAGATTATTGAGGATGCACCATTTTTGTTTGATGTGTCGGATTTTCCAATTCATCCTCCTGAACCTTTACCTGTTATATCACCCTCCCTCCTTTCCATCATTTCGACCACGCACAAGATCACTCTTGAAGACTGTGAGCTTGAAAATTTTTTCTTTGAATCTGACACGGTTCTCACAGCCGATACCACTTACGAGTGTTTCACTTTTTTGAACGATGTTGATGACTCACCGCCCGAGTTTGAGTCCTTTGAATTTTCAGATGAGTTGGTTGAACCATCAGACTCGGTTGCTTACAGTCGTTTCGAACCATTGATGGAATCTTTCAAGTTCGAGATAGTTTACTACGGTGAGAATGAGACTATCCCTAATTCACTCCCTTTCGTCATTCCTATCATTCCGACCTTGGAAGAGACTGTTACGCTCTCATCTCCTATACCAAGTTCGATGTACCCATGCTTTCTTGCGAATCTTGAGGGATTTGACCCCATTTCTCGACGGGTTGATAGATTAGCACAATCGCTTTTAACACATCGGTCATCACAAATTGCGCTAATTTATTCACTAGATTTACACCCTCAAGATTGTACTCCACTTCTTTCTCTTTTCCGCCATTCTCCTCCTCCACCGAGACCATATTCTACCTTTCTTCCCACACGGTCTCGTGTGCTTCTCATTTCTTTTCTTTTCACTCCATTCTTTCACCAACTCTATCATTACCACGATAAGATTTTTGAATGGTTGGTGTTAACTTTTGGCTTATGTAAGGCCTTGCTTAGTTAGGGGAGGACCTTATTGTATATATGTATATATATTTTTTGTTTTCTTTTCTAATAATAAAAAAATTCAATAAATAAAAAAAAATTTATAAATAAATAAACTGGGGAGTGCCGACAATTTTGACCCTCTTGGTGTGGCATAACAGTGAGGACACTGTCAAGTTTAAGTTTGAGGGTATGCTCAGTACGTTTTCTTCCTTCGCATTCATATGTATATTTTTGCATTTGCATAATTATTTTAAAATCCATAAAAATTGAAAAATTTCAAAATTATAAAAATTAATGTATTCAATTTTGGCCGTATTTGACTTGAGTTTAACAAATAGGTTAACTGGCTCGGAACAACTAGATCTTAAACTTAGTGAATTAAAAACCCTAAAAATAATTTTCCTTAAAGTTTAACGGTAGAAAATATATGTCTTTGTAGTTTATTTAGAAATAGGCAAATTTTGAGTTCATTTCTTGGGCTAAGTCAAAATAAAGGAAAAGTATTGATATTTTTATTAGAGTATAAGTTTGAAAAATAGTTCCTAGCTTAAGTCTAAATTCTGAAAATATATACCCTACAAATTTGCACAATCACGCACCTTGAAACTTGGAATAGTAGAGGAGACCTTGAAATGCTCTTGTCTAAATTCCTTAGTATGAAGAAAATTAAAAAATATACAAGTGTGAATAAAGAAAAAAATGAACACTGGTTTTTGTAATTACTTGAGGCTGCAAAAATAGAAAAAAATATTTAGCGAGGGTGCTTCATCACCTAGTGCCTTAGACAAACCGGTTTGGGAGTCACTGCTAAAGCCTTGGGTGTTGCAAGACTAGGAATTACGCTTTAAAGTGTGAACGCATTTTGTAATCGGTCGTTGGTACCTCAAGAAATATTAACGGTCGCATGAAGGATGTGTACGCAAAATTCATTTAAAAATTCACCAATTAAGAAGTGCTTTGGACAACGGACAGGAGTATGATTGCTTGATTTGAATTTCCAAGTGTAGGGGTGATATATACACACACGTAGAGGTATGTGATTGGAGTTTAGATGAGAGAAAGGAGTGAAGAATAGAATTTGTATCTTTAGTAAGAGTTGATAAAAATTCCTAAGTGGAGATGGAACTCTAGAAGGAAAACTTAAGAAATGCCGAAAGCTAAGTAGGTCTGCAGAACATTTATAATCTTAAGTTAGATGATGAGGAAGTGTAAAGAATATGGGTGGATAATTTACGAGTCGAAGATAATAGAATTTCTTGTTGGAAAACCTAATTGGAGAATAAGAGTTAATTGGCCTAATTGATAGGATTTTGTGGGTAGTATCCGCTGAAAACCCTCAGGAGACAACACTCCTCCTACTAGGGACACCTAGAGGTTTAACGGCTTATTGCACGAGCTCAGTGCAATCGCGTTTCCCTGCGAAAGTGCGGTTAGGTTTTTTGTAGAGAATAAAACTAAGTTTGCTCGAGGACGAGCAAAAGATAAGTTTGGGGGTATTTGTTCACACCATAATATTGTATTATTATATTCCCCATTCTTATTCGTTTTATAAATAAACAGGTGCTTTTGACGCATGTCTGCTACATATTACAGGTTACAGGTTCTTGGATCTAAAACAGTGAAAATAATGAAAAGACAATGCAAAAGTGAGACTACGAATGATAAATGGTGAAATCTTGATCGCGCCTACATTGTGAGGAACAATGAACAACAGTTCACCGAGTATTAAGGCAGCGACACGAAGAAACAGTAAAAGTTCGCTACAATCTTCACTGGAAAGATCTGGAAGAGAACGAGAAACCAATCTGAGAAAAGACCTGCAGAAGAAGAAAGTACAAGTCAAGCAGAGCCACTACAAGAAAACACATAGCCCAACTCCACTGTTTGGCCGTGGAACCGCGGCCAAACCAGGCCTCGGGCCGCGGTTCCGCGGCAGGGTTAGGCAATTAGAGAATAAAATTTTTACCAAGTCTTGTGGCGGCTTTGACTAGTCAACCTAGGGGTATTTGTGTAAATGCAGACATGCGGGTCAATTGTAACCTAGGGTTTCTATGTCCTATAAATAGAAGCCCAAATCACTGTATTAGGTTATGCCTCCCTATGCCTCTTTTTATAAATAAAATTCAGATTTCTTTTGGAGAGCATCGATGCTTCTTTTCATATCATCTATTCAGATCTGACAACCCTGCGTTGATGTTTGGAGAGAGCCGTCTGTAAAGTAAGTAGGTAATTTCAATTCTTGCCCTAGGTAATTTCAATTCCTGCCCTAGATAAATGTCTTTCAATTCCCTAATGAGCGAGTAGTCTCCTCGCTTGTTAGGGTTAGCTTTGGGGAAGGCTTTTGAGAGATGAGATCTCTCATCCCTTTCTTGCCCGTTATATTTTCATAGGACTCCATGCATACATGCACATACCGCTCCCTACGGCACCTTATCCCTCGAGGTAGTGGTGATACCGTAGTATAAAGGCCCGGTTGTGATGTTTTCCATGGAGGTTAGGGTAAGGGTTGATAAAGGAAGGACAAGAAACTAGAGGAAGAAAACATCTTCCCGATGATTCTAATCCCTTTTGTTAATAATTACCATAACTCCTACTAGATCCTAATATGGGTATAGAAAGCGTTGAGATTTATTTACATTTCCAAACCTACCTTAGAACTAACCCTAGCAAGACTTAGATCTAGATAATCTTAGTATAGAATAATTTAGGTTTTTAGATTTAATAATCATTCCGGTTCCCATCGGAATTAACTCGTAAGAACGATTAGGAAATTCACAACATCCCTGTGGACCGACCCGTACTCACCGGCTAGCTACCAAGCGATGCCGTTCTTGATTGCGGTTATAGATAATTTTTGAGATCAATCAGGGTTCCTAGCCTCCTGGCCATCTACCGTGGCCGTTGCGGAACAAAAATTTTGGTGTTTAAAAATCCGGCGCTAAAAAACCCGTTCTAGAATCTAACCATAAACTGAAACTAGCTAACAACGGAGATCTTAACTACTATGACAGAAATATTTTACCAAAAGATCCGTGTCGTTCGGTCTTCTATCTTCTTCCCTTGCTCCTAGAGATCTCCTTGATCGAGCTTGACCGCCGGTCTTACTCTTTCGAAGATGATCCATCCGAAAGATGTAGTTTATGGCTCTAGCTCCACACTAAAAGTCTAGTGGAGCAACTAGAGACTCTAGGTTACTAATCTAAAGAGTCTAGGATGTAGTGAATTGTTCTTGGTGTATATTTATCTCACTTCCTCTCTTGATTCTCAACAAATGAGATTATAGAGAGGAAGTTCATGAAGGAGGAGGAGCTCAAGAAAGGAAAATGAGGAGAGAGAAGCAAAATGGTGAGAATGATTTTTCCTATGAAAGATAAAAACACAAACCATAGTTTTGTAAAAACATTTTTCCAATATTAAAACACAACCATGCTTGAATAGTTTGCACAAATGAATATTCAATTCATTTGTCAACACTATTGAAGCATGGTTCTCACCATACTCTTCTCACTACCTTTACACCTCATTTTCCATTTAAAATAAATGGATAAATCTAAAATGAGGCGTCCACTTTCTAGAATATTTTTCGTATAAATACGGAATACACTCTACTGTATATACATTCCCGTATTCGTATCAAAATACGAATACCCAAAGAGATAGAATAACACAAAGAACATAATACTAGAATATACATATCGAAATATATATACGTAAATTATTAGATCATTACCCGATTTAATAATCTGGCTCAATCCCAAGCCGGCTAGTATTATCAACCGTCCGATCGAAAGTCCCGGTAACCAGTACAATCATTCGATCGGAACCTTGCACGTATTAAAATACGGCTACTACATCATTTCGCCTGAACCAGGAAAACCCTCTGTGTGGGACTTTAAAGACTCGACAGTATACCTGCAGTGAGTTACCGGATAAATCCATAACTATAAGCACGTCAGCGGCACTAGCTGTACGTAATGGATACCCGTGTACCTGTAGGAAGGACGACGAGCAAACTCATCCGGATCCCTACTGAGCCTATCTGTGAAAATCTCCGTACAATTCGGTCTCTTCATCTGAGAGTATCGCATACCGGGTCTAGGGGGTGGTAAACGTCAGACCCTAATAACTCGATAATTCCTGCCGATGTGGCTCAGGACCAATCCGGGAAACTACTGATCTAACTATCAGTAAATCCCATTTGCCTTAGCCAAGTTCTTATGGTGCTGGACAATCGAACACAGTGCGATATCGACTCCTTATACCGGGATAGAAGAATCCCCAACAATCGCTCACTGCCTCCTTGTGGCTTGGGACTGTACTAAACTAAAACCTATCTACATGACTTAGTAGAGCTGTGGTAGGGTAGTAATCTAAGTACAGTGGGAACTCACTCGAGACAAATGACGATCTCAGGTCTGAAGACTAACCTGTACTCATGTCACCTGAGAACTGCTATCTGACGATAGATATAGTACCATCTAGAATTTCTCGGCGAGTCCGTCCAGTATACTCATCCCCAGTGAGCACCTGTGTACGATCTTAGGTGCGAAAGACAAATGGCTGTAGGACCAACCATCGGCCCTCGTCGGAGTTTAGAAACGTATACACTAGTCTACTCCAGAATATCGATGCCCAGTCTCGATACTCCTACGACTAGGGACATTTTAAGGATGTGCTTATCGACCACCCAGCTCTCATAAGTATGATCGCTACCACAACCCCGGTAGTCAAGAAATAATCCTACGGGCTTTATCAACATGTATAAATGATATATAATAACAAGTAAAACATATGCACATGTTAAGATAAAGATAAACCAAATATCATACTATCATATCGAGCAAGATTGTCCTGTACATACATATGTCCAAGCATCCACATGTATACATATACAATAATGGCCTCTAGGGCATACATATCCAACAATCTCCCACTTGCACTAAGGCCATATATTGGTGTATCGAGTACCCAACGTCTGCACTAGGGCCAGTTATTGGTGTATCGCATACCCAACATCTTAAATAGTCTCTCGAACTGTGCTTGAGAGAGCCTTGGTGAATAGATCCGCTGTGTTTTCTTTTGTGTCCACTCTCCGCACCTCGATATCCCGGCGATCAATGATCTCCCTGATCAGGTGATACCGCCTCAATATGTGTCTGGATTTCTGATAGGACCGTGGTTCCTTTGCTAAAGCCATAGCTCCATTGTTGTCGCAATACAAAGGTATTGGATTAACAATGGATGGAACCAGCTCAAGTTCAGTAATGATCTTCTTAATCTAGACCGCTTCCTTTGCGGCATCGTTAGCAGCAATGTATTCAGCCTCCATCGTCGAGTCTGCGAGGGTGTCCTGTTTGGAGCTCTTCCAACAGACCGCCCCTCCGTTGAGGGTAAACATAAAACCCGAGACAGACTTGCTGCCATCTTTGTCACTCTGGAAGCTCGAGTCGGTAAAAGAGTCCATCTGGAGGTCCCCATTACCGAATACCAGGAACGGTTCCTTAGTCCTTCTCAGGTACTTAAGAATGTTCTTCACTGTTGTCCAGTGGTTCTCTCCTGGGTTTGACTGATATCGGCTCACGCTAAGCGCGTAAGCCACATCTGGTCTGGTACATAGCATTGCATACATTATAGATCCTACCGCCGAAGCATAGGGTATAATGCTCATGCGAACCCTCTCCTCATCAATCTTGGGAGACATCTTTTTGGAGAGGGTGATTCCGTGCAATGCGGGTATATTACCGCGCTTGGAATCTTCTATATTAAATCTCTTTAGTATGGTCTCTATGTACCTGGACTGTGAAAGTCCCAATAATCTCTTAGATCTATCTCTGTAGATCTTAATCCCAAGAATGTACGAGGTATCACCCAGGTCTTTCATGGAGAACCTTTGTGACAAGAACAGCTTGAACGATTGTAGCATAGGAATGTCATTTCCTATCAAAAGAATGTCGTCTACGTACAAGACTAGGAATATGACAATTCATTCTACAATCTTCTTATATATACAAGGCCCATCCTCATTTTTTATGAAGTCAAATTCCTTGACTGTTTCATCAAAACGGATGTTCCAGCTTCGCGATACCTGCTTTAATCCATAAATGGATTTAAGTAACTTGCACACTTTCCCGCTGCTCCCACTGTCTATGAATCCATCCGGCTGATCCATAGAAACGCACTCTTCCAACCTTCCATTTAGAAAATCCTTTTTTGCGTACATTTGCCAGATTTCATAGTTATGGAAGGTAGCAATGGCAAGTAGGATTCGAATGGATTTGAGCATAGCCACTGGAGAAAAGGTTTCTTCATAGTCCACACCTGGTCTTTGACGAAAACCTTTTGCAAGAAGTATACCCTTATAAGTTTCCACCTGTCCATCTATACCAATCTTCCTTTTATAGATCCATTTGCATCTAACGGGTTTTACCCCAGGTGGAGCAATATCCAAGGTCCAAACTTTATTGGTGTACATGGACTCCATTTCGGATCGCATAGCATCCAGCTATTTATCAGAGTCCCTACTGGTAATGGCCTGCTTGAAACTAGTAGGATCATCTTCTTCCAAGATGCAATCCTCTCGACCCTCGTCTATGTGAAAACCGTAGTATCTCTTGGGTGGATGAGAAATCCTACTAGATCTGCAGAGTGGCTGAAGTTCGTCGGATACTACTGAATCTAGCGGTTCCACAAAATCTTCTGTTATAGTTTGTGTTTTTGGAACTTCATCCAGTTTTACCACGCCATCACTAATATTTTTTGCAACAAATTCTTTGTCCAAAAATGTAGTGTTCCGAGAAACAATAATCCTTTGTTCCTCTGCGTGGTAGAATAGATATCCATTAGAATTCTTTGGGTATCCTACAAAGTTACACAAAACTGATCGTGCCTCGAGTTTGTCTGGGTTCTTCTTTTTAACATAAGCCGGGCAACCCCATATCTTAACACGTTTAAGATACATACTCTTACCACTCCATATTTCATATGGAGTTTTAGGCACGGATTTAGATGGAACTTGATTCAAAAGATGTGCCGCTGTTTGAAGCGCATGTCCCCAAAATGAAAGAGACAACTCAGCATTACTCATCATGGAGCGAACCATATCCAATAGGGTATGATTCCTTCGCTCCGATACACTGTTGTGCTGTGGTGTATACGGAGGGGTAAGCTGAGAGAGAATACCATTCTCTTTTAGAAAATCACAGAATTCTGTACTTAAGTACTCCCCTCCTCTATCAAATAGGAGGATCTTGATACTTTTGCCAGTCTGGTTCTCTACTTCGTTTCTGTATTCTTTGAATTTCTCAAAAGCATCAGATTTGTGTTTCATAAGATACACATATCCGAACCTAGAGAGATCATCAGTGAATATTATGAAGTATGAGAACCCACCCCTTGCATGTATAGACATCGGCCCACATACATCACCGTGTATGAGTCCCAAGAGCTCTGTAGCTCTTTCTCCGTGTTCGGTGAACGGAGATTTTGTCATCTTTCCTTTGAGACATGACTGACAAGTTTCATAAGATGAAAATTCGAACGTATTCAAATATCCATCCTCATGCAACTTACTTAGTCTTTTCTCATTGATATGACCAAGTCTACAATGCCACAAGTAGGATCCGTTCATTTCTGAACTCTTCCTCTTGCGTGTGTTTTGTATATTGAAAACTGTGTTTTGATTTAGAACATAGATACCATTACACAGTATACCTTCTGCAACCAATACCTTATCAAGGTGAATGTTCATGATATTTCTATCTAGAACAAAATTATATCCATCTTTATCAAGTAAAGAAACTGATATGATGTTGTAAAGCATGGACGGTACATAGTAACAATTGTTCAAAATCATAGTATTGTCACTTGGCAATACTAGGGGATATTCACCAACGGCAGCAGCATCAACTTGTGCTCCGTTCCCCACTTTGAAGGACATATCACCAGGTCCAACCTTCCTACTTTTTCTCAGTCCCTGCAATAAATTACAGATATGAGATCCTGATCCGGTATCTAGTACCCAGGATGCAGGACTGACAGAAAAACAGTTCTCAATAACTGTAAGTCTATGGTAGCTTCCCGGCCGTTAATCCGAGGCTAAACGCGGAAACAAAACTTTTTACGAAACCGGTGCTAACGCAGACTTTTACCGGGATCGTACCATTAACACTAAACTAGCTATCTACAAGAGGTTAGAATGGCTATACCGATCGATCCGTGTCCTTCGGTCTTTAGCCACCATCTTTAGCTCCTTGCGGCATCTCCGATCTCGCTCGATCTCCGGTCTCCTCGTCGAAAAGGGCACCACATCAAGAAGTCTTTTTACGGGCTCCCGCTTCAAACCGAAGCAACTCAGACATGAATTTTGCTAGCCGACATGTCCAAGGTGAAGTAGAGAATGTGTGTGATTACTTTGTCTCAAGCATCCATTGATTCTTAACACATGAGAGTGTATGGATGGAGGTTGAAGATGATGCCATTGGTGGAAGTTGTGAGCTCAAAGAGAAAGCTAGAGAAGAAGAAGAACTTGCTCTCTTGTGTGAGATGAAAAATTGAGAGAGGCTTAGAATGATAATCTCAAGAGCTAACCCTATACATGTGGCCGCCCTCTCTCTCTCTACCTTTCATCTCACACCACTAATCAATCAAGATAATTGTCATGGCACAATAAAACACACCATGAGTCACCAATGAAGTACATGGCACATTTAATGCATATAATCATGACAACTACTCACAATTTCCACCAAATAAATATTAACCCAAATGTTTATGACAATAAAAAGATATGGCATCAACTAAAGTAAACTCGTGACGTATCACAAGGATACCCCTCACCTGTATATACATACTTGCATCCGTATGACGACTGAATGCGGATGCAATGAGACTAAAGTAATCCAACAAATCTAATACTAGGATCTGGCTTAAACCAAAGCCCACTAGTATGATCCGTCCGATCATGATCCATGCACGACTGCACGTATACGATCGAACCTTGCCATAATACCATACGTCCTCTACAACGTTTCGCCCAAACCTTGGGAAAACTATCTGTGGGGGACTCTAAAGACTTGTCAATACACTGGCTGTGGATTTAACCACTAGCACGTCAGTGGTACTAGCTGTACGTAACGGATGCCCATGTATTGACCAAAAAGGGAGGCCGATGAGCGAACTCATCCTGAAACCCTACTGAGCCTGTCAGTGACAATATCTGTACAGTCCGGTCCGTTCGTCTATGAGTATCGTATGTCGGGCCTAGGGGGCTGGTAAACGTCAGACCCCTAAAAATGGTACAAGTCGTGTCGGAGTGTAGCCCAGAACACCCTGAGATACTACTGGAATACTTACTAGTAAATCTTTTTCCTTGGCCAAGGAATTCGTGTAATGGCTCTCCTAGACACAGAGCGATCTCACCCCCAATACCGGGAGAGACGAAACCCCTGCCGATTCGCTCACTGCCTCCATGTGGCTCAGGACTGTACCCAACTAAAACCTGTTTGCACGACTCCTTTGAGCCGTGGTAGGGTAGTAATCAAAGCACAGTGGGAACTCACATGAGACAAGTGACGATATCAGGTCGATAGACTAAGCTGTATATATGTCATCAGGGAACTGCTATCTGACGCTAGGTATAAAACTAACTAGCATGTTCCCGGCGAGTCCTGTCCGGTGTACTCATAACCCAATGATCACCTGTATACATCTTAGGTGAACCAACTGACACCAATGGCTTGTGAGACCGGCCACCGCCCCTCGTCGGGGTCTCGACTGTATACACTAGTCTACTCTGGAGTATCGATGCCTTGTCTCGAAACTCCCTCGACTAGGGACCTTTTAAGGATGCACTTATAGACCCCAGCTCCCACGTATATGATCGCCATCATATTGCTGGCCGTCAAGCAAGAATCCTATGGGCTCTATCAACGTGTAATAGTGAACTGTAATGTCACCTAAAGCATGTACACGATGATAAAGACAAACCAGATAGCATACTATCATCTTGAGTAAGACTGTCCTACTGGTATAGGTACTCCCTCAATCATTGCAATCACGTGCCTGCGATCCAGTAATTGACTTTGAGGGCACTATATCCAACAATCTCCCACTTGCACTTAAGGCTAATTATTGTGATGTCGCATACTCACAACCCGTGTGATATCGAACATCCAACTCCTCTACTTATCAGTTTCACAAAGCTCGTTTGTAAAACTATTGCGTTCGAGAAATAGCCTCAGTGAGTGGATCCGCCCTGATGTTTCTTTCTATATCTCTCTTTATCTCAAGTTCATGGAGAAACCATCTCTCGACTTGAGCAATACCCGTCTTAGAATTTGTCCGGATATCTGATGGGACCTAGTTCATGAATGAAATGCAAATCTAGCAAACTTCTTAGACTGTATCGTCAACTGAACTTAATCAGTATCCTGCGTCATGCCTCCCTCAGTATTCGCTTGGATCACCTGTCCAAACTACTGCCCCTCGTCAGAGGGAAAACTATAACTCTGATAGTCACTCTGTCATCCAGGTCACTTTCGAAGCCTGGAACGATCACCGTCTCCCGAAGGAGGCTGTTGTTATCATATCCCTAGAACATCTGCTTATGTTTATAAACTGCTTCTGAACGCTTCTCCAGGATTGGATTAATATCAACTTATTGCATCTAGTGCAAAAACAACATCTGGTGTGGTACTTGATATCTCATGATTAACTCAATTGCCTAAGCAAGTGATGTGCCAATCATGCGCATCCCTCTCCCCTTTAGTCTGGAAGACACCTTTAGAGAGGGTGACTCCATCACTTGCAGGTATACTACCGTGCCAGGAGTCGTCCATTCTAAAACACCTTTAGAATGTTGTCTAAGTACCTCGATTGGGATACTTCCCAAATCTAGATCTAAAACCATAGATCTAGTAACCAGAATGTCTGATATAATATCCAAGTCCTAAGTGGAGAAACCACTGTGTGACAACCACAGTAAAACCGATCGAAGTATGGGAATTTCACTTCCTACTATGTGTGTCATCCAAATACCAGGACATCACACCCTACTACCTTCTTAACAGATTAATCCCCTATTCTGATGAAGTCAAATCCCATGACTGTCACATCAAAAATAGATGATCTATCTCCGCTATATCTGCTTTAGTCCATAAATAGACATAACCTACTTGTCCATTATGCTTCCGCTGCTCCCACTGACTACGACAACCCTCTGGCAGAGTCATATACACGTGCACTTCTAAAGCTAGTTTGAATGACGCTATACTCATCCTCCTGCCAGTTCTCATAGCCTAGAACAACAGTAGTGTCAAGTCTGGGAAAACAAGAACCTCCCTGTTACCGTCTTTGAGCATACCGAAGTACCTCTCGAGTGCCTGAGATTACCCACCATATCTGCGGAGTGTCCAATGGAATGTCAAACCTGATTGAATCTTTAGGTTCTCATTAAACTTTCAGTAATCGTCTGTGGTTTTGGAATCAGTTCCAGTTCTACCATACTCCAACTACTGTTTTTTGAAAAAATCCATTTTTCTAAAACTGTGGCGAGTCAAGAACAATATCACTATTGATCTTCCAGATGGTAAAAAATCAACCCTCGTCATAGCCCGGATCAACCCACAAACAGCCATTACAGAAACGTGCCTTGAGTTATTCAGAGTCTGGTTTTAAGCATAAGCCGGAAAACTCCATATACCTTAACATCGTTAAGGTATGATCTATTCTATATACAATATAGAAACAGAGGCACTGTGTAACACCCGAGCCCTATAATACTATTTATATTACTAGCTGAGGGTTATATATTGCTCATTCCAATTTTCCTGATTTTCTGGTGTTTATTGCTAAATTTTAACCGGTTAAGTCATTTTGGCACATAACAAATTTTAACTCCTAAAATGAAATTTAAAATGTCCATGTTGGCCTACTCGTCGCCACTAGTCGCGTGGTAGCGTCCGCGTGTCGAGATTCCGTTCCGTTTGGCCAAACGGGCAAGTTTGGACGACTATGCACGCGTGCAAGTGTCCGACTTGGGGGCATGCATTTTAATCATTAAACACCTCTTTTCAAAATTTGGAACCCGCTTAAAATCCTACAATTTGAATTTGGAACATTTGGGCGCAACCCGGGCGCGATTTGGAAATGTTTCATTTCGCGCCAAAAAGGCCCATTTAAATTTAATACCTTAAACTAAATATATACGAATATATATTTTCTTTATCTGCTTATCTTTCCAACTCATTCAAATCTTAATTGCAAATCCCTTTTTAAAATTCTCGTGGCCAATCACGAGGCTGAGTTTCGTGGGCCCCGCCTCCTAATCCTTTCTCTGTCTCTCTCTCTCTCTCATCATCAGCAATCTTTCTCTCTTTCTTCAATCTTTTCTCTCTCTCTTCCTCTATAAATTTTAGCCCATGCAGCCGCCCCTCACCCATCCTCTTCTTCACGAGAAAACGCCTCGAACCCTAACCCTAGCTTCTCGCAACCTCACCGCCGATCCCCCGCGACCTCGCCGTCGCCGCCCTCACCACCTCGTCGACCTCACCGCACCCACTTACCTCCTTCCTCCGACGATTCCCGCGCCTGCACCCAACCCGACGATGCCTCCAACCCTCGCAGACCTCGCCGTCGACGCCACCTCTCGTCGCCGACGACTCCCGCGACTCCCTCTCACCCTCCTCGTCCCGACCTCGTCGTCGCTTCCCTCCTCCCTTCGCCGGACCACCAACCCGAGCCCTTAACCCATCGCCTACCCTCCGCTGTTCGCCGGAGAACGCGCCGGCGACCTCGCCGTCATCACCAGGGCCACCTCCGTCTCCCCCTCGACCACCAGAGCCGACCACCCTTTCCTCCACTCGCCGCAGCACCCTATCCCGCGCACCCCGAGGCCATTCAGCCCTTGCAGCCGCCGCCGTTGCCTCGCCGGCGTTCCAGCGCCGTCGAGCTCGCCGGGGTCACCTGGTATATCTCTCTGTAAGCTTCCTCATCCTTCCTTCTGTGCAAATCACCCCCGCTGATCGTATTAAGTTATTGCGTGTTGCTAACTCGTTGCCGTGTTTTGCCGGAATCCGACCGTGCCATCTTGGTGAACCCGACGCTCCAGCGAAGCCCCCTGGTCCGTGTGAGTCCGTTGTTCTCTGTTGGGGCTCGATCCGTGGCCCGTGCTATCATATCGCGTTTTCTGCCGACATCGCATCCGTGTTCCAGATTGCAGAACCGTCAAGGCAAGTATCTGAATACTTGCTCTAACATGCTAGCGTGCGAGATCTAGTCTTGCCACGCAATTGAATTCATACTATTTAATACAACAACTTAATGATGGTAATTGATATCATACTATTGCAGTTATCTTTATCATGGAATCGTTACAACAGTTCCTCGTAATTAATCAACCCACATCTATTGATATTTCAACTGAATAAAATGACTAGATCATATCTGCTTAAACTGTTAAATCATTCACGAGACAATTATTATACGTAGTGTAAATTCCTGTAGCTTCATTACTTCATAATTGTGGATATTGCGTCACCTTGTGGCTATTGCACCCTAAAGGTGCTTGAACCTGTTAATAAGAGAATACAAACATCACTGTGGTTACATGGAATATTATGGTTAATTACTGTTTCCTGCTGCTGTTCATTATTGATTGTATACCTGTTGTGAGCACTTACCCGATTGCACTACATATTGGCCTGACCCTGCTACACCTGACATATACATACATACCGATTCATCCTGTTGTACCATGACATTACTTGGTTCATGATTTCATGCCTAATGCCGACAAACCCGACCATCCCCGCTGTCTATCCAGACAGACCTACTCTTACCGGATTTGTGTTGGCATTAGTCCTTGACTACTGAATACCTGACCTGACAACATAGCTTGGGGGTATGGGGAAATCAAAGATGAACCTGACTTGTAACTTGACAGTTCACTACCGTTCGAGTGTACACATTCCTTTCTGTGCCTAACGGCATGTCTCGGCTTCAGCCGAGAATATTGTGGCCGTGATCCCGGGTATGTACGGGGTAATACCAAGTGTACACTTTCCTTTCTGTGCCTAACGGCATGTCTCGGCTGCAGCCGGGAATATTGTGGCCGTGGTCCCGGGTATGTACGGGATACTATTGGGTTACATCGACGATTCATCAATTGGTTTCAAAGACTATAGAGTAGAAAACCTGATAGGACAGTTTGGACACCATTGCACATTACCCTGCTTGTTATTTCTTGTTACTGCCTTATTCATGTTCATACTTGCATTGCTTATTACCATGTTTATGCTATATACTTGATGTCATGACGCGCTGACGTCTGGGTTTTGCATGGCCCAGATTCCGTACCACTGTCGACGACCGAGCAGGAGTACTTCAGCCAGCAGGCTGAACAGTGAGTCCTTAGGGTTTAGTTTATTTATTTCTTTTCATTTCCAGATGTGAGCCCGCATTATGGGACGTACTGTTTATTCATTGTATTGGATCATTAGCTTCCGCACTTATTGTTTATTGATTCTTGTTATTATGGATTTGGACATGTATTAGATTAGTTTTTATCTTGTTCTTGATATCCTTACAACCGTAATGTGACTGTGGATGGATACTTCCTACCCACAGGTAGCATGGTTGGCTATGTCACGTGCCCAATCTTGCGTACTCTGGGAAGCGGGGCGTGACATGGTTCTTTTGGTATCAGAGCCATAGGTTAATTGGGTTGATTCTTTGTAATTGGGTATTGCACCCGATACACGAATCATAATACCCGTGATTAGGAAACATGTCCTGCCACTTTGACCGTGTTACCATCCTTGAATCATTCTTCCGGATCATGTCGACATGCAGACTTACTTTGCATTGTTAACTCGAAAACCTAACTTCTTGATATCTCTAGGACTTAGGCGACTTGGGTGGAGTTAAGTAATTGCGGCTATGATACCGCGGCATAGCTACAATGCAGCACTCTATTTAAGTATCTTGGAGTTCTAGCCTTGATTTATATATTGAATCTATCATCATGCTAATGTTGTTTGTTTTGATTTCAGGACCATGGCCGATAAGAATTTCAAGACGTATCAGAGGCGTGTGGATGAAGCCGCCATGTTGGGAGTGATACGCGGGATGTTGGAAAATCAGAAGAGACAAACTGAGCTGATCCAGCAGCAAGCAGATTCATTTCAGGAGGGTTTGCAGGCTATGCAGCAGTCTGTAAACACCGCTGTAGCGAAGCCAGTCGACCGAGTAGGGACCGTGGCAGATTTCAGACGGTTGGGTCCTACTACTTTCACTGGCTTGGAGGAGCCGTTGCCAGCCGAGCAGTGGCTCGTGGACACGGAGAATTTACTGATTGCGGCACAGATCCCAGAAGACAAGAGAGTTGATGTGGTGCGCATTCAGCTGGTGGATTACGCCCGAGAGTGGTGGCTTGTGGAGGAGACCCGCTTGTCCAAGCCAATCAGTTGGGCGGATTTCTCCAAAAGTTTCTTGGAAAAGTTCTTCCCGCGGACTGCCCGGGAGGAAATGGAGGAGAGATTTATTGGGCTGAAACAAAATGGAGCAGCTGTGGATATACATGCAGCGGAATGGACGAGACTCAGCCGTTTCGCTGGACCCTTGGTCGCCAAGGAGGCAGACAGGGCGCGAAGGTTCTTGCGCAGTTTGGATGTGGACATCCAGAGGCAGATTGTCTCCCTGGGTTTGACCACTTTCTTACAGGTTCTTACGGCAGCCAGGGAGCAGCAGAGTTTATCAGGATCGAAAGGGAACCTTCATCAGACGGCAGTTGCGGCCAGGAAGCCTGCATTTGTACCTAACCGAGATCATAGGCGCAGAGGTATTCCAGTGGACCGTCGAGGTGTAGCGCAAATGAAGAAGCCTGTGATCGTTGATCGAAGAAAGAGCATAAGTTGTAACTACTGCAATTTACCGGGCCACTTGCAAAAGGATTGTCGAAGGAGACTGGGACTTTATCTGGTTTGTGGAGCAGCCGATCACGCAGTTGGTGCTTGTCCGTCGAAGCTTCGCACGAGAGATGAGATACAGAAGCCTCCGCAGAGATCGTTCCAAGGGCAGAAACAGCTGACACAAGGACCCAACCAGGGTCGAGCTTTCACGTTGATAGCTGAGGAGGCCAAGGCATCGGGAGAAGTGGTTTCAGGTACTATACTCGTTCGTGGTTTTCCCGCATTGGCATTATTTGATTCCGGAGCATCCCACTATTTTATGTCATCCAAATTTATAACTACACACTCGATCACCTGCACGACCCTGTCTAGTTTCTGGGACATACACACTGGGAATGGGAAAATCATAGCTAGTAAGGAATGTAGAGATTGTACAGTTGTTGTCTGTGGACGGGAGCTTTTTGCAGATTTCTTGGTGATTGATACGGGCAGTTATGAAGTAGTCTTGGGAATGGATTTTCTTGGCACTTTCTACGCACACATTGATTGTAGGGCAAGGAAAGTAATTTTCCAGATTCCCGGACACCCTGAGTTTACTTTCATCGGAGGAAGCAGTTCTGTTGGGCCAGTCGAGTTTAGGGCTAGGCCGACGAACAATGTTCTTGCGGCTATGGTAGCGGATAGTAATGAAGAGCCGGCAGTTGTCCGCGACTTTATGGATGTGTTTGAAGATATTTCGGGCTTACCGCCGAAGCGAGATGTGGAGTTTGCGATTGACCTTATTCCTGGTGCAGCGCCAGTATCGAAATCTTATTATCCGATGGCACCGGTGGAATTGGAAGAAGTTAAGAGACAGGTGGGTGAATTACTCGAGAAGGGATGGATTCGAAGCAGCAACTCACCTTGGGGAGCTCCAGTTCTTTTAGTAAAGAAGAAGGATGGCACGAGAAGGATGTGCATTGATTATCGAGAATTGAACCGGGTGACTATTAAGAACAAGTACCCGATTCCTCGCATTGGAGAACTTTTTGAGCAGCTTAGTGGCGTGAGGGTATTCTCGAAACTGGACTTGCGATCAGGATATCATCAGGTCCGAGTGAAAGCAGAAGACATTTGCAAGACGGCGTTTCGAACTCGATATGGGCATTTCGAGTATTTAGTGATGCCCTTCGGATTGACTAATGCGCCGGCAATATTTATGGATTTGATGAACAGGATCTTTTCACCTTTCTTGGACCAGTTTATTGTGGTATTCATCGACGATATTCTGGTATACTCGAAGAGTCCGGAGGAGCATGCTGAGCACTTAAGGATCGCACTGCAGACGCTGAGACAAGAGAGGTTATTTGCGAAGATGAGTAAGTGTGAATTCTGGCTGGAAGAAGTGAAGTTTCTGGGGCATGTCGTGTCGGGCGATGGAATCGCCGTTGATCCCGAGAAGATTACAGCAGTTCAGGATTGGCCCGTTCCAAAGAATGTTGCGGAGATAAGAAGTTTCCTTGGACTCGCCGGATACTACAGGAGATTTGTGGAGAACTTCGCTCGTTTAGCTGAGCCGTTAACCAAGCTTACGCGTAAGGAGGTACCGTTTGTTTGGACGGATGGATGTGCATTGGCCTTCGAGACGTTGAAGCAGAAGTTGATAACCGCCCCGATCCTGACCGTACCGGATAATTCAGGAGGACTGGTGATTCATAGCGACGCATCTGGAAAGGGATTGGTATGTGTTTTAATGCAGAACGGGAAAGTCGTCGCTTACGCATCGAGACAGCTGAAGACTCATGAGAAGAACTATCCGACTCATGACTTAGAGCTTGCAGCCGTGATCTTCGCCCTGAAGATTTGGAGACACTACCTATTGGGCGAGAGAGTCGAAGTCTTTACAGATCACAAGAGTTTGAAATATGTGTTCACTCAGAAGGAGTTGAACATGAGGCCACGCAGATGGTTGGAGCTGATGGCCGACTATGACCTCGATCTTAAGTACCATCCGGGAAAGGTCAACGTCGTGCCGGATGCGCTGAGTCGGTTACCAGCAATTCAGGTGTTGACCGCACAGAGGGAGATCATTGCGGATTTTCAGAGATTTGACCTGGAGGTTGTGCTACCACATGCTACAAGACAGTTGATGCAGTTGCAAGTACAATCGTCCTTAGTTGATAGGATTAAAGCGGCACAATCGCAGGATCCTAGACTGCAAAAGTTTCAAGAGCAGGTTGAAGCCGGATTACGAACCGATTTACTGATCCATGAAGATGGTTCGTTGAGATATGGTAGCCGGGTGTGTGTGCCAAAAGGAGATGTGCGTGAAGAGCTTATGAAGGAGGCACACAGTTCAGCTTACTCTGTACATCCAGGAGGGACAAAGATGTACCGAGATATTCGACAGCACTTCTGGTGGGAAGGTATGAAAAGGGAAATTGCTCGCTTCGTGGCTAAATGCTTGGTGTGTCAGCAAGTCAAGGCTGAACACCAAAGGGTTGCTGGTTTGTTGCAACCACTTCCGATTCCTCAGTGGAAGTGGGAACATATAACCATGGATTTCGTGACGGCTTTACCGTGGAGTCCAAAGGGCAACAATGTTGTATGGGTGATTGTCGATCGGTTGACCAAGGCAGCTCACTTTATTCCTTTTCGGGTTGGTCAATCGACAGAGACTTTGGCAGAGCGGTACATGCAGGAGATTGTCAGATTGCATGGAGTACCGGTAAGCATCGTGTCCGATCGGGACACTCGGTTCTTGTCGCACTTTTGGAGGAGCTTACAAGAAAGTTTGGGGACTCGATTGAAGTTTAGCACAGCTTATCATCCTCAGACTGATGGACAATCAGAGAGAACGATCCAGACCCTTGAAGATATGTTGAGGGCTTGCATGTTGGACTTCAAAGGTTCTTGGGAAGATCATCTACACCTGGTGGAGTTTTCGTACAACAATAGCTTCCAAGCAACTATTCAGATGGCCCCGTTTGAAGCACTGTATGGTCGTAAGTGCCGTTCACCTGTCTGTTGGGATGATGTTGGTGAACGAAGGTTACTAGGACCAGATTTGGTGGTACAGACAGTCGAGAAGGTGAATACAATCAGGAAGCATATGAAGGCAGCTCAAGACAGACAGAAAAGTTGGGCCGACACGTCAAGAAGACCTCTAGAGTTCGCCGTGGGTGATTTGGTATTCCTGAAGATATCACCGACTAGAGGGGTGATTCGCTTTGGAAGTCGGGGAAAGCTTAGTCCCCGATTCATTGGACCCTTCGAGATATTGGAGCGTGTTGGAGAGGTATCGTACCGGTTGGCGTTACCGCCGTCATTAGCAGGAGTTCACGACGTGTTTCATGTGTCTCAACTACGGAGGTATGTTCGTGATGAGACTCATGTCTTGGATCATTCGGAGTTGACTGTGCGAGAGGACCTGACTTTTGAGGAGCGACCAGTTGAAATCAGGGATCGAAGAGAAAAGGTTCTTAAGAACAAGGTTATCCCTCTTGTGCTAGTTTCTTGGGGTAATCGATCGCATAGAGAATCTACTTGGGAGCGAGAAGACGAGATCCGGCAGAAATTCCCTCACCTTTTCCAGTAGTTAGCTATCTTGTATTCTTGGAATTTCGAGGACGAAATTCTTTTTGTAGTTGGGTATGATGTAACACCCGAGCCCAATAATACTATTTATATTACTAGTTGAGGGTTATATATTGCTCATTCCAATTTTCCTGATTTTCTGGTGTTTATTGCTAAATTTTAACCGGTTAAGTCATTTTGGCACATAACAAATTTTAACTCCTAAAATGAAATTTAAAATGTCCATGTTGGCCTACTCGTCGCCACTAGTCGCGTGGTAGCGTCCGCGTGTCGAGATTCCGTTCCGTTTGGCTAAACGGGCAAGTTTGGACGACTACGCGCGCGTGCAAGTGTCCGACTTGGGGGCATGCATTTTAATCATTAAACACCTCTTTTCAAAATTTGGAACCCGCTTAAAATCCTACAATTTGAATATGGAACATTTGGGCGCAACCCGGGCGCGATTTGGAAATGTTTCATTTCGCGCCAAAAAGGCCCATTTAAATTTAATACCTTAAACTAAATATATACGAATATATATTTTCTTTAACTGCTTATCTTTCCAACTCATTCAAATCTTAATTGCAAATCCCTTTTTAAAATTCTCGTGGCCAATCACGAGGCTGAGTTTCGTGGGCCCCGCCTCCTAATCCTTTCTCTGTCTCTCTCTCTCTCATCATCAGCAATCTTTCTCTCTCTCTTCAATCTTTTCTCTCTCTCTTCCTCTATAAATTTTAGCCCATGCAGCCGCCCCTCACCCATCCTCTTCTTCACGAGAAAACGCCTCGAACCCTAACCCTAGCTTCTCGCAACCTCACCGCCGATCCCCCGCGACCTCGCCGTCGCCGCCCTCACCACCTCGTCGACCTCACCGCACCCACTTACCTCCTTCCTCCGACGATTCCCGCGCCTGCACCCAACCCGACGACGCCTCCAACCCTCGCAGACCTCGCCGTCGACGCCACCTCTCGTCGCCGACGACTCCCGCGACTCCCTCTCACCCTCCTCGTCCCGACCTCGTCGTCGCTTCCCTCCTCCCCTCGCCGGACCACCAACCCGAGCCCTTAACCCATCGCCTACCCTCCGCTGTTCGCCGGAGAACGCGCCGGCGACCTCGCCGTCGTCACCAGGGCCACCTCCGTCTCCCCCTCGACCACCAGAGCCGACCACCCTTTCCTCCACTCGCCGCAGCACCCTATCCCGCGCACCCCGAGGCCATTCAGCCCTTGCAGCCGCCGCCGTTGCCTCGCCGGCGTTCCAGCGCCGTCGAGCTCGCCGGGGTCACCTGGTATATCTCTCTGTAAGCTTCCTCATCCTTCCTTCTGTGCAAATCACCCCCGCTGATCGTATTAAGTTATTGCGTGTTGCTAACTCGTTGCCGTGTTTTGCCGGAATCCGACCGTGCCATCTTGGCTAACCCGACGCTCCAGCGAAGCCCCCTGGTCCGTGTGAGTCCGTTGTTCTCTGTTGGGGCTCGATCCGTGGCCCGTGCTATCATATCGCGTTTTCTGCCGACATCGCATCCGTGTTCCAGATTGCAGAACCGTCGAGGCAAGTATCTGAATACTTGCTCTAACATGCTAGCGTGCGAGATCTAGTCTTGCCACGCAATTGAATTCATACTATTTAATACAACAACTTAATGATGGTAATTGATATCATACTATTGCAGTTATCTTTATCATGGAATCGTTACAACAGTTCCTCGTAATTAATCAACCCACATCAATCCATATTTCAACTGAATAAAATGACTAGATCATATCTGCTTAAACTGTTAAATCATTCACGAGACAATTATTATACGTAGTGTAAATTCCTGTAGCTTCATTACTTCATAATTGTGGATATTGCGTCACCTTGCGGCTATTGCACCCTAAAGGTGCTTGAACCTGTTAATAAGAGAATACAAACATCACTGTGGTTACATGGAATATTATGGTTAATTACTGTTTCCTGCTGCTGTTCATTATTGATTGTATACCTGTTGTGAGCACTTACCCGATTGCACTACATATTGGCCTGACCCTGCTACACCTGACATATACATACATACCGATTCATCCTGTTGTACCATGACATTACTTGGTTCATGATTTCATGCCTAATGCCGACAAACCCGACCATCCCCGCTGTCTATCCAGACAGACCTACTCTTACCGGATTTGTGTTGGCATTAGTCCTTGACTACTGAATACCTGACCTGACATACATAGCTTGGGGGTATGGGGAAATCAAAGATGAACCTGACTTGTAACTCGACAGTTCACTACCGTTCGAGTGTACACATTCCTTTCTGTGCCTAACGGCATGTCTCGGCTTCAGCCGAGAATATTGTGGCCGTGATCCCGGGTATGTACGGGGTAATACCAAGTGTACACTTTCCTTTCTGTGCCTAACGGCATGTCTCGGCTGCAGCCGGGAATATTGTGGCCGTAGTCCCGGGTATGTACGGGATACTATTGGGTTACATCGACGATTCATCAATTGGTTTCAAAGACTATAGAGTAGAAAACCTGATAGGACAGTTTGGACACCATTGCACATTACCCTGCTTGTTATTTCTTGTTACTGCCTTATTCATGTTCATACTTGCATTGCTTATTACCATGTTTATGCTATATACTTGATGTCATGACGCGCTGACGTCTGGGTTTTGCATGGCCCAGATTCCGTACCACTGTCGACGACCGAGCAGGAGTACTTCAGCCAGCAGGCTGAACAGTGAGTCCTTAGGGTTTAGTTTATTTATTTCTTTTCATTTCCAGATGTGAGCCCGCATTATGGGACGTACTGTTTATTCATTGTATTGGATCATTAGCTTCCGCACTTATTGTTTATTGATTCTTGTTATTATGGATTTGGACATGTATTAGATTAGTTTTTATCTTGTTCTTGATATCCTTACAACCGTAATGTGACTGTGGATGGATACTTCCTACCCACAGGTAGCATGGTTGGCTATGTCACGTGCCTAATCTTGCGTACTCTGGGAAGCGGGGCGTGACACACTGATTTAATTGGAACCAGATTCAAATCATGCAGTTGTTTCCAGTGCATGTCAACTAAATGGAGAGAGGTCGATCAGCATTACTCAACTTAGGTGTCACGACCCGAAAGGTACGGAACGTGACTGGCACTTAAATTACGAAACGTCTCAAGACGCCCGTAAAATAAGTAAGCCAAAGCCCAGAAATCAAAACCAAATAAGCAGAAGAGTGAAGGAAAACCAATCAATTGAAAGCGAGTTTATCAAATAAGTCATATCAAGCCTCTTTAAAAACAATATCAATTTTTCCGAAAATTTCGGCAGAGTCTCCTTTGTAAATACTGGCCCCCAAAATGGGTACAACAAGAATATAAATGAATCCAACAAATATGGCATCCCCAAGCGGGAGCTAGCTCTTCGCCACAAGGCGGTCACAAATCCCACACAATAAAAAGCAACAACATGCGAAATAATCATAATGAAGCATAAGAAAAACAGCATGTCGACTCAAGTGAGCTCGACCCCAAAATACAGCATAAAATGTCCACAAATCTCACAGTCTCATCTCTAGGTCAATATACAACAATACTGGTAGAAACAGTAGATGGAGTACACTAGATACAAAGAATATACAAGATGGTGCAAAAATAATCATATAACCCACCTAAGAGCAAAACCTCGAGTCCAGGCAAAAGAGACAAAAGAAGCAAGCGCACCCGCCGCTACTGTACTGACGGAGCGGACCTGCAAAAGGCTATGGCACAACGGGGGTGAGTTGCCAACTCGTGAGTAATAAATAACATCTACACAGGCTATCAAAAGTATGCACACAAGTATCCTAGCATCTAAAATACAGGTAAGGCAGGACATAATAGCAGGTAGGTATGCAATGTGAATATACTAGCAGGTATGAATGCAATGCGAATCAACTCGTGATCTGAATGTGTAAGTATAAGAAATCATGTTTTTTTTCCTTTAAGAATCTCTTTTGAAATACCAGCACAATACCAATAGAATCAACAAGAACCTGTGTCCAGCAACGACACCTCAAAACTATCACAAATCTCATATATCCATGTCATCGTATCTCTGGCCTCAGCCATCCGGCTGACCCAGCTCAATATCAAAATCTCATCATCTCGCGGCCACGGTCGGGATCCTCTGGATATCCGCCGTGCCAAACAGTCACCGGTAGGTAATCCGTCCCCGGCCAGGCTCAACGTCAACACCACATTCATCTTGTCCCGGGGTACCATACCGGGCCCACCATGTACCCGTGACGGTTCCTCCACTCCTCGACACGGATCTCGAAAACCACAGCAAACTCATGGTGGACGACACTTACATCACTAGAAAACCGCAATTTACATATTTTAAAAATATAATAAGTTTAGAAATTTTGCGGCTTTCCCCCGAAATCCAGAAATATCATAAAATCTCAAGAAATCCTCATAAGTGCATATGTCAATGATAATGAATGCATATGGTATCAATAATCGAGTTGCGATGTGTGATTAATAGATTAGGCATGAACAAATAATATGATGAAGCACATGCACATGAATAGCAATCCTACGATTTCATTTTAAGGAATTAAAGCAATAGCGCGAGTTTAAGTATCAATTATAGTAAAAGGTTTCAATTTAAAGGTTATCTAGTGTGGTGTCATGGCAATTACCAGGGTGTGTGTGTAAGCATGAATAGTGCTCGTGCTGCATATAAAAACCCTGGCAATGGTGCAGGTGTCCTATAACATGGTTTCGTATATGTATGTCAATATAGGGCATGAATGTAGCAAATAATCATACAAGTATTACACCCCTAATTACTAACATTACTAAGAATCTTTTTAAGGTACTAAAACTATCGGGCGACTTGCGCCATCCAACGATAGTCCCCCGTAGATATTACATCTACTCACCGGAATCCCTGGTTAGCTGCGTCCAATCACCGCTTTCCCTTTTCGAGCCGCGTCTGACGTCTTCGCGACCGAACCTGGAATTAACATCAATACAAACATAAGGTTACAAATCAAGAACGACGCAATTCCCTAACGAAAATACCAACGTTCACTAGCTAGGTACAACGTGCACAAGGTGCGCGGAACACACGCGAAAATCGCAAAAACTGCAAAAATCGCCGATTTGGTCGCCCGGCAAATCTAAAACCCGATTACTCAAAAATCCGCACTCACGCATCCTAAATGTCATAGGATACGCTAAAAATGTCATCAAGACATCGCAATTAATTCATCACAATATTTTAATAAAAACTAGTAAGCATTTACATTCCAAAAATCGGTGCAAAAATCGCCGATTTGCGACAAAAAGACTACAACCTAGCATAAACATCCAACCGCATAACTAGTTAACCACAATCATTTTAATTATAACACATACAATGCTTCAAATCACATTTTCCATAAACAAACCCTTTCTAGAATTTTATAACTAGTAATCTTAATCCAAACTATACATGAAAAACCTTAATTTAACACTAATTTATAGCCCAATTAGCAAGTTAACCTCTTAGATTAGGTTAGCAAAACAACTAGATAACAAAATAGATTTAATCAACTAAATAATGGTTCCTAAAACCCTAGTTAAACTCAAACCATTAACTAGAAAAAAAAACTAGATTAGGATTAACACTAATTTAACATTTCAAAGTTCAATTTTAGCATAATACAACTAACAATTAACCATAGATTAGAAATTATACCTCCCAAGCCTAAACCCTTGGTTTCTCTAACCACTCAAGACACCTCTTTTCTTCAAGATTTGAACAAATTTAGGTTTGAGAGGAGGTGGAAAAAGGGTTTGCTTTGAATTTGTGAAAGAAATTTTGGATTTTGATGGATTTTTGTGATAAAAATGAAGCAAAAAGGGGATGAGAATTGGGGAATTTTCATGGGCTGTTGGTGCAGCATTTTCTGAGCTGTTGAGGAGTGGGGAGAGGTGTGGGGGAGTTGAGGAAAGGTGTAGAGAAAGTTTCCAAGTCAAAAGACCAAGTCAACCAACAAAACCCATACCCAATTTAATATATTAAAACCCTTATCATATCATTTTGTTCAAATGAGATGGGGAAATTTTTTGTGGGCTTGCTGCTGAGGTGGGGCCGGCCTAGGGGTGAGGGAAGAGTGAATGGGGCTTTACAAAAAAATTTTTATGCAAAAAGACCCCCTACAAGTCCAAAATTGCAAGTTTTAGCTTAAATTCAATAAATTTCGTTTTCTATAATAAAAATTAGTTAAAAATCAAAATAAAATACTAAAAATTTATGTTACAACTAGATTTTAATTAACATGATTTTAAAGCTTAATTTTAGCCCATTTAAATTTGTATTTATCGCTAATTTAATGTATTTTCTTACCGGCTTAAAATAATATAAAAAAATTGAAAAATTAGGGAAAATTTTTAAACGACCAGAATTTCATAAGTAACTCATTAGCTACTAAAAACAAGCAATTACCTATCCATTTTAGGTACAATTAGCCCTATACTGCAAAATAACAAAAAGACGGTTTTCGGAAAAATACCGAATTTTCACCGAATTTCAGGAAAACACCAAAACGACTTTTCAAGGCGTTACAATCTTCCCCCCTTAAAGAAATTCGGTCCCCGAATTTAAAAAAATATAACTACGCGTACCTTCAAAGAGATGGGGATATTTCTTTCTCATTTCGCCCTCGGTCTCCCAGGTAACCGTCAAGGTCCTCTGGCTACGCCAGAGGACCTTGACGGTTGGTATAATCTTCGATCTCAACTTCTTCACCTGCCGACCCAGGATGGCCACCGGCTGCTCTGCAAACGAAAGGTCGCGCTCTAGCTGGACTGTCGGGTGCTGAATCGCATGCGAAGGGTCGTGAAGGTACTTGCGGAGCATCGAAACATGGAAGACAGGGTGAACATCGGGAAAGCTGGGTGGAAGGGCCAAACGATATGCAACAGCGCCGACACGCTCGAGGATCTCGAAGGGACCTACGAATTTAGGGCTAAGCTTCCCCTTTCGCCCAAAACGCATCACGCCCTTCATCGGAGAGACTCTCAGAAAAACATGGTCGCCAACTGCGAACTCTAATCTGCGACGGCGCCTGTCTGCATACGATTTCTGCCTGCTCTGAGCCGCTCTCATCCGGTCTCGGATCAACTGTATCTTCGCTGTCGTCTCCTCAACAAGCTGCGGCCCCAAAATGCTGCTCTTGCTGAGCTCTGTCCAACAGACGGGCGATCTGCATCTCCTCCCATACAATGCCTCGAAAGGTACCATCTGAATAGTATCCTGGAAGCTGTTGTTTTAGGAGAACTCCACTAGAGGTAAATGGCGATCCCAGCTACCGCCGAAGTCTAAAACGCACGCTCTGAGCATGTCCTCGAGAGTCTGAATGGTCCGCTCTGACTGTCCGTCGGTCTGCGGATGAAACGCTGTGCTGAAGCTCAAACGAGTGCCCAAAGCCTCCTGAAGTCTCTGCCAAAGTCGGCTGGTGAACTGGGTGCCTCGATCTGACACGATACAAGTCGGTACGCCATGCAACCGCATGATCTCGTCGAAGTAAAGCTGGGCATACTGAGCGAAACTGAAAGTCGTCTTCACTGGCAGGAAGTGAGCCGCTTTCGTCAATCGATCTACGATCACCCAGATGGAGTCATACCCTCGACTGGTCCTGGGTAGACCCACAACGAAATCCATCGAAATCTGCTCCCATTTCCACTCCGGAATGGGTAACGGCTGCAGCTCTCCTGCGGGCCTCTGGTGCTCGGCCTTGACTTGCTGACAAGTCAGGCATCTCGATACAAACTCCGCAATGTCCTTCTTCATCCCGTCCCACCAGTAGGTCTCTCTCATATCATGGTACATCTTGGTTGAACCGGGGTGGACACTATACACTGATCGGTGTGCCTCCTCAAGAATGTCGCACCGCAATCCATCAGCATCTGATACGCACAGTCTAGATCCATAGCGTAAAATCCCCTGATCGTCAATCACGAACTCGAAAAATCTGCCCTGTCCCATCTGTGCCATGATCTCTGAGGAACGGTCGTCACTGCGCTGTGCCTCATATATACGGTCAAGCAACTGTGGGCGTGCGCGAACATGCGCGAGCTGTCCCCCTGTCTGAGTGAACTCGAACTCAACTCGGCTGTCGCATAAAGTCTGCCAATCTGCTGACGACTGCCTCTGCACTGCGCGCAAATAGGATAGACTACCCCCGGGCCTCCTACTCAACGCATCTGCCACCACATTCGCCTTGCCTGGGTGATATAAGATCTCGCATTCGTAGTCTTTCACCAACTCCATCCAACGACGCTGTCTGAGATTCAGGTCTCGCTGCTGAAATATGTACTTTAAGCTCTTGTGGTCTGTGAATATTTGGAACGACTCGCCATATAGGTAATGTTGCCAAATCTTCAATGCAAAGACCACTGCAGCCATCTCCAAATCGTGAGTGGGGTAGTTCTGTTCGTGCCTCTTCAACTGCCGAGAAGCATAAGCGATCACCCGGCCATGCTGCATCAATACGCATCCTAATCCCACTCGCGAAGCATCACAGTAGACCACAAATCCGCCTGATCCCGAAGGCAAAGATAATACCGGCGCCGTAGTCAAACAAGTCCGTAGCTGCTGAAAACTGCGCTCGCACTCCTCTGTCCAAACAAAAGGAACTCCCTTCCGGGTCAAACCGGTCAAAGGTGCAGCTATATGGGAGAAGTCCTGAACAAAACGCCTGTAGTAGCCCTCCAGGCCTAGAAAACTACGGATCTCAGTAACCGATGTAGGTCGGGGCCACTGCTGAACAGCCTCAATCTTCTTCGGGTCCACACATATGCCGTCTCTCGTAACCACGTGACCCAAGAATCCGACGTTGTCCAGCTAGAATGCACACTTGGAGAACTTTGCGAACAGCTGGTGCTCCCTCAGAGTCTGTAATGTAATCCGCAAGTGTTGCTCGTGCTCCTCTCTGCTCCGGGAGTACACCAAGACATCGTCGATAAACACGATGATGAACAAGTCAAGATACGGCCTGAATGTACGGTTCATCAAATCCATGAATGCTGCTGGGGCGTTGGTGAGTCCGAACGACATCACCAAAAACTCGTAGTGGCCGTAGCGCGTGCGGAAAGCTGTCCTCGGTATATCCTCCTGTCGAACTCGCAGCTGATGGTATCCTGATCGCAAGTCGATCCTCGAAAAATACCCCGCACCCTGAAGCTGGTCGAACAAATCATCAATGCGTGGCAACGGATATCTGTTCCGCACGGTAATCTTGTTCAGCTGGCGGTAGTCGATACATAAGCGCAAACTTCCATCCTTCTTCTTGACGAACAGGACCGGAGCACCCCACGGAGAAATACTAGGTCGACTAAGCCCCTTATCTAACAAATCCTGCAACTGATCCTTCAGCTCTCGAAGCTCTGCCGGGGCCATCCGATAAGGCGGTATAGAAATAGGCCCCGAGCCGGGAATCAAATCAATGCAGAACTCGATATCGCGCTCAGGTGGTAGCCCAGGTAGCTCATCAGGGAAAACATCAGGGAACTCACAAACAACCGGGACCCGGTCCAACGGAACCTCTGCAGCTCGAGTATCACAAACATACGCTAAGAATCCCTGACATCCCTTCCGCAAGAGCTGACCAGCGCGAAGAGACGAAATTAAGCTGGGAAGGGTGACACTGCGGTCTCCCTGAATAACAAGGACTGGCTCTCCCGGAAAGCTAAATATGACTGCCTTCTCACGGCAGTCCACCGAAGCATAACAAGTGGCTAGCCAATCCATGCCCAGAAGCACATCAAAGTACAACATATCGAGGAGAATCAAATCAACCGATGAATCCCTCTCCCCGATACGAACGGAACACAAACGAAATACAAAACGAGCGACAAACGACTCGCCTACCGGAGTAACAACAACAAGCGGATGATCTAACGACGACGACTCACGGCCCAACATCGGTGCAAAGTGTGTAGAGACGTACGAATGTGTGGAACCTGGGTCGAATAATACCCGTGCGTCGAAAGAACAAACTGGCAAGGTACCTGTCACAACGGCATTGGATGCCTGCGCATCCTGCGGTGTCAAAGCAAATACTCTGGCCTGTCCTCCACCGATAGCGGGCTGACCTCGACCTCGGCCTCTGCCTCCTCGTCCTCTCTGAACAGGACCGCCGCGTCCACGGCCTCTGGGTGCACCTAACTGGCGTGGAGCATCGCCTGTGGTAGGAAGTAGGGCTCTCTGAGGAGGGGGTGGTGATGGAGGTAGGGTCACATGCGGAACTGTCGCTGCTCCCTGTCGTCTCGCCGGACAGTCTCTGACAAGATGGTGCAAACTCCCGCACCCAAAACACCCTGGCGACGGCTGCTGCCCCTGGGGATAAGAACCATATAACTGTCCCCGTCCAAATCCTCTGCCAGGCCTATCTCTCGGAAAGAATCTGGCGCGCTGCCTCTGAGACGGTACATCGGTGCGAATCCTCTTCGGCCCAGAAACGGCCGAAGTCTGTGATATGCGTGCCTCCATCCGCAATGCCGTATCCCTAGCAGCTGAATAAGTGTCGTAGTGCTGGGCACCAATGGCAAGATATAGCTGGGCATCAAGTCCCTGTACGAACCTCTTCACCATCTTCTCCTCGGTATCCACCAAATACTGAGCATATCGGGATAACTGTGTAAACTGGATGTCATACTCAGACACCGTCATCCCAGGTGTCTTGACTAAGGCCTCAATGCTACGAGCTCTGGCGTCACGAACGCTCTCTGGGAGGAAACGAGCTAGAAAGACCGCTGTAAACTCGGCCCACGTCATAGGCGGTAAACCTGCAGCTCGACCTCTCAAGACTGACTCCCACCATGTCTGCGCGAGACCCTCTAGTCGGAAACTCGCAAGCTCTACCCATCGATCATCCGAACATCTCAGCGAACGGCAGATCCTGGCTAAACTGTCAAGGAACGTCTGTGGGTCCTCCGCTGCCTCGGTGCCGGTGAATACTGGAGGTCTCAGCCTCATGAAATCCTGTAGCGAAACCGGAATGGCCACGGTGGTAGTAGTAGGAGCAGGTATCATGGTCGTCTGTGATGTAGTAGGTACGTCATCCGGCCTCGGTGTACGACTGGCTGCAACTAGGGATCCTACCATCTGACGTAGCTCCTGCATGCCCCCCATCATCTGTCGCAACTCCTCCATACCAAAGGTGAAGTAGGAGTGGTGATGAAATACGTGGTTTGGTTGTGAATGTTAACGGTCGCAATTTACTTTACCCTCTTTCTGATCCCTTTATTTGTCTTTACTTATTATCATCTGTACACCTGACTTAGGCTAATTGGTATTCTTCATTCCCTACCTTTCGGCACATGCCTATTGTTTGGAAGAAGACTATCCAATTAGCATAACAGGTGTACTCTCCTAATCCTAGAAGTACTCACAACCTGAGAGAAGGTAAAAGGATAAAGACAACTGAATAATCCTATTCAATCTCTCCAGAACCAGAATCCATCCTCGAATCTGGAATACGTTCCTTCGAGTTCGTATATAACCATACGATGGATTTATCCAATGGAAGTGGATGTTCGTAGTAATATAGGGTGTTCTGGAGAAAAGGGTAAAAAGTAGGAGTGGCAACGAGGTATGCAACTCTGACAATCCAAAAGCCAGTGTTTTAAGAAAGTTTGGTTATCTTGATCACCGAGTCATAGTCTAGGGTCGGGCCATGGTCGCTACCAAAGAGAGAGAGAAAAGAAACACTCTGCATGCATTCTAACCTAAATCAGAATGGTTATCACTTTATCTAATCAGGAAACCTCCCACTGTATCCTTAAATTCTCCTCCAAACCTGAAAGAAGAATTAGTCGGGATCATCCGAGGAGTAAACCAACTCATCAGTAGGAATCGGGAACCAACTATCATCGCATGATAACCTGATGGAATCCACTCACGTTATCACACTCCAGAAGGTATGCGCATATCTGGCAAGTTTCCTGTATGTTTGAAACTCCCGATGTGATTTTTTACCCCATGCTCTTATAACCTTGACTAAGACTAACAAATTATAAGTCACATGTCAAGTTCTACCCGTCATTGTCCAGGTTAATTTGAACCCACCCGTACAAGCCCTTGACTAGGGCCAACAAGGCTGTACGACTGTCCCAAACTAATGCATCTATCTATGCAACAGAAAAGTACAAATAACTACCATACACTATGCCTTGATTAAGGCCAACAAACATAGCATGAATATTAAGTGCTACCCGTTTGAAATGACGGAGGGCTATGAATGGTTTTTGGTGAAAAACCTTTAACGTATTGAACTTGATATCGTTGAAGGAACCAGATAGATTTTTATAAATATATAGTGGCGAAAACCTTTGCTAAAGATGTCACTCCCGGTGAAGGGATCTCGGCTCTTTCCCCGTAGAATGAGGTGGAGGATATTCCAACTGAATACCGCTATGCAAAGCAAAAAGTAATCGACTATAGTGAAGTTATTACCCTGACGCAAACTTCTATCCAAGGGGTCACTCCCGATGAAGGGATCTCGGCCCTTGCCTCGTCGAATGAGGTGCTGGATATTCATAACCGAATACCACTGTGCAAAACAAAAGAGAACGTCCTTGTAATAACAGCTTTTTGAAAATTGTTCCAACAACATCGAATATGTTTGTTTTCCTTGCATTGATCTGAATCAACGCAGTCCCATCAATTAATCACACCAATAAAGAACGAAAATATGATGTACCTATATGCCATCCGCATTCACCACTGGGTCCCGTCATCACCCGTTAGGTTACTTAACTAACGATAGAGCGGGGACAGGACTAGCGCGGGTGTAAAACATATACAACATCTAATAGTATATATATCAATATATAATAATCGCTCAAGGCGTGATAAATGCAACATCACAGAACGTAATAAGCATCACAGAACAATACAGATAATCTGGGAGCCCCGGGTTTCCTTTGAGCCACAATTGAAACCCGACGTTCCCCTGGTCGTGTGGATAGCTTGTGCAATGAAAACCTAGACCCCTACGGGTGTGGCAAGTTACCCGCCAAAACCAGAAGCGAGGCAGCCCCCTTCAGCAAAGTGAATGGGCCACCCAGCACTTCACAGAATCCGGTAACTTGAGCACCCCTCCTTGGGTCAACCTATACCCCCTACGAGTGCGGTGAATAGCCCGCCAATTCTAGAGTAAAGCCCCCTTCGTCTCAAAGCCATGAGATGCGGGCTCGTTGCCCTCTAGAAGCCGGCTATCCGTGCACTCCACCGTGGGGTAATTCTAGTACAGAAAAGAAAATATGTACAACGGTGACATCGATCTCAACCCGGTCGTGCCCCAAAAGAATAATATATAAACAGGCAGTGACAGCAGTCCATATGTCGGATGCTCGCCCCGTAATATCAAATGTACAAATATAACCAAACTGTACTACCATTGCATCCAGGCTATCCACCACGACAAATCCGCAACATCACAGCACAACACAAATATCAACGTGAATGTCACGTTCGCAAATCCGTCTAAAAGGGCTATAGCGATTAGACAAGATTTACCGATCAAATGACATTCACGGCTGCAGATAATAATGTAATGCACTGTAAACTTTAAACAATATTAGAGAATATCGAATTCGAAATAACCCCTGAATAGCCCAAACAAACTGATAAAACCATATCCAAATTGGGCCAAACAAAGAATACCACTGCACTAACTTTCCAGAGACCTGACTGCACCAAAAAATACAACCCCAAACACCCTATTTTGGCCGGCCTCCTAGGTTTTGGAGCCATGTGCTCGGCCAAAAACCGAGGGGTGGGTGTCGTTTTTGGGGTGTAGGCTTTTGGTCTCTCCAGTAGTCTTCTCCACATGTTTAAAAAATTTTTGAAGACCAATTGAAAATCAACAGAAACTGTCAAGTGCAGTGCAGTGTATTGTAGTCGTTTCGATTTTGATACTTTAACATTGTCTAAACAAGCTAGCTTTGGGTTAATGGCGTGGCTCTGATACCATGTAAGTCTATGGTAGCGCCCCGGCCGTCAATCCGTGGCCAAACGCGGAAACAAAACTTTTTACGAAACTGGCGCTAAGGCGGACTTTTACCTGGATCGTACCATTAACACTAAACTAGTTATCTACAAGAAGTTAGAATGGCTATACCGATCGATCCGTGTCCTTCGGTCTTTAGCCACCATCTTTAGCTCCTCGCGGCATCTCCGATCTCGCTCGATCTCCAGTCTCCTCGTCGAAAAGGGCACCACATCAAGAAGTCTTTTTACGGGCTCCTGCTTCCAACCGAAGCAACTCGGACATGAAGTTTGCTAGCCGACATATCCAAGGTGAAGTAGAGAATGTGTGTGATAACTTTGTCTCAAGCATCCATTGATTCTCAACACATGAGAGTGTATGGATGGAGGTTGAAGATGATGCCATTGGTGGAAGTTGTGAGCTCAAAGAGAAAGCTAGAGAAGAAGAAGAACTTGCTCTCTTGTGTGAGATGAAAAATTGAGAGAGGCTTAGAATGATAATCTCAAGAGCTAACCCCATACATGTGGCTTCCCCCTCTCTCTACCTTTCATCTCATACCACTAATCAATCAAGATAATTGTCATGGCACAATAAAACACACCATGAGTCACCAATGAAGTACATGGCACATTTAATGCATATAATTATGACAACCACTCACAATTTCCACCAAATAAATATTAACCCAAATGTTTATGACAATAAAAAGATATGGCATCAACTAAAGTAAACTCGTGACGGATCACAAGGATACCCTCACCTGTATATACATACCTGCAACCGCATTCCGACTGAATGCGAATGCAATGAGACTAAAGTAATCCAACAAATCTAATACTAGGATCCGGCTTAAACCAAAGCCCACTAGTATGATCCGTCCGATCATGATCCGTGCACGACTGCACGTATACGATCGAACCCTGCTATAATACCATACGACCTCTACAAAGTTTCGCCTGAACCTTGGGAAAACTATCTGTGGGGGATTCTAAAGACTCGTCAATACACTGGCTGTGGATTTAACCACTAGCATGTCAGTGGTACTAGCTGTACGTAACGGGCACCCAGGTATTGACTAAAAAAGGAGGTCGATGAGCGAACTCATCCTGAAACCCTACTGAGCTTGTCAGTGACAATATCCGTATAGTCCCGTCCGTTCGTCTATGAGTATCGCATGTCGGGCCTAGGGGCTGGTAAACGTCAGACCCCCAAAAGCGGTACAAGTCGTGTCGGAGTGAAGCCCAGAACACCCTGAGATACTACTGGATTACCTACCAGTAAATCTCCTTCCTTGGCCAAGAACTTCGTGTAATGGCTTTCCTAGACACAACGCGATTTCACCCCCAATACCGGGAGAGACGAAACCCCTGCCGATCCGCTCACTGCCTCCATATGGCTCGGGACAGCACCCAACTAAAACCTGTTTGCACGACTCCTTTGAGCCGTGGTAGGGTAGTAATCAAAGCACAGTGGGAACTCACACGAGACAAGTGACGATCTCAGGTCGATAGACTAACCTGTACACATGTCACCAGGGAACTGCTATCTGACGCTAGGTATAAAACCAACTAGCATGTTCCCGGCGAGTCCTGTCCGGTGTACTCATAACCCAATGATCACCTGTATACATCTTAGGTGAACCAAATGACACCAATGGCTTGTGAGACCGGCCACCGCCCCTCGTCGGGGTCTCGACTGTGTACACTAGTCTACTATGGAGTATCAATGCTCTGTCTCGAAACTCCTTCGACTAGGGACCTTTTAAAGATGTGCTTATATACCCCAGCTCCTACGTATATGATCGCCATCATACTACTGGCTGTCAAGCAAGAATCCTATGGGCTCTAACAACGTGTAATAGTGAACTGTAATATCACCTAAAGCATGTACACGATGATAAAGACAAACCAGATAGCATACTATCATCTTGAGTAAGACTGTCCTACCGCTATAGGTCCTCCCTCAATCATTGCAATCGCGTGCCTGCGATCCAATAATTGACTTTGAGGGCACTATATCCAATAATAAAAAGAACACCTGAAGGAGACGCAATAATATGCTTCTTCTTCTTTAGGGTCATCAAGGAATTCATGCAATCCTCTTTTCTTTGCTCATTCTCATGATAGTTGTCATAAGTTAGAGTCGAACCAACGTTCTCCAGCCCCGAATAAGAATCTGGATCGGTCAAGCGATACATTTTATTATCTTGATTATGGTATGAATTGGTTGCTACCTGGAGAGAGAGAGAAAGAAAAGAAACACTCAGCGTGCGCTCTTACAAAATTAGATTGGTTATTAGTTTATCTAATCTGGGTGGCTCCCATTGTTTCCTCGAATTCTCCTTCAAAACTTAAAAGGAGAATTAGCTGGGATTATTAACACCTTACAAGTTCGCTTACCGTTCAGCCAGGTCGGTGTTGGTACTCCGAGGGAGGTTCCCCGTGCTCTCGCACGAACCTAATTAAAATAAACCTCGTTTCCGTAGAGGCGTAGCCTCGTTAACCTCTTTCTAGACACCTAATAGGTTAGCTAATTGTGAAGTGAAAAATATCTCCCAAGAGTAATCCTACTCATTAGTGGGATCGGGATCCAACTATCATTGCGTGATAAACCATATGGAAGCCACTCTAGTCACCATACTTCAGAAGGTATGCAACACCAGCAATTTTCCTGTATATTTGAAACCCCCGATATGGTTTTTGCCCCTAGGACCTTAGTGTTCTTAACACAGTCAACAAATCAAAAGGTCCCAGTCAAGTTCAACCCGTCATTACCTTGATTGCATTAAACCCACCCGTATAACCATTGACACAGTCAACAAGGTTACACGACTGTCCTAACCAATCACATCGTATGCTACAAATACGCAGTACTTAGCTACTGTACACTACGTCTTGACACAGTCGACAAACGCAGCACAGATACTAAGTATTACTTATAGAAAATGATGGAGCACTACTGCTGGTTTTTGGCGAAAAACCTTTAACGTAAGGAACTTGATATCGTTGAAGGAACCAAGTAGTTTTAAAAAGGAGTGGTTTAGGCTCCGCTTTTAAAAACTAGTGGTTTTGAAGAAAACCGAGTAATCTACAGTATAAACTTTTGCTCAAGAGGTCACTCCCCGCGAAGGGATCTGGGCTCTTGCCTCTTCGAATGAGGTGCTGGATATTCCTAAACGAATACCACTATGCAAAGCGAAAGAGTATGACTATAGTTTTTCGAAATTTGTTCCAACATCTTTTAGGTTTCTTTTCTTGCATTAATCAAAATTAACGCGGTCCCATCAATTAATCCCCATCACACCAGAAAAGAACGAAAATACAATGTACGTATATGCCATCCGCATTCGCCATGGGGCCCCGTCATGCACCGTTAGGTTACTTAACTAACGGCAGAGCAGGGGCTGGACCAGCGCGGGTGCAAAATATATACAACATCTACTAGTATATATAAATATATATATAACATTCATCCCAGGCATGATATAAGCAACATCACAGAACAATAATAATCGACATGGAATGGCGGATAATCTTGGAGCCTCGGGTTTCATTTGAGCTGCAAATGAGACCCGATGTTCCAGGTCATGTGGATAGTCCGTGCAATGAAAAACCTAGACTCCTACGAGCGCAGAAAGTTACCCGCTAATCTCAGAAGTGATGCAACCCCAATCAACAAAGTGAATGGGTCACCCAGCACTTCGAGGAATCCAATAACTTGAGCACCCTTTCTTGGGTCATCTTATACCCTTTACGAGTGTGGCGAATAGCCCGTCAATTCTAGAGTAAGGTCCCCTCCGTCCCAACGCCATGAGATGCGGGCCCATTGCCCTATAGAATCCGGCTTCTCGAGCACTCCACCGCGGGATAATCCTAGTACAGAAAAGAAAAATATATATACAATGGCGACATTGACCTCAACCCGGTTGTGCCCCAATAAAAGAATATACAATCCAGCAGAAGAGGCAGTCCACATGTCAGACGCTCGCCCCACAATAATGAATATACAAATGAATTTGAACTGTACTACTACCATTGCACTATAGGCTCTCCACCACGACATTCCATTCACAACATCAGCGCAACACAGAACATCAATGTGAATATCATGTTCGTAAACCCGTCTAATTGTACATATAGCAATTAGTCGGGTTATACCGCCTAATGATATTCACGGTCGCAGATACTAACATATGTGTTCATATCAGAATTTTGCATTGTTATATAGCCCGTTCTTAATCACATTACATATAAATAGGTGCTTTTGATCCATGTCTGCTAAATAGTTGCAGGTTACAGGTTCTCAGATTGTTACAGAGAAAATTCATGAAAAGTCGCTACAAATGTGAGACTACGACCAACAATAGATGAATCCATATGATGCCACCTACCAGTTCAAGGAACAAATGGAAAATCATTAGACAGTTCAATGCACAAAGCACAAGGGCAGCACAAGATTCAAGATTTTAACGCGAAGCTCAAGGCAAAAATCCACATCATTTTTCACTGTTGGAAATCTGGAAGGAAATAGAAGAGATTATGAGAAACCAAGTAAAGAAAACAGAAGATAAAAGTAACACAGAGAAACCCTGAAGAGATGAGCCAAAGATCTCACTTAATGGCCGCGGAACAGCGGCCAAACAGACGTTTCTGCCGCGGTTCCGCGGCCGTATGGTGCACGTGTTGGTGCACGTGTCGGTGGGTATCGGTGCTTTGACCCGGCTTTCTCAGGGTAGTTTTGTAAATTTATGTATGGATCAGTATGTAACTTAGGGTTTCTCCTATCTATAAATTGGAGAGTTGAAAGCCAAATGAGTGCATGCCTCTCTTTAGTTTTTAGGTCTCTTTTTAATTTCTAGATTAAAATTCTATTGTAATGCGTTGTTGAGAGGACATCAATAAAGTAAGTTTTATTTTTTATCTTGCATTCTTTTTATCTGAATTTTAATTCCTGCAATTTTTTTATCTGTTCTTTTATTATCTGCAATTTAGTTCATCTATTAAAAGCAAATAAAAAATGAATTTTATTGTTATCTTCCTAACGAGTGAGTAATTCCTCACTTGTTAGGGATAGGAGAGGGAAGGTTTAAGAGAAGGGAATCTCTCTCACTCCTTTCTTTGTCCAAATAATTTTAAAATATGGACTCCCTTTAAATCAACCATAATCCGCTCACCACGACACCCTATGCTACATGATAGCGGTGATTTCCTAGTTAGATCGGTTGTGGTTGAATTAACTGGAGGTTAGGGCTAAGAGACAAGAACGGACGAATAAGGACCAAAAGGAAGAAACTAAGTTTCTTCCTAGTCGTGCTAATCCCCGTTATTAACTATTACCCTAACACCTATATTCTTAATTAGGGCATTGAAAGAAGTGAGAAGAATCCCTATTTCGAACTAACCTAATCCTAACCCTAGCAAGCATTTAAATCAATTTATTCTCATTCTTAGATCTTAAAACAAAACCTACCAAAGTTAGGACTTAACTCGTTAGAACTTAAAGAGAAGACACCATTTCCCTGTGGATCGACTCGTACTCAACCGGCTAGCTACCAAGCGATACCGTCTTGATTGCGGTATTCTTAAATTTAAAACGCATACAAAATCTCTTCCAATCAAATGGCGCCATTGCCGGGGAAATGGTAGTTTATTTCCTTTTGTAATTTCGGGTTAATTAGATAAAAAAATATAAAAACTAAAAAAAACATAAAAAAAATCATCTTGTTAGTTTTGATTGGTTTTTGTGTGAATTGTGCAGGAAAGGAAGACGGACTGACTCAGATCTGGAGCAAGCTCAGTGAACAAATCCAGAAACGGAGGATCTGAACAGACATAGGAGAACCAAATCTGCAGAGAGAAAATTTTTGAAGATCCAAACCAGCTATTTAGCCGCGGAACCGCGGCATAAGCAGGGGTTTGACCGTGGAACCGTGGTCAAACAGGTGACGTCAGCTGTTTGAAAATTCTCTGTGAGTATCTTTTTCTCTCTTTCTCTCCTCTGCACTCCACTAAAAAATTTCCCTGCAGGATTCTTTGCGCAGCAACTTCTTCTCCCTCTCCAATAAATTGTTTTGTGCAGGATTCTTTGTGTCGCAAATAAAAAAAAATTTTGGCAAGCGTTTTAGATTTCGGTGTGTTATTGCTTTGCATATTTAAAACGGAATCTAAGGGGCTCTAACACCAATTAAGATTGGGTGGGGATTTCATTACCTTTCCTAAGACCCTAGAAATTACTAAAAAGCATATGCATCAACCTTGAGTTAATTAAAAAATATCTAGACTCAGCCAATTAAGGACTGTCGCGCTCATTAGGACATAGGAAGGTTGTGGGCATTCAGTCGTTTATCTAAACCTGACTTTGTGGTGCCTAGGCTAGATAAATGAGAAAGGTAACATTAAAAGGCCAGTCTCACGGTGATTCGTGAGCAGAACCCTCTTTCTTCATTTGTGCTTACCTGGACACAATTGGCGGTGAAGAGGCGATTTGAGGGATATCTCACAACTTGTCACTTTGGAACAGTTAGGAGCAGTCTAGTTGACATAGGAGACCCTAGCTCTAGGTTTGATTGTGCATGGTTAAACTGTGGTTGTTTGAAAGTGTGCCGTAGTTCCGTACAAATTTTTGCAAAACTCTTTATAAAAAAAACACAAAACAAAAATTCTTACAAAAACTTTCCCTTTGTCGCTAGAATCCCATTGCACCCACCTTTCATCCTCACATTTCCCCATTGACATTTTCTTACCCTCACATTCTACGTTTTGACTACACTAAACTCGTTTAGTGTATGTCCGGTTGGACTCGGGACACTAGCACCCGTTTAGTCCGTGTTTCGTTAGTCGCTACCGACGACGCGATCGACTTCGAAGTCGAAACTCCCTCCACTCCTTTTTCATCCTTACCTTTGTCGGCCAACTCCAACGTTGACCGGAATTTTGTCCATTCACCTTCATCTTCACATTCATCATCTTCTAAAGAGATGTCAGGATTCAATCCTAACAACCCTTTACCTACCTCGGGACTGATTCCATTTCAACTGGGTGCGAATAACCCGCAACAACCTCCTGTTGAAGCGCCACAGCGAATCGCGCTCCAGGATCGTTTCTATCCTACTCGCTCCGCACTTCCTACCTGTCTTTCACTCCTGCCGGCAAATGGGGACAATATCGAAATTAAGCCCCACTTCATTAACATGTTGCCTAAATTTCACGGACTGGAATCCGAAGATGCCTATATCTTCATCAACAAATTCCAGAACGTATGTGCAATGATGAAGACAACCCAACTATCCGATGATGCTATAAGGCCACGAGTCATTCCTTTCACATTGTGTGACCTAGCTGAAAAGTGGCTATATAGTACTGCATCGCATTCCATAAACAGTTGGGAAGAGTTTGTTAAAGCATTTCTTAAAAAGTTTTACCCACATCACAAGACCGCGTGAATACGTAATGAAATTAACCAATTTTCCCAGTTTCCTTTCGAACCTTTTTAGAAGTGTTTCGAACGATACAAAGACCTTCTTGTCCAGTGCCCTCATCACGGTATTGAGAGATGGCAACTTTGCCAGACCTTATACGAAGGACTGAACCCAGCAACTAAGAAGTTGCTGAAGACCATTTGTCAAGGCCACTTCCTAACCAAATATGACGAGGAAGCTTGGCAATTTCTCGACGATCTTGCTGAACAAACGCTTCAGTGGGAAATCACTAGACCTACCGCTTCGTCCATTTTATCTACTTCCTCCGGTCCGTCTAGGGCAGGCGTCCATCAACTTGATGTGTCAATTGCAATGAAAGCCGAAATGGCAACGATTACACGAAAACTGGAAGCAATTGAGAACAAATTCTCATCGCCTTCTCCTGCCCCTACTTTACCCTCTCGCACTATATGCGCTTGTTGTTCGGATCCATCCCATTTGACCGAAGAGTGTCCTTACAACCCACCTGCTCAAGGACAGGATCAAGTCAATGCTGCCTTTCAGCAAAGACAAAGAAATGATCCATACTCTTCAACTTACAATCCTGGTTGGAGGAACCACCCTAATTTTGCTTGGAATCAAAATCAACAACAATTCTAAGGCAACAACAATTTCCAGAGGTCTCCTCCTCAACAACAAGCTCCTCAACAAACTCAATATCAACAACCTTTCCAACCCTAACCTTACCAAAATCAAATGAACAATTTTGCACCTAACAATTCTTTTCCTCAAAACAATTTTGTTCCACCAAATAACGATAAGGTTTCTTCGCTAGAACGATGTCTGGAGGCATTTTTAAAACAATCAACTCAATCCTCAGCCAACATCCAGTCTTCCATTCAGTCTTTGGTGCAACACACTGCATCACATGGGTAAAGCATTAAAACCATTGAAGCCCAGATTGCACAACTGAATGCAGTTTTAAGCGAGCGAGAGAAAGGGAAGCTTCCATCTTAACCACTCCCAAATCCCGGTCACCCACAAAATGCACATGTTGCTCTTGAACAACAAAACCATAATGTGATTGCCGTGACTACATTGAGATCTGGAAAGATGTTGCACAACAATGTTGGCACTGATGATGACACCCCGGCCGCCGCTTCTTCTTCTTCTGCTTCTTTTTCTTCTTCGTATTCAGAGTCCGTTCTCCATTCTTCACAAGGCTCTACTTCTTCTACTATTCCGAACGTACCCACTTCTCACTCCACGAAAACACCAGTTCTAGGGTCCGTTCCAACTCCATAATCTCCTCCACAAGCATTGGATTCAACCAATTTTCAAAATGTTCCATTTCCAAACCGGTTGAGATCCAATAAACAAAATCCATAAATGGAGAAGATTGTAGAGTTATTTAAACAGGTTAGCATTAACATTCCCCTCTTGGATGCAATCCAACAAGTCCCTTCTTACGCTAAAATCTTGAAGGACTTATGCACTAAGAAAAGGAAATCACAGGTACCTAAGAAAGTTTTCTTAGCTAGTGCCGTGAGTGATGCTCTTACCCAACCTTTACCTCAAATACGAAAGGACCATGGCTGTCCTACGATTTCAATAACTATTGGGGAAAAGAACATCAACCGCACATTTTTGGATCTTGGTGCCAGTGTTAACCTGCTTCCCTATTCGGTATATGAGCAATTAGGTGTAGGAGAGTTGAAACCTACACATTTTACTCTCCAAATGGCCGACCGATCTATCACTCATCCTAGGGGCGAGTTAGAGGATTTGTTGATCAAAGTTAGGGACTTCATATTCCCCATTGATTTCATTGTTTTGGACACATAGCCTGTGGCTAACCCCCGGAATCAAATTCCGATGATACTCGGTCGACCATTCCTTGCAACTTCTAATGCGGTGATCAATTGTCGAAATGGTTCGATGAACCTATCTTTTGAAAACATGACAATTGAACTCAACAATTTTAAGTTGGGGAATCAGCCCTCCGAACCTAATGCTAATATACTTGATGTTTGCTCGATCCAAGAGATCACCCAGGAGGACTGTGAGCTCGTGAAATTTCTATTTGATCACAGCAATTTTGATGCCACTAGTGCGTTCCTCTTTGAACCTGATACTGTTTTCACGCCTGATAATGACTACGAGTGTTTCACTTTCTCAAACGATCTTGAACAATCACCACCCGAGTTTGAATCCTTTGAATTTTCGGATGAGTTAGCTGAACCATTCGACTCGGTTGCTTACACTCGTTTTGAATCTCTGTTGGAATCCTTTGAGTTTGAGACAATTTCACCAATTTTACCTTCAGCTGTTTCGCCTCCAACACTCGAACTCAAACTATTACCGTCTCATCTTAAATACGCTTACTTAGGTGAGAATGAGACCCTTCCTATTATCATCTCGGCTTCTCTAGCCTCAGAGTAAGAGAAAGCCCTTTTGACGGTCTTGCAAAGCAATCAGCAAGCTTTTGGCTGGATTATGGCAGACATCAAGGGGATTAGTCCCCTATTAGTTGAACATCATATTCATATGATGGATGATGTAAGCCAGCAAGGGATCCACAGAGAAGACTTAACCCAGTCATGAAGGAGGCTGTTAAAAAGGAGATCGTAAAATGCCTTGATAGTGGTATCATTTACCCTATCTCTGATAGCCAGTGGGTTAGCCCCATTCACGTTGTCCCAAAGAAATCGGGTATAATGGTCATAACTAATGAGGCGAATGAGTTAATACCTACTCGCACCCAAACTGGGTGGCGAGTATGCATTGATTATAAAAAACTCAACGCCGCGACACGGAAAGACCACTTTCCATTACCTTTCATTGACCAAATGCTAGAACGATTGGCTGTGCATGAATACTATTGCTTTTTGGATGGATACTCCGACTATAATCAAATTCTCATCGCCGAAAAAGACCAAGACAAGACCACATTCACTTGTCTTTTCGGTACGTTTGCTTACCATCGCATGCCCTTTGGGTTATGTAATGCACCTGCTATCTTCCAGCGGTGTATGATAGGAATTTTTTCAGACATGGTGGAAAAATTCTTGGAGATCTTCATGGATGATTTCTCCATTTTCAGCGACTTCTTTGATGAGTGTTTGCTACATCTCGACGCAGTCCTTACCCGGTGAAGGATAAGAACCTTACTTTAAATTGGGAGAAGTGCCACTTCATGGTATGAGAAGGTATTGTATTAGGACATATCATCTCACAAAATGACATTGAGGTAGATAAAGCGAAGATTGAAGTCGTTTCCAATCTCCCTCCTCCCAAATGCGTCCGAGACATTCGAGCCTCCCTTGGCCATGCCGGTTTCTATAGACGGTTCATCAAGGATTTTAGCAAGATTGCTAGACCCTTGACTCTTTTGTTGGCCAAGGACACCACATTTGATTTCGACTCGAGCTGTATGAAGGCGTTCGAGTCATTGAAAAACTCACTTACTTCTGCTCCCATTCTTTTGTCTCCTGGCTGGATGCATCCATTTTAAATTATGTGCGATACATCTGATTTTGCCATTGGTGCTGTCCTTGGACAGCACATCGATAAGATGCCGCATGTAATCTATTACGCTAGTCGAATCTTGAACGAGGCCCAATTAAATTACACAACAACCGAGAATGAATTCTTAGCTGTTGTGTTTGCATTAGAAAAGTTCAGGCCCTACTTAATCAGCTCTCCAGTCATCGTATACATCGACCATTCAGCTCTTCGCCATCTTTTTGCGAAGAAGGATGCTAAATCTCGGCTGATACGTTGGATCCTTTTACTATAAGAGTTTGACCTTGTCATCAAAGACAAAAGAGGATGCGAAAACGTAGTCTCCGACCATCTTTCATGCCTCCCTTCTTCGCCGACACTTCAATTTCCTATAAAAGACGTTTTCCAGATGAGCAGCTCTTGACTGTATCATGCGAACCTTGGTTCGCAGATATTATGAATTATTTGGCCACCGGACTTATACCAAATGAATGGTCGAATCAGGACAGACTCCGATTCCTATCCCAGGTAAAACATTTTTACTGGGATGAACCTTATCTATTCAAATACTGTCCCGACCAAATTATTCGTCAGTGTGTCCCCGACAATGAATTTATGAGCGTGCTGTCATTCTGCAACGATCAAGCGTGTGGCGGGCATTTTGGCCCTAAAAAGACAGCCGAAAAGATCTTGCAGTGTGGCTTCTACTGGCTACAACTTTTTAAAGATGCACATGATTACTGCAAGACATGCTCCCGGTGCCAACACTTGGGCCGGATATCTAGGAGAAACGAAATGCCGCTCCAACCAATATTGGTTGTGGAAATTTTTGATATTTGGGGGATTGATTTTATGGGACCGTTTCCCAATTCTTTTGGGAACTTGTATATTCTCCTCACTGTTGATTATGTTTCTAAGTAGGTCGAGACTGTGCCCAGCCGGACTAATGACAACAAGGTTGTCGTTAGATTCCTCAAAGAAAACATTTTCTTTCGGTTTGGGCACCCCCGAGCAATCATTAGCGACAATGGAACTCATTTCTGTAATAGGACTTTCGAGTCCTTAATGCAGAAATATTCCATTAATCACAACCTATCAACGCCCTATCATCCCCAAACGTGTGGGCAAGCCAAGATTTTAAATCGGCAAATTAAATAGATATTGGAGAAAACGGTTTCCAAAAACCGTAAGGATTGGTCTTCAAAACTTACTGATGCCCTTTGGGCATTTCGAACAGCCTATAAGACCAATCTTGGCATGTCTCCTTATAGGCTTGTTTATGGGAAGGCTTGCCACCTTCCAGTTGAAATAGAGCATCACGCATTTTGGGAGATAAAAGAGCTGGATCTATCTATCGAAGATGCGGGCAACCATAGAAAGCTGCAATTAAATGAATTAAGCGAGCTTCGGGATGAAGCTTACGAGAACACGGTGTCGTAAAAAACTGAACGAAGGTGTTTCACGATAAATACCTTATGCGCAAATCATTCAAACCTGGTCAACAGGTTTTACTTTACGACACCCGGCTACATTTCCATCCCGGCAAGCATAAATCTCGATGGAAAGGGCCATTTTTTGTACGCACTGTATATCCGCATGGTGCGGTCGACTTAGAGAATCCTGAGGATGGTTCACTATTCAAAGTGAACAGACATAGATTAAAACCGTTCCTCACCGCGGACCCTTCGGAGGAGCTCCTGATATTACAGGAGACGGTTTACATCGACTAATCTTCCTCCGCCTACCCCCAAGTTTCGGTTATCTAGCCATAAACAGCGGAAACACTGTTTCAAATAAGTTTGGGGGTATGTCACACTTGTAATTTTATATATATATATATATATATATATAAAACTAATAAAAAAAATTTTTTTTTTCAAATTTTTGGGGGTATTTTTTTCAATTTTCATTTTTAATAAATAATAAATAAATAAATAAATAAAAATAATAATAATACTTTTTTTTACAAATTCCTCTTTTTAAGAGGTCATTTTGCAAATAACCAAAACACCCTCTATAAATACAAACCGACCCCTCCTCTGAATTTTCATAACCCTAATTTCTCATTTCTTCAAACCCTAGCCGCTGCTTCAATTTCTGCAGAGAGATCGCTCCATCCCGCCGCGCAACCGCCGAAGCCTCCTCTGTGCCTCACTTCCGCCGCACCTTTGCTTTGTCACCTTTTGAAAACTTCAGAGGAGGTTTGCACTTTCTGATCCTCTCTGTTAAATTTAAATTTTTTTTACTCTTTGTGATGGCACTCACCTTGCAACATGAAAGAGATTTCTCACAAATGTTTGCACACACGGTCTATGGTAGTTATTTCGGTGATGAGATCCGAAGGCGTGGGTGGAACTTCTTACTTTATAACTATCCAAATTCCTTCGCACTTCCAGATCTTGTCACCCGATTTTACGAATGCATGGAGGATGGTTGCCTCTCACAACACGATTACATTAGGTTAATGTTGGGGGATAGGGAAATAATAATCGATAGGGACTTCATCCATGAAGTCACCTTAATACCTAGACTACCTATTCACGATCAACCCTTCCGTTTCGAGGACTACCTACCCTTGATGGGTAACGATTGTTCACGTGAGCCACGAAAAGGCATCTTGGCTAGAACCCTTTTTGCGAACGTCTTAACTGTGTGCCGTTGGGCACAAAATAATATTTTTGGTAGTTCGCACAACACGGCATTTTTCACACCATCCCTTCATATAGTGCACACTTTGATGACTAGAATGTTGGATATAGTGCCTTCTAAGTCAATTATTGGATCGCAGGTACGTGATTGCGATGATTGAGGGATGACCTATACCGATAAAACAGTCTTACTCGAGATGATAGTATGCTATCTGGTTTGTCTTTATCATCATATAAATGTTGATAAAGCCCATAGGATTTTTTCTTGACTGCCAGCAGTATGATGGCGATCATATATGTGGGAGCTGTGGTTTATAAGCACATTTCCCTAGTCGTGGGAGTTTCGAGACAGGGCATCGATACTCCAAAGTAGACTAGTGTATACATTCGAGACCCCGATGAGGGGCGGTGGCCGGTCTCACAAGCCATTGGTGTTAGTTGGTTCACCTAAGATGTATACAGGTGCTCATTGGGTTATGAGTACACCGGACAGGACTCGCCGGGAACATGCTAGTTGGTATTATACATATCGTCAGATAGCAGTTCCCTGGTGACATGTGTACAGGTTAGTCTGTCGACCTGGGATCGTCATTTGTCTCGTGTGAGTTCCCACTGTGCTTTGATTTATACCCTACCATGGGTCAAAGGAGTTGTGCAAACAGGTATATTTTGGGTACAGTCCCGAGCCACATGGAGGCAGTGAGCGGATCGTCAGGGATTCGTCTCTCCCGGTATTGAGGGCGAGATCGCGCTGTGTTTAGGAGAGCCATTACATGAAATCCCTGGCCAGGGTAACGAGATATACTGGTAGGTATACCAGTAGTATCTTAGGGTGTTCTGGGCTGCTCTCTGACACGACTTATACAGCTATTGGGGGTCTGACGTTGACCAGCCCCATAGGCCCTATCTGCGACACTCATAGACGAGCTGACCGGACTGTATGAATATTGTCACTGTCAGGCTCAGTAGGGTTTCTGGATGAGTTCGCTCATCAGCTTCCCTTCCAATCAATACATAGGCAACCGTTACGTACAGATAGTACCTCTGACGTGCTAGTGGTTATACCCAGTGCCAGTGTATTGATGAGTCATTAGAGTCCCCCACAGACAGTTTCTCAAGTTCGGGCGAAACGTTGTAGATGCCGTATGGTTTTATGGCAGGGTTCGGAAAATGCATGTGCGTTTTCGCACGTGTCATATTTCGGGCAGATAATACTGGTGGGCTTTGGTTTAAGTCGGATCCGAGTATTATACTGTGTAGATATAATATCTTTGTCTCAGTTTCATTTTTATTCGGTCGTAATACAAATGCGGGTATGTTTATACTGTTACGGAGTTATCCTGAAATTCGTTTCGGGATCGCTTTTGGAAGTTTCCAGTTTCCAGTTTTCTATCACCCGTCTTTAACATTCGGTTAAGGACGGATTTATCTTTTCTTGTGGAGTGTGGATGGTTCTAGAAGTTTCTAGAGGGTGACTAGGATGGTGAGGTGGCTTAGTGCATTAATGGAGCTTTTAATGAATGGTGACTAAGTGTTATGGTTCAATGTATGTAATTAATGTTATGCAAGGTGTGTTTTATGACTCATTAGTTCATTAATGCTTATAATCACCCTCTCCACTCCTACACTCACCCCCCTCTTCTTATAGTGGCCGGCCACATTTGTGGAGCTATGGGATTTCATTTTGGGAAAAGATTATGATAGTTTAGTTCATGGAAATTTCATATAGCTCAATTTCCATTTACCCGATTCCAAATGGAAACTTCATTAACCGTTCGTCCATAGCTTTGGACGTAACGAGACAAAGTGTTCTACTCATTCTCTACATCAATCTTGGTCATCTCTTTTAGCAAACTTGATGATCGAGTTGCCTCGGTTCAGAGGCGGGAGCCCGTTTAAAGATCCGTCGACGTAGTGCCACCTGGACGACGAGATCGGAGATCGAGCGAGTTCGGATCAGATGCAACAAAGCGTGGGATGATGGTTGAAGACCGAAGGACCCGGATCGTTCGGTATAACATTTCTACCCACTTTGTAATTTGTTAGTTTAGCGTTAATGGCAGATCCTGGGATAAAGTATGCGATAGCGCCAGTTCTATAAAGTTTTTGTTTCGCAATTGGCGTCTGAAAGACGGCCGGGGCGCTACCGTAGACTTACATAGAAACCCCAGCTATGATATGTGCACGGTATTACTTCACTCAATTGGTGCGGGCAAGAGGGCTGCCAACTATCCATACTCTATGTTGGTGACACAACTGTGTCGTCATTTCCTCCCTGTTGAGGAATTCGAATTTTATATACATGGAGGAATCCCCATTAGACCTCTTCTTGAGGGCGTATCCACGTCCTACACACGCTTACATGATGTTTGGTCGCGCACCGAGCCGGTCGAGGACGTGCCCACAAAGACACCTAGCTCGAGCTTGACCGCGAGCGATGAAGAGCTTACCCCCGTGGCACAAGCGCGCTTACTTAGGAGAACCAATAGGGTGATAGAAATATTAATAGGGATGGTGACCTTCTTCGATCAGCGAGTCACAGGTTTGGAGCAGGGCATGACCACCCTGCTGGCAAGAGAGGAACGATCTCGCTCAAGATCGAGGGGAAGGCGAGGCTATGAGCAGTGAGGACATTGCTTTTGATAAGTTTGGGGTTGGAGGTGGATTGTAAATAGTTATCTTTTCATTGCATTTGCATATTTTTTTTATTTTTGTACATATTTGTTTTTTCTTTCTTTGCATATTTAATTCCGCATTGCATCTTTTTTAAATATAAAAACTATATATATATATATATAATCAAATAAAAAATTGAAAATTTTTAAAAATTATAAAAATTGAAAAGTTCAATTTTGTCCATATTTGACTTAAGTTCAACATGACGGTTGAATAGTAGGAAAATAACTAGATTCTAAACTTAGTAAATTTAAAAACCCTAAAAATAACATCTCTTAAAGTTTAATTATAGAAAATATATGTTCTTGCAGTTTATTTAAGAAATAGGCAAATTTTGAGTTCAGTTCTTGGGCTAAGTCATAATAAGGGAAGAGTATTGAAATTTTTATTTGAAGTGTAAGTCTAAAAAATAATTCTGAACCTTAAATCTAAATTCTGAAAATATATACCCTATAACTTGCATGTACACGCACCTTGAAACTTGGGATAGTAGAGGATACCTTGAAATGCTCTTGTCTAAAAAACTTAGTATGAAGGAAAATAAAATAATAAATGGTGAATAAAGAGACATAAAAAAATGAAGGTTTTGTAATTGCTTAAGGCAGCATAAATAAAAATATAGCGAGGGTGCTTTATCATCTAGTGCCTTAGACCAACTGGTTTGGGTGTCACCGCTAAGCCTTAGGTATTACAAGACGAGGAATTACTTCTAAATGCGCAAGCACATTTTGTAATCGGTTGTTTAGTACCTCAAGAAGTATTAACGGTCGCATGAAGAATGTGTGAGCAATTTTTATCACCAACTACAAAGTACTTTGGACGATGGACAAGAGTATGATAGCTTGAATTGAATTTCCAAGTGTAGGGGTGAAAATTACACACGTAGGGGTATATAATTGGGGTTTGGATGAGAGATAAGAATGAAAGATAGGCCTTATATCTTCAGTAAAGATGATAAACATTCCTGAGTTGAGATTGCACCTTAGAAGGAAAATTCAAAAGATACTGAAAGCTTAATAAATTTGCAAAACATATACGATCTTAAGTTAAATGAAGAGGGAGTGTGAAAAATACGGGTTGATGATTTCTAAGTTAATGATAATAGAATTTCTTGCTAGAATACTGAATTGAAGAATGAGAGTCAACATGCCAAATTGATCGGATTTTGTGGGTAGTATCCACTGAAAACCCTCAGGAGACAACACTCCTCCTACTAGGGACACTTAGAGGTTTAACGGCTTATTGCACGAGCTCAGTGCAATCACTTTCCCTGCGAAAGTGAGGTTAGGAATTTTTGAGAATAAAATTGGTTTTGCTCGGGACGAGCAAATGATTAGTTTGGGGGTATTTGTTCATCTCAAAATTTTGCATTATTATATCGCCCATTCTTAATCATATTACATATAAATAGGTGCTTTTGATCCATGTCTGCTAAATAGTTGCAGGTTACAGGTTCTCAGACCGTTACAGTGAAAATTCATGAAAAGTCGCTACAAATGTGAGACTGCGACCAACAATAGATGAATCCGTATGATGCCGCCTACCAGTTCAAGGAACAAATGGAAAATCATTAGACAGTTCAATGCACAAAGCACAAAGGCAGCACAAGATTCAAGACTTTAACGCGAAGCTCAAGGCAAAAGTCCACATCATTCTTCACTGCTGGAAATCTGGAAGGAAATAGAAGAGATTTTGAGAAACCAAGTAAAGAAAACAAAAGATAAAAGCAACACAGAGAAACCGTGAAGAGATGAGCCAAAGATCCCACTTAATGGCCGCGGAACCGCGGCCAAACAGGGCTTTCTACCGCGGTTCTGCGGTCGTATGGTGCACGTGTCGGTGTATGTGTCCGTGGGTGTCGGTACTTTGACCCGGCTTTCTTAGGGTAGTTTTGTAAATTTATGTGTGGATCAGAATGTAACTTAGGGTTTCTCCTATCTATAAATAGGAGAGTTGAAAGCCAAATGAAGGCATGCCTCTCTTTAGTTTTTAGGTCTCTTTTTAATTTCTTGATTAAAATTCTATTGTAATGCGTTGTTGAGAGGACATCAATAAAGTAAGTTTTATTTTTTATCTCGCATTCTTTTTACCTGAATTTTAATTCCTGTAATTTTTTTATCTGTTCTTTTATTATCTGCAATTTAGTTCATCTATTAAAATCAAATAAAAAATGAATTTTATTGTTATTCCTAATAAGTGAGTAATTCCTCACTTGTTAGGGATAGGAGAGGGAAGGTTTGAGATAAGGGAATCTCTCTCACTCCTTTTTTTGCCCAAATAATTTTAAAATACAGACTCCCTTTAAATCAACCATAATCCGCTCACTATGGCACCCTATCCTACATGATAGCGGTGATTCCCTAGTTAGATCGGTTGTGGTTGAATTAACTAGAGGTTAGGGCTAAGAGAAAAGAACGGACGGACAAGGACCAAAAGGAAGAAACTAAGTTTCTTCCTAGTCGTGCTAATCCCCATTGTTGACTATTATCCTAACACTTATATTCTTAACTAGGGCATTGAAAGAAGTGAGAAGAATCCCTATTTCGAACTAACCTAATCCTAACCCTAGCAAGCCTTTAAATCAATTTATTCTCATTCTTAGATCTTTAAACAAAACCTACCAAAGTTAGGACTTAACTCGTTAGAACTTAAAGAGAAGGACACCAATTCCCTGTGGATCGACTCGTACTCAACCGGCTAACTACCAAGCGACACCTTCTTGATTGCGGTATTCTTAAATTTAAAACGCATACAAAATCTCTTCCAATCAATATGCACTGATAAATACGTATTCAAAATTTCGATCGACTAAAACTTTTCCGTATTGGCCCCAAGTGCAAAACAATACTTAAACAAATCTGGGACAAAATCATACATCCAAAAATCACATTTCCATTTTACAGTGTGCCAGAAGAAATTTGGAGCACAACGGCCTCATTTCGACAGCGGAACCACGACAAACAGGCATGTTAGGCGGCGGTTCCGCGGCCGTATGTTGGGCTAATGTGCCTAAATTTCTTCAGGGCCTCTAAAAATGCCTGCACGTAATTTTAAGGTAATCTGAATATTTTTTTGAACAACTTTCAAAAAGGCTGCGGGCATGATAAATAGAATTGCGATTTGGAAAAGTTTGTCGATCGAGACTTTAAACTTGTGTAAATTAGCTAGTAAAGGCTTATGGAGTGTCTCTGATACCATGTCGGGGTTTCCTTATGCCCTGGCCATCTACCGTGGCCGTTGCGGAACAAAAGTTTTGGTGTTTAAAAATCCGGCGCTAAAAAACCTGTCCTAGAATCTAACCATAAACCCAAACTATCTAACAAAGGAGATCTTAACTAGTATGAACCAGCTAATATTATCAACCGTCCGATCGAAAGTCCGGATAACCAGTACAATCATTCGATCGGAACCCTGAACGTATCAAAATACGGCTACTATATCATTTCGCCTGAACCAGGGAAACCCTCTGTGTGGGACTCTAAAGACTCGACAGTACGCCGGCAATGAGTTACTTGATAAATCCATAACCACAAGTATGTCAGTGACACTAGCTGTATGTAACGGCTACCCGGGTACCTGTCGAAAAGGAAAGCCGACGAGCAAACTCATCCGGATCCCTACTGAGCCTATCCGTGACAATCTCCATACAGTCCGGTCTTTTCGTCTGAGAGTATCGCATATCGGGTCTAGGGGGTGGTAAACGTCAGACCTTAATAACCTGATAATTCATGCTGATGTGGCTCAGGACAAATCCAGGAAACTACTTTTCACGCCCCGCTTCCTGGTGTACGGTAAGGAGGCGCGACGTGGTCCGCTACATATTTACTCCGAAGTAAATACACTAAGCGTAAATAAACAATATAAAGTAAAATATACACAAGAGACATGAATATAAATGAACATCAACTTTTATTTATTTAACAATTCTTTACAGGCACAACTGGAAATGTAAATACATGAAAGAAAGCAATGCCTAAACAATGTCATAACTGAAATGAAAAGTATATACAAGTGCCTACAGCTCTGGATCGATAGCAAACTGCTCCAATTCCTTAGTACCAGGCTCGATCTCTAGTGAGTCTGATACACCTGACAACATTCTAAAGAAAGAAGAGAAGGAACGTCGTCAGCGAACAATCGCTCGGTAAGTCCCAAAGATGAGTAGAGATAGAATAGACAGAAAGAGAGTATAACTAGTAATGTTTGATTATAATGTTAATGCAGTTGTTTGTAGCTTGGTACAGAATATGCCAGTGTATACGAGAGGAGTCCCACTATTCCGGAGACTAAGGTATACGGAGCACGAGGAACCGTTCGGCCACGGTATAACGGCAATGGATATTCAGGTTAGGTGTATTAAAGTGACCGTCTTGTGCCACTTCTAACACATTCCGTACCAGTATACCCCTTTAAAACCCCGTAATGTCTTATTGTATTGATTTGTATTGTTTGTGTAATAGATTGTACGACTTGCCGAAACCATGCTATCAGGTAAACAAAATGGATATAAATGGATAGTCATGTAATCAGAGTATATCTATGGTTCGGTTCAGTCAATATAGATTGAATTCTGGTATAGACGGATTCATGTTGTATTGCAGTTATACTTGAATCATATTCAAATCAGATTGATTGCATATTTTGACTGTGACACGAACTGAGTCAGACTTTTAAACAAAATTGAAGTCCTGATTTAAGTTTTGATGTTATCGGTAACTGCTGCACATGGACGGCAGGATCGGTGTACGGTAAGGAGGCGCGACGAGGTCCACTACATATTTACTCCGAAGTAAATACACTAAGCGTAAATAAACAATATAAAGTAAAATATTCACAAGAGACATGAATATAAATGAACATCAATTTTTATTTATTTAACAATTCTTTACAGGTACAACTGGAAATGTAAATACATGAAAGAAAGCAATGCCTAAACAATGGCATAACTGAAATGAAAAGTATATACAAGTGCCTACAGCTCTGGATCGATAGCAAAATGCTCCAATTCCTTAGTACTAGGCTCGATCTCTAGTGAGTCTGATACACCTAACAACATTCTAAAGAAAGAAGAGAAGGAACGTCGTCAGCGAACAATCGCTCAGTAAGTCCCAAAGATGAGTAGAGATAGAATAGACAGAAATAGAGTATAACTAGTAATGTTTGATTATAATGTTAACGCAGTTGTTTGTAGTTTGGTACAGAATATGCCAGTGTATACGAGAGGAGTCCCACTATTCCAGAGACTAAGGTATACGGAGCACGAGGAACCGTTCGGCCACGGTATAACGGCAATGGATATTCAGGTTAGGTGTATTAAAGTGACCGTCTCGTGCCACTTCTAACACATTCCGTACCTGTATACCCCTTTAAAACCCCGTAATGTCTTATTGTATTGATTTGTATTGTTTATGTAATAGATTGTACGACTTGCCGAAACCATGATATCAGGTAAACAGAATGGATATAAATGGATAGTCATGTAATCAGAGTATATCCATGGTTCGGTTCAGTCAATATAGATTGAATTCTGGTATAGACGGATTCATGTTGTATTGCAGTTATACTTGAATCATATTCAAATCAGATTGATTGCATATTTTGACTGTGACACGAACTGAGTCTGACTTTTAAACAAAATTGAAGTCCTAATTTAAGTTTTGATGTTATCGGTAACTGCTGCACATGGATGGCAGGATCTATGTCTTTTTTCAAGACAATTACCATGTTGATAACACCGTCGTTAGGTTGTCTACCTTAGATAGGCAAGCACCCATATTCTCTGGCTCCCTGAGGCTCAAGAGAACTGGTCCCGCTTAAACCTATATTTACTAGAGTCCTTATTGTAATTTATTATAATTTGAGGGGTTTTATGTGTAAGTCGATGTCGCGCAACCCACGTGTTCGCGGGGAGGAGGAATTTGCAAAAAATGATTTTTACGGGCTTCGCAACACCGACTAGAACCAAGGATCGTCCATAAACCCTAGCTAGCAAACAACATGAGATTTAACTACTCGGAAAGAATGTTATACCTCATGATACAAGTCCTTCTGGTCTTCTCCGCTGTCCTCGTCATCATCGTAGGCTCCAAGGATCGATTCGGATCGTAGCTTCCTCGCCGGTTTCCTCGAGTCAAAGACGATCCCCCCGAGAGTCTATAGTCCGAGCTCCAACCTAAAATCCGAGGTAACTAGGGCAAAAAGCTTGCTAAACTTGATGGCTTAGGTGATGTAGAGAATGAAGATGGATTTATTTGTCTCTTGAAACCCTAGTTTACTCAACTCATGAGACCTTAAGGGTTTTAGTTGTGAGGAAGAAGAAGAGAGCTAACATGAGGAAAGTGAAAATGGTTTTTGATAATGATAATAGAAAATGAGATGGCTCACTTGATATGACTACAAGCATAGAAAGAAAATCTCACCCAAAATATCTAGTGCCATAAAATATCTCACAAGATATATCTAGTCAAAGAGTCAAACCAAGTCAAGTGGTCAAATCAAGTCAAGTAGTTAAAACAAGTAGTCATGCCACAATTATCATTTACAAATATAACAAATACTTTCCTCCACCTCATAATTGTTTTAATCAAGTCAATGGTCAAAACCCTAATGAGGTGTCTCCTTCTATGCCCCTCTCATCCGTATATACATACCCGCATCCGCGTTCCGAGAAACACGAATACAAAAAGACGAAACTGATCCATCAATATAATATTAGGATCCGGCTTAAACCAAAGCCCACTAGTATTATCCGCCCGAATATCATACACGCACAAGTGCACTTACGTGATCGAAGCCCTGCCGTAAAACCATACGGCCTTTACATCTTTCGCCCGATGTAGGGAAACTCTCTGTGTGGGACTCTAAAGACTCGACAGTACACCGGAAGTGGGTTTAACCACAAGCCACAAGCGGTACTAGCTGCACGTAACGGCTACCCAAGTATTTGTCGATAAGAATGCCGATGAGGAAACCCATCCGAACTCCTACCGAGCCTGGATATGACAATCTCTGTACAGTCCGGTCTGTTCGTCTAAGAGTATTGCATATCGGGTCTAGGGGCGGTAATCATCAGACCCCTAATAGCGCAATAAGTCGTGCCGGAGTGTAGCCCAAAACACCCTGAGAAACTGCTGGAATACCTACCAGTAAATCTCGCTTGCCCTGGTCAGGGACTTTGTGTAATGGCTCTCCTAACACAGCATGATATCAACTCCCAATACCAGGAGAGATGAATCCTATCTAACCGCCACTGCCTCCAAGTGCTTCGGGACTGCACCCGGCTACTACCTATTTGCACGCTCCTTTGAGCCGTGGTAGGGTAGTAATCAAAGTACAGTGGGAACACACTCGAGGTGAAGTAGCAGTATCAAGTCAACGGACTAAGATATACTCATGTTACCTGAGAACTGCTACCCGACGATAGGTATAATACCAACCAACAGTTCCCGACGAGTCATATCCAGTGTACTCGTAACCTAACGAGCACCTGCATACTATCTCCAGTACGACGTACTAATTGCTGTGGGACAGACCATCTCCCCTGCTGGGATGAGAAGCGTATACACTAGTCTACTCCGGAGTATCGATGCCCCGTCTCGATAATCCTATGACTAGGGACCTGTATAAGGATGAGCTTGTAGATTACCCAGCCCCCACTAGTGTGACTGCCATCACAACGCTGGTAATCAAGCAAAGATCCTAAGGGCTCTTCTAATATGTATAAGCGATATGCTAAAATAAACACATGCACATATTGAAGTAGAAACAAACCAAGTAGCATACTGCCATTTTGAGCAAGACTGTTAATACAACTGTGAATATCCCAATCTTCCATTAAGTAATATACAAACCAGTATGGTACAATAATGGCCTCTAGGGCATACATCACTAACATTATGTAAAAGTAGTTTTGATATATTTTCAAAATACACTTTAAGTATTTAATTATCGTCTTTAGGGTTTTCCTAGATGTATATATTATAAAAGTGAAATTTTCTAATGAGTAGAACCTAGTTTTCATTGTATATGGTATTTTAAAGAAATATTGGAATTTATTGGATTGCAATGGTAGTTTCATGAAATTATGATTCTTTTCATTTAGAAAACAAAGAATATTTATATAATATATTTAAAATAGATATTTTATAATATTTATAAATATTTATATATTTAATAAAATAAATTTTATTTATTTTGTAGAAATCTCATTTTCTTAAAAATTGCATCAAAAATTCCATCGAGATCGAATGCTCTTTGCGGAGGTCTGCATCTCGCTCTACTAGGATCAGGATGTGCGATAACCCGCACCATCCCGATCGGGGTTCCTCAAAATGGGTTGCAGATGCACAATTACACGGAATTAAATAACACACTTTTTAAAGAAAACAGTTTTGAGTGTTTAAGATATTTATTCGTAATCTCGTATTTTCCCCATAAACTAGAGTCCCAAAATTCATCGTGCTATGTCAAAAATGTATGTTGTGATGAGATAGGTCATTACCTCGTGAGTTATCTAAAGGTAATACGGTTAAATTGAATAATTATAAGTTGTATGTAACATGATGGTATTTTGCTGTAAAAGTGAAATAAAAATTTAAACATGAATTGTTTTGAGATGAAACTTGTTCTAATATGTTTATTTATGTTTTTTAAACATTATGAGAGAATATGGGATTTTATTATTTAAGAAAAATCGAGTTTTTAAAGAAAAATGAATCGAAAGTCGGAATAACTCCGCTTCCGACGAGTTTTGAAAAAGAGAAGTTTTAGAATAGAGATGGAGGAGGGGAATGTGGACTTACTAGCTATTAAGAAAGAAGGGAGAAAGAAGAAGCTTTCGGAACCATCGGGGCGTCGTTTCATCGCTGGAATCTCCTCGAAACGTCGTCGGAACTTCGCCTCTTGCTAACTCCACTTGTACAACTTGGGACTTGGAAATTTTAGAGAGTTTTTGTAATGAAATTATGAATGAGGAGAGGTGAAATGTGGTGTGGTATTTATACGTAAAATTAGTGTTTAGGGTAATGAAGAATAGAATTAAAATGTGAATTAAAACGTGGATTAATGCCCATTTTTATTTCTCTGTTTATTTTAAATAAAAACAAACAGTACAGAGGCAAGGGGGCGGCCAAGGGGTGTGGAGTTAAAATTTGGGGAGCATCCCCTATGGGGGGCTCGGTGGTGCCGGCCGTAGGGATCATCTCGCCGTCCCAAATCTGGTTAGGGATGATAGGATCTCCGCCACGTGTCAGGGTCTGTTGGTATAACATTTCCCACATGTTTGTTTTATCCGTGACTTTTCATTTTACGTGTAGTGCTCGTGTAAACCTTTGGGTTTCTAAAAGATTAAAGAAAATTCAATTAAAAAATATATGTGGCTGATGGGATTCGAACACATGAGCTAAGTTACAGTAGTGCAAGGCTTTACCAATGAGCTACAAGTGCTTTCTTGCTGTTCAAAAGCAATTCAAATACTTATAGCATACACAGGATTGCAAATACTTTATTTGTACATTAAATTTTAATCAAATTTTATGTACACTAAAAACAAAGATGTTCCACTACTGATCTAACTATCAGTAAATCCCAACTGTCTTGGCCAAGGTCTTATGGTGCTGGCCAATCGAATACAGTGCGATATCGACTCCCTATAGCGGGAGAGAAGAATCCCCAACAATCTCTCACTGCTTCCATATGGCTCGGGACTGTACCCAACTAAAACCTGTTTGCATGACTCAGTAGAGCCGTGGTAGGGTAGTAATCTAAGTACATTGGGAACTTATACGAGACAAATGACGATCTCAGGTCTGAAGACTAACCTGTACTCATGTCACCTGAGAACTTCTATTTGACGATAGGTATATTACCACCTAGAAGTTCTCGGTGAGTCCGTCCAGTGTACTCACCCCCAGTGAGCACCTGTATACGATCTTAGGTGCAAAAGACCAATGGTTGTGGGACCAACCATCACCCCTCGTCGGGGGTCTAGAAACGTATACACTAGTCTACTCCGGAATATCGATGCCCTGTCTCGATACTCCCATGACTAGGGACATTTTAAGGATGTGCTTATCGACTACCCAGCTCTCACAAGTATGATCGTCATCACAACGCCGGTAGTCAAGCAATAATCCTACGTGCTTTATCAACATGTATAAATGATACGTAATAACAAGTAAAACATATGCACATGTTAAGATACAGATAAACCAAATAGCATACTATCATATCCAGCAAGATTGTCCTGTACATACATATGTCCAAGCATCCACGTGTATACATATACAATAATGGCCTCTAGGGCATACATATCCAACACTCACCTCCAGTGAGCACCTGTATACAATCTTAGGTGCAACACACCAATGGCTATAGGACCTTCCACCGCCCCTTGTCGGGGTCTAGAAACGTATACACTAGTTTTCTCTAGAATATCGATGCCCAGTTTCGATACTCTTACGACTAGGGACATTTAAGGATGTGCTTATGGACTACCCAGCTCTCACTAGTATATCTGCCATCATAACTCTGGTAGTTAAGCAAAGATTCTACGGGCTTTATCATTATGTATTAACGACACATAATAACCAGTAAAATGTATACACATCAATGATAAAGACAACCCAGATAGAATACTGTCATCTAGAGTAAGACCGTTTTACCTATATAGGTACTCCTTCGATTATCATAATCGTTTAGTTTAGATTATAATAATTGCCTTGAGGGCACTAGAGTTAACACTATCCCTCCTGTCATCAAGGCTTTCAATCTTGTTTTACAAGAGGAAAGACAAAGAACTATTGTCTCTACAACACCACTATTAGATGCAGCAACTTTAATGACGAGATGTGGACTAAACCCAAAGGAGAACCAAACTAGATGGCCTTAAAATTCCAAGAGGCCAACTTGCAAACATTGTGGTTGGGTTGCTACAAGTTGCATGGTTGTCCACATGGTCATCGACTCCATAAAAATGGTTCCAACAAATCAACTTGTATCGTCATCTAAGCATCCACAACTGCTTAATTGAGTTCTTTACCATTTACTCCGGAACAGTGCCAACAACTTCTCGCATTGCTCAAACAGCATCAGTCTATGGTAAATCTTGTAGGTAACTCAACTATGAGTTCTAACCTCTCAGGTATTACACTTAATGCAACATCTTCTTTTCATTATGCATCATGGGTTATTGATTCAGGAGCTACTAACCATATGGTCAACTCCATCTCATTTTTTAATAAAATTACTTCATTCGGATCCACTAATGCCAAACTTCCAAATGTCATCAATGCTACAGTTTCACATATTGGAATCGTGGTTCTTTCACCAATTTTGACACTACATATTGTTCAATGTGTACCAAGATTTCATTTTAATCTTATCTTTGTAAGTAAATTGACTCATGACTCCAATTGTTCAATAACTTTTTTTGCCGATTCTTGTTTAATTCAGGACCGATCCTTGATGATGATGATTGGAGCGGGTAGAGTTTGTGATGACCTTTATCTTCTTAACTGTTAACTCTAGGTATGTAGATACGGTATAAACGATCAAAGCAGTGAAAATAATATGTATCTACTCTAAAGATTTACCGATATAGCTAATCCGATTGGTGGGATTGTTATCCTCATTCATGTCATGTTGTAAATCCGGTCTCTTACGCCTCCACGCAATGGCCGGAGAGAAAACACACTTTGAAGAAGCGAGAATCCCCTACAAGATCACCCCGCAAACCAACTGTAGTATAATAGGATGGAGACGATAGCTCTCTTTATTTTCTCTCTGTAAATATTGTATGTCTCATATGAAACCCTAGCCTCCTTTATTTTAATATAAAGGGTATCCACTCATATGGACGGGTATTGGGCTGGGTTGAGCCCAATGGCTAACATACCCCAACTTGTACATTCGAGTGGGTGCCATCCATAGCTCCATGAGATGGTTCCCTGAGCCATTGATTCCCTGAACTATTGATTCCCTGAATCAATTGTCTTCTCGAGAATTTCCTCCTTCTTTTCCTTGTCCTTACCCATACATGTTGGTGCGGTATGGACCATTAAGAACCTACAAGCGGGTGGCCTTGCAGCCAGATCCATTAGGACCGATACAAGGATTTCCCTAAAAGAAAATAACATAAACCAAATATATGTTAGGCTCACGAAATCTCGTACCCCAGATCAGATCAGATATACCTTCGACCCCTCTCGGAAGTGTACTTGAACGCCGTGGTTTTCCCTTGATTCATCATACTCTTAAGCCTTGCCATCATGACATCAATAAGAGTTGTGCTTGCGATACAATCAACAGACATTCCAATCAATCTTCCTCCGGATCTGAATAGCTAGGTTTTCTATTCACCCGCTTTCCTGAAATTGTCCTGTATGTGCGGTATATTGTCATTGCAGCAGGAAACAACCAAAATAGCAGATACTCATAGCATGTATATCCAGACAGCCCAGTGTCCCTATGGGTATATAAATTATTTGTCCTTCCATGAAAGAGGTCGTCATAAGGGCTCACATAGTGAAGGAGATGTGTCTTTATGTGCATGATCCAAGCGCACGTCGTATGGCAATGTGCTACAGTATAAAATTCTCTCTCTGAAAGCATACCCATTAAAGTTATACCGTACGGACCCAAGTCTAATCATCTTGTGATTGACTTGTCTGACTATATCACCATGCGATATGCCTGGGATCTCCCGACAAGCTCGCACCTTATGTGATGAGTCAGACCCCTAGTCCGGCTATATGTAAACATGTAAAGTGGCCATGAGATAACCACTTCGGTCGCTCGGCCTATAGCACATGGCAACCTCATCCTGACCGGTAAGGATGACTCTATTAAGTGCTTCCACTGTCGCTATATCCAGTATGCAAAAATACAGTCACTGCTCTGAGCAGATGACATCTGGCACTTAGTCTCACATTCGTATACATCCCTAGCATAAAGGGGATCTCTCGTGTGAGGGAGAGTTCCTACCTGCTGACGTATCTTTGTTAAATGTGTGCCCTGCATACATTGTGTATCCCGTACACTTCGTGTACCTTGTACACTTGTACTCCTTGCTTGAAATAGTTAAACAAAAATATAGACATATCCATCCCAGATCATAAAGAAAGAAAGTAATATACAATCAATCTCAAAATATACATCTATAAAAAGTCGCCACCCATAGAAATAATGTCAAACATAAGAGTAAGGTCATCAAGCTACCTGAAATGCAATACGTCACCCAGGACGAACCCCAAACGCACATAGCATTACTCGGCTATTTCCTTTGTCATCGGATTCCCGATCGTCTGACCTGAAGGAAGACCCTATAACATAGACCACCTTCTCATTCCACATTCGCCTTGATGAAGTTTCGTTAGATTTATAAGTATTTCAACTTCTTATATATATAGGATTGTTTGAATATGCTATCATTGACCCAATGTCATGATAAATAGAAACCCTGCTTCCCTTGCGTTCGGAATCACACGCAAACTCCCGAGGAACCACTTCAGCCTAGCAGCCTCTTTGGCACTACTGAGGTAGCCGCATATCCCACCTCCATGGTGAAAAAAATACATAACCTGCTTCTTGCTACTCCGAATGATGGCCCTGCCATTATGCAAGAAAACACATACGGATGTGGATGTACACATACCCTGATTGCAGGCCCAGTAGGGATTTGTATGTCCACATAACTGCAAGCCTAATTTCTTATAACATAAAGTATAGTGGGTCGTCCCCACATAAATACTTGAAAATTCTCGTCACTTCATCCCAACAAGCAGACCCTAATATTAAGTCCAATCAGCAAGAGTTATATGTATGGTCATGTTCACACCATGCATACATTTGACTACTGATTATGCAAAATGGAACCCACAAAATCTGTATTTCTTTTTCAAGAGTCTTGATTGATGTGAAAAAGTGTTTGTAGAATAACCGCAATCAATAACGGTGTCGCGCGTAGCTAGACCGAGATGAGTACGGGTCGTCCTCAGGGAAACGTTGAATCTTTTACTCTTTAGTTTAGATATGTTGAAAAAGAGAGGAGGGATAAAGAATTTGTGGAAAGGTTTTTAGATCTACGTTAAGCAAGAATGCAAAATATATAGATCTACATTATTTTAGGGATGTAGTTAATATAATAAGGGGGCTTGTAGGGTTCGTTAGAATTTAGTAGTTATGGACAATTAATTAAAAGTTACCCTCTTTATCCTTTAATAGATTTAAAACTAGAACGACGGTGATGCGTGTAGATTAGGGTTTCTGGAGGGAAAAGGAATCCCACTCTTAACTCTTATCTCGACACGGAACTCCGTTCATATCTAGCCTTTACCAAAACAATCATTAATCTAATCTCTAATCGCGGTCGGAACTAACAAAGAATTGTTAGCGCGCCCGATTAGGATGTTAATGATTCTTTTGATAAAGTCCATAAACTTTATAGGACTTAAAAAGGGTTTAGGGATGTTCATCATCCATTAGCCTACCCTAATCCTACGAACCCTAACAAGCGGAGAATTACCCGCGCATGTTGGGAGAAAAAGAGATGGAAAGAAATTGCATAATTAAACTACGAAGAAATAGAATAAGAAAAAGAAAGCTACCTTTATTAATCAACAATATTCATTACACTTGAATCCTTAGAAAATGATTACAATTTCTAGTTGCTTCTCGATCTCTTCTAAGGAGGTAGACGAACAGTTGATGATCAGCCTGGATGCGTGAGCCGTCTTGGACTTCGTGATCTTGTCGGCTTGATAATTTTTCCAAGAGGCTTGATTTGAATGATTCAGCGTGCTTGCGCTTTCTAAAAGATAGATCAAAAATATTTGTAAACCGCAATCAAGAACGGCGTCGCTTTGCAGCTAGCCGGTGAGTACGGGTCGGTCCACAGGGATGTTGTGAATTTCCGATTCGTTCTTACGAGTTAATTCCGAAGGATGTTCGGATTAATTATTGAATCTAAAAATTGAATTAATCTATATCTAAATCTTGCTAGGGTTAGGTCTAGGTTAAGTTTGGAAAGTCAATAAATCTCACCGCTTTCTATACCCATATGAAGATCTAATTAGGTGTTATGGTAAATATTAATAAAAGGGATTAGGATGATTGGGAAGATTGTTCTTCCTCTAGATCCTTATCCTTCCTTTCCTAATCTTTACCCTAACCTCCATGGAAAACCTTAAAATCCGGGCCTTTATACTACGATATCACCGCTACCTCGTGGGTCGAGTGTCGTAGGGAGCGGAATAAGAAGGTATGCATGGAGTCCTATGAAAATATATGACGGGCAAGAAAGGGGATGGGAGATCTTCGTCTCTCAAACCTTCCCCAGATCTAACCCTAACAAGCGAGGAGACTACCCACTCATTAGGGAATTGAAGAACATTTATCTAGGGCAGAGAATGAAAATTACCTAGGGCAGGAATTGAAATCTAAACTAGAGCAAGGAATTAAATCTACTTACAGATGCATCTCTCCAATCATCAACGCAGGGTTGTCAGATCTGAATTCATGAATTGAAAAGAAACACCGATGCTCTCCAAAAGAATTCTAAAATTTATTATTAAAAGGAGGCATGACAAGAATACAATGATTTGGGCTTCTATTTATAGGAGATAGAAACCCTAGGTTACAATTGATTTGCATGTCTACATTTACCAAAATATCCTTAGGAAGACCTAGTCAAAGTAGACTTCAAGCTTTGGTAAAATTTTATGTCTCTTTAAAAGAAAGTATTGGGCCTTGGATCTTTGGGCTTCCTTATTATTTGGTTCTTTATTAAAATAGCTTCTATGTTTCTTCCAGATCTCCAGTGAATAATTGCAGTGGGCTTTTAACCGTTCGCTTTGTAATCTTGGACCTTGCATTGCCTTGTACTTTGTGAATTTTATCTTTGATGTAGGCTTGATCAAGAGTCTTCTATTTGTTGGTCAAAGTCCACTTTTTCATCGTCTTTACATCGTTTTCACTGTTTTCTGTCTAAGAACCTGTAACCTGTAACATGTAGCAGACATGCGTCAAAAGCACCTGTTTTCATTGTAAAATGCATAAGAATGGGGAATAGAAAATGCAATATTATGGTATGAACAAGGCTCTCGGTCCATATTTATAGTCCCAAAGGCAGAACCCTTGCTTCCAAATATGGAAGCTAACTGTAGAGATTTTCGCCAAAACTTTGCAACATCTAAATCTTCTTTATGGCCGCGGATCCGCGGCCCAAGGGGGGTATGGCCGTGGATCCGCGGCCATTTGATCTGAACCCTTCATCAAATTTCTGATGCTCTGTCTTTGTGACATTTGGCGATCCTTAGAACCTTTGTAACATGGAAATCTTCTCGTGGTTGCTGCCAGACTTGGTCTCCAAGTTTTGCTTTCTTAATTAGGCAGGTTTTCTTTAACAACTTGATTTCCTTGATTTTAGTCTTGGAAAAATTCTGCACAGCAACTTGGAAAAATTCTGCACAACAACTCAAATAATATTTAGTAGACTTTGTTCTCTTAGGATTTGGTCAATGATATTATTTGCATACATTTTCCTACCAAATTCTAATTATAATATATCAACACATGGAAAATATTATTTTTACAGATAAGCTCTCATATGTATGATATATTACAATAAAGACCTTTTTTAATATGGAAATAGTACGAAAATGTAATAACAAATGTGTAGTTTTATCAACTGAACAAGTCTTATAGAAAAGATCAAGGCTAAAAATATGTCTATTAGTTATTAGAGTAATAAATTGGAGTGATTGTGCGAGCTGAATCGTTTTAAGACATACCTCATGCGATTCTCCGCAGATAAACATAGGATGCTCTTTAAACGACTCATCATGGATCCAATTTCCAAGTACAAACTCAATATCTTTTGTGTCTTTTATAGCGAGAATAGCCACTCCAAGTGGTATTTATTATCTTCAAGTCACTTTTGGTCATTACAATATCGTTCACAACAAGATTTCTGAATTTACAGTTGTCGCATTCAATCATCGTCAGTACATATCCAATATAGATTGATGATATCGAACCAACAACTGCTTGGATAAGTGTTTTGAGTTATAAATGGACTTTCTGAGTCGACTCGAGTCCTTTTGCTTTGAAACCCGTAGGCAGATTTCCCAGATCTTCTTATCCAAATCTCTATCAATAATATGATCAAAGTCCCCAGGACTAGTTCAAGATCATTATGTGTAACGATTTGTTTGGGAAGGTGAAATAGATGCAATCATCACCCCGGGTGAAAAGTGTCTATTCATTGTCCACCTACATTAGGTGAATCTCTTCACCAACAAGTATGCATTATATCTCTCTGCATTATCGTCTTCACTTTCCAAGAACTCGAAAAACTAGTTTTTATCAACAGTCTTGTGTACGGTAGGACAATCGATCAAATCCCAGACTTGATCTTTTAATGTTGACTCTTGCATCTCTTCCGTTGTCGTTATTCACTCCTTCGCAGTAGGCTCAAAAATAGCGTCCACAAATAACTCAGGTTCCATAACCAATGCGGAGTTACCATAGACGTCTCATTTTTGATATCGAAATATTATTGGGGTGTCAATCTACAGCACTATCTACAAGTCTCTTGATGATCCGTGATTGGCTCTGAACCATCACTAGAAATATCGCTCCCACTATCGCCAGCCACTGAAGGAACTAATTCCCTCTGCAACGCTGACCGACTACAAGACTCCTCAATCTCATAGAATCCCAAATTCCGACATATTTCTGCCTTTTACGTAAATTTCTCCCCGAGAAAATCGCTCGTTGTTCCACCCTGAGGATTTCAATATCGCATGACCAAATGTCAATCACAGTCCTATCACAAACTCATGGACACAAGTGACCTCCTAGGTCTCTCGTTCGTCCACTACTCATAGGGTGTTTGATTGTACTGACTTTGAAAACACATGATCAAGAACATAAGCCGCTATCAACAGCGCATCTCCTAAACAATATGTAAGATTGGCTATTGCCATCATGTTCTTTATCATATCTAGCAGTTTCTTAATTCTATTTTCTACAACACCATTTTGTTGCAGAGTTTAATGTATCATCAGCTGTCTGACGACTCATTTTCTTTCATTCACTTTCCTAAACTGCTAAAATAAAAACTTATGTTTTACTTACAGTTCCCAGAACCGCTCTGAAAGAAACACGCACAACCCTGTTGGCGTGAGCTGGTTCTACACCTTACTGATACAACGCTTGATACAAATCAACGCTTCAGTTCCGTATAAGATTAGTAGCCTATTGAGTAATTATTAATGAAGGTGTTGAATTAGAAAATTTCAATACGTATCTTCATGTTTATTGGTCCATATTTATCGGAGTGAATTATCTATAACGAATAACCAAATGGTTTTCCTTTGGTAGTTTTGCCTCTAAGGCAACTCTCATAAGTAGATAATTTAATTTTGACTCAAATTCCAACTCATCCACCCCAGGTGGTTAAGTCATCCCATCTATCTATTGACATAATCTACCATACCACTCATGACATTTACAGAAGGGTCAATTCTCAAAACCGTAATGAACTTATAAGATAGATTGTTCCATTAAGCTATCCAAATATCCTATACCGAAACTGAAACTGTAACTGACGGGAAGATAATTGCTGGATAGCTATCTGCATTCCCGATACAGAATTGACTCATATGTTCTCGACAGATGATTTGCTTCCACAAACTTTTCTGCTCCAAGCAGAATGCCTACTTCTACTCAGTACCCTGACGAGTGGAGCGGTTCAAATTCAGACAGTCAAACGTTGGACTTATTATATTCATTATTGCCATCACATTTCTCTATGTCAAATCACTTAAGTTGTTTGCATGTTATACCTGTTTTCGTAGCTCGATTGAACTCTTCTTGCGCTAGGACACCTGTCCTTGTGCACTGTTGATCTTGTCAACATATTAGTAGTGCTCTTGGTTCTATCGTCACTGGCGATTAAGTCTTAAGCCTCAGTTACTCAAGTGTACTAGAAAACGTCAACACATTCACTTTCCGCATAACTAACCGTTTCATATATCGAGTAGAAGAACATATAACCGTCTATTGCTATCGCTCAACATTTTAACTGGAGCAGTACTCTTCAGATCCCTGATCGATGAATATATAACAATTAAGTGTATCCACATTATGTGGTTCAACTCATTATGTGAAAATAAAGTCAAACCGAGAAATAATATAACGTTACCATGTCGCATAGATTACCTCGTAATCATCGCACAACTTATCTCTTGGCGCGTAGATACCCTATAACTACCACTCGGCATAAACTGCGAATGCTCGGCAATAAGTCATATGATCACTAATGATATTGCTCTTCATCACGTCCAATACGCAGAGCGATCCTAGATGCGTCAATCCTCCGAAGATCGCTGCATCTCGATGGTGCTGTGTCATGTAGCCCTGCTATATCGCTGCCACCTCGATGGTGCTGTGTCGTGTAGCCCTGCTACATCACTGCCAGCTTGTCACTAGCGTCTAAGTCTTTCAGCTTGTTCATGTAATATTAAACTAATATTTCTGTTTCAATATATTATCGTCATCTACCATCTTACCCCTGGTGATACTGACGATATCTTGATTTTTTATGGATGCATTAAGGCTATGGCATATAATGGAGTACCGTTCTTTCCTAAAGAACGCTTCATCTTCAATCCATATTAACAAAAATAATAAATTCACACCTCGAAGAAAGAGAAGAAGGCATGCGGCCCCAACTATATCCATCAAAAGTATAAATTTTAAAATTCTGTTAAAATGATTGAATAACGGATTATAGATTTCCTAGAAACGGAGTAGATTGGGTAGTTGAATCTAAACTCACGTCTGCTCTCGAAATCTCCCACTTGAAATTTGTCAGATTTTATTAATGCAGCATGCATCTTTATTTATTTAGTATGCCATGCACATCTAAAATTCAACAACCAATCTGGGAACCTCGGTATCATGCTATTCTTAAAAAGTAGAATCCTATTTAATCTTATCTGTTTTATTAGGCTTTTCGGTTTTTCATGAAATAAACACGTGCCCCAGGCACTCCCACTGGAACAACTACCTATCAAATCTCTAAAATTTTATGTGAGAGTAAAAGTTTGAAATTTTTTGTGAGCAAACAATTTTTTTTTGAAAAAAACATAACTTCCAGAGTTAATAGAAAAATCTTTCAAGTAACCCAAAACTTGAGTGAGAAACTCTTAAAAAATAATAAAACTCAAAAAAATAATTTTCTTAATCTTCCAGAATTTTATGGAATTTTTCTGGAATTTTTCGGAATAATTTTTTTTATATATAATATTAAGTCGAGGCCGGCTCAGTTTTAGAACACCCGATCGCTGCTCGGGTTATACTCAGTTTTTTTTATAATAAAATTGGCCTGCAGGGCCAGCTAGGCCTGGCCTGCTCTCGCAGGCTCTGCATGCGGGCGGGACTGGGCTGTCCTGGTGTAACATTTTAGGAAATGGTGGAGATTATTTTTGGAATTTAAATAATAATATAATATGTTTTATTAAAATAATACTAATTATCGAATTAGGTTATCACAATTTGGTCATGATAAAACTAATATGTATTTTGGCATAACAAGCATTTCCTTAAGTTAACATTCTCATTTCATTTATAAATGAAGTTGGGATTTATGTTTATTTACATTGTTTAAAAGAAAGAGAGAATGGCATGGCCATATATTTATACTTTTATATATGGAATAGTAGAGAGAGAAAGTGAGAGAGAGGACATAGGAGTCATGGGGTTCTCATGTTATGCTTCCTCCACCCTTCCATGCTCCCCCCACTTCACTCTCTCATTCTCTCCAACTCTTGTCTTCTCTCATCCTAAACCAAGGCTGCCCTTTCCCCCCTCTCACACTCTCATTCTCACTACAACTTCTTGGGTAGCACCTTTTCTACAACACCAAGCTAATTCCAAACTTAAGTTAGATCATGAGCCCATCAATAAATCTTCAAGTGGCATTCAAATAGCTTGATCTTCTCCTTCATCTCTTTCTATAGATAAAAATCATTCTTTTATCAAGTTTTACTTGTGTTTAAAGTTTCAAACATCAGCTAAGTTTTAAAAAACCAGGAGTTTTGATAAAGTTTTAGTGTTCAAAGGAATTCTGGAGTGATTTGGGGTCTTTACAAAATAAACAAATAATTATATTGACCTAGTTAGACCACCATAAGACCACACAACAAGCATGGGATCCTATTTCCAAAATTGGACTGCCCATAGCGGTCACTGTAGCACTTTTCGTCGGCCTAATTTTTGATTTAGGTGTCAGGGATTGGTCAGTAGCTCATATACTTGATAAATAAGTTCCTGTGATACTTTGTTTTTCCTTAGATACCCCAAGGAAAAATCCGGAAGCTTTTTGAGTTGGTTTTGACGATATTTTAAGGTTTTCAAACTTATGAATCCGTATTTATAATTCTTGATGCGGTTATAACTGCGAGTCCGCAGGTAATTCCTTGTTGTTAACACTGTGACGCTTTGAAAATCGTTTCGGTGAAATTTCGAAAAATCGGTAACATAAGGGGGTTTTCTGTAAAAAAGTCAAAATGCAAATATCTTATTATAAAAATTAAATATACATATTCTATCTATGTAATTGCTATTATTTGGTGTTTATTGAGCCGCTGGTGAAATTTCAAATTTTCTGAAAAAATATTATTTTATTATTATTTTAAGCCGTCACTAATACATTTAATTAGGGAAAATTACAAATTGGAATGAGTTGAAACAAATTTTGTGCATCATAAAACATTAAATAAAATTTTATCATGTGGTTTTTGGAACGAAATCATTTGCCAAAACGGTTTAGAAATTATTGAAGAAAAAAGGCTTTTTTCGGTAAAATTAGTGTTAATGGGAATTGGGGTATAACATTTATCATTTTTCTTCAACCATACACCCATAACTCACCCTCTCTCCCTCTCCCCATGTGGCCGACCCCACCATGACAGCCCTCCCCCTCTCTCTCTCCAAATCACAAAGAAAAGAGAAGAAAAGAAAAGAAAATGATAGAAAATGGTGAACTTTGACTTTTTCCACTTTCTCCACCTCACTCTCTCTCCTCCCTCACCCATTCCCCACCCCCATGATGGCTGAAACCTGCACATTTCAGTAGCCCTCCCCTCTCATTCCTCATCTCATCACTTCTCCAAAAAAATTCACAAAAAAAAATCAACTAAAACTCAAAACCGAAATCCAACTCCTACCCATTATTTATTTGCCTATCTAGCATGGATTTTGGGAGCAAGAGAGCAATTTGGGAGGCTTAGATCCTTGCTATATCTCTAATTGGGAGGTATAAATCTTAACCCATGTCTTAATTGTTGGTTAATTATTCCAATTTAACTAAATTTGGTGTTTAATTTGTGTGTATATTGCAAACTTGAATTGTGGGGTTAATGGTTATATGTGAGATTAAAATCAAGATAGGGTTTTATCACATCATTAAGGTTGCCATGAGTAGATTGACATGTTAATTCTTGCTAAAACCTAATCTAGTTACTAATTTCAAAATTTGTTAGTTGGAAATTTTGATAAATGTGCTTTTTCCTAACTAGTTTTTTTTGAAATTGTTTTATATTGGGATTAAAATCTAAATTAAGGTTTCATGTCATTATTAATATTATAATGAGTGGTTTAATGATTTTGGATCATGCAAAACCAAGCTTAATTGATGAATGGTGAATTTTGCTTTAAAAGGTGTTAAAAATTGATATTTTTGCAAACTAGGATTTTGGAAATTATGCAAATTTATGAGATTAAATTATGGAAATGGTTTTTATGACTTATTTAAGATATTTAATAAGTATTATGGACGCTACATTTGTTTAAACATCTTGTTTTGTACAAAAACGGCGAATTGTGCTTGCTAGATTTTCGGAAAAAATGGCTTTTAAAGTGAATTTGGGGTTCTTGTGAATTTTAAGCTATTTTATATTATAATTAGTGCTTGTGATTGTACAAATGAGTGTGTTTAGGTTTTTCTCGATGGTTTGGCATTTGTACGCCGACGTCGAGGGTTTTTGGGTTGATTTGTGAAAGCAGCCATAGGTTTTGACCTATGTGGGTCGTTTGGGTCATGAGTCGGATTTTAATGCGATATGGTGCGTTATGATGTGTAGGTACCCCATGTGGACTTCGAGACGACAAGCAAGCGCGTGGCGACGTCACCACCGGCGAGCGAGGACCAGGTGAGTAGATTTATATCTACGGGGAGAAGTCGGGCGGATGGCGTATAGCACCCCCGCGGTCCGTGGTGGTGTATACGGATGCGTATACACACCAACAATTATTATATGTTATTGGGATTAATAACGATGTTCAGGATGGATATTGGTGTGTTGGATTATTTTAGTGTCGCGAACCCTAGGGTAGTGTTGCACTACACATACACACATACATACTTGCATACATTCCTATTTATATGTGCACATGGGATTCTTTATAGTTATGTGTTCACATGGGTATGGGACTATGTGTTCACATACGGATTTGAGGAGGATACTTGGGATTGAGCTGAGTCGATGAGATTTGTTTGTGGTTGTGATCTCGGTGATATGGCAGGATTCGTACTTAAGGTACGTCCTGGTGTTATAGCGGATCTTGCGGCGGCGATACGGGTGAATAGTGTTATAAATAAATTGTCGACATGTGATCGTGATATGAGGCATAATATGCTAGGATATTGATATTACGCCGTATCGGGCGATGTATACCCCTTGATGATGATATGTGCTGACGATATCGGTTTGTACGAGATTGTCGATCAGTAGTCAGATCATGAGTATATTGAGGATATTAGTATTGTACTAGACATAGGTCAGTACCCTAGACTATGATCTTGGATAAAGAGGATACCGGAGGAATAGTGTGAGGAATATGATATTGACCCGTACCCAGATTTGGGGATGCCGTACGACGGATTTACGTACGAGCTATTTCTTGATGATTGATCCGCACTCTTGACTTGGGATGTCTGATTATAGATATGGTATCGGATATGAAATTATTGAGGTGGGATCACCGACTAATATATATACAGGTATGTATATGTATCGACTCAGATGTTAGGCGGTTTCCTTACCTGTAGTCTAGCTTGTAGCGTAGCCCTTTAGTTTAGTTAGTTGTTAGATTATATTCGGTTCCTACCTATTTCAAAGCTTACGAATCGTGCGTAATTTTAAAGACAGCCTAAGGGATCCTACGGATATTTCAAGAAACGTATCTTTTCTTAAAAACACCGTAGCCCCTATTTTCAAAACCCCACGATTCATGTTATTTCAAAAGGCACCATTGTAGGACTTATATTTGGTTAAAACAGATTAGTTATCGTTGCGTCTAGTATTCAGCTCCCGCTCATTATTGTTGTTTGCTCCGCATCACATGCTTATATTATGCTTCATATTCTACTGTTGATATCTTGTGGTTAGGACACCAGCACCATTACCAATGATGCGTATGTACCACGTACACTTACTTGCCGGCTCACACACATCTTCATCGGTAATTGCCATGTCACGTACACCTTAGAAAATATTATTGCTTGACATAGCCTGTTAGCTAATAGTTTAGACATGATATTAGTGTACTTGCCTTATATGTTAGTTTAGACATTGTAGTTATTACCTGCTACCTCATGCATACTGTTATTCATTGTTATGCCGCATTCATGGATTCTCATGCATATATTCACTTTTTACGTGCTATTGAGGTTTTGGATTTGGATTTCCATGAGATTTTCTGGATTTGGGGAAAACCGCAAAACATATACAAACTTCTTCTTTCTCTTTTTAAATAAAAAGCGCGGTTTTTCCCATGATGTATGAGTCGTCCACCATGAGTTTGCTGATGGATTTGGAGACCCGATTCGAGGAGTTGGATGAACCGTTTCGGGTACATGGTGGACCCGGTAAGGTACCCCGGGGCAAGAAGCTCGTGGTGATGACGATGAGCCTGGCAGGGGGAGACTACCTACCGGTGATTTTACCCGACGCGTCGGATATCCGGAGGATACCGTCGTGGTCTTGAGATGGATGGTAGGGGCCGGTCTGGACTGACGGCGTCCTAGATATTGAGATTGAGACATTGAGATTTCGAGATATTGAGGTACTGAGATTTGATGATACAGGCCAGTCCGGATGGCCGGAGCCTGAGGTTTTGAGACATTGAGATTTATGTTTTGTGTCGATGCTAGACACTGTTGATGCTGATTTCATTTATGATACCTCATTTTAAAAATACAAAGGAAATTTCACTAATTTATGAAAACAGTTTCTTCATTTACATGTATTCTGTTTTCATGCATTCATACCTCATTCATATGATATATTGCTACCTGAGGCACAGACACGGCCACATGAGATTACACCCGGGTTAGATATTTACCCTAGCCTTGTTATAGGCTGCATGTTATATACATTTTGAGGATATATTATGATCATTGACCTAGGTTGCGTTATTTATGCGATTTCTGTGCGTAGATGTTTTTCTACTCACGAGTTGGCAACTCACCCCCGTTGTGCCCCAGTTTCTTGCAGGTGTTGCCGTACGGATTTCATTACGGCTTTGCGGGCACGGTTTCTTTTCGGGTGACTTGCTAGTAGGTGGGTTTATTGTATCTTACCCATCATTATACCTTGTATATTATATTTCAGTTGTATCTAGAAGTTCCATCAACCAAACTTGTATTTTTTGAGATAGAGACCAGTAATGTTATTCTTTCGACCATAGAGTAGCATGTTATATTTCTTGAGTTTCTTGCTGGTTGAGTTCCATTTCTGTTGTGATCCTCGCCTTTAGGCGTTGTATATTATGTTGCATACATGTTGATTTGATATGGTTCTTCCTATTCTCTACTACTTCTCTTGGTTTGGATTTCTGGGTTTCGGCTTACTTAGCATACGTACGCCTTGAGACGTTCGTAGTCTAAGTGCTGGTCATTAACGTACTTTCGGGTTGTGACAATGTTGGTATCAGAGCATTAGGTTTTTACCTTAGGAGTATAGGATGACCCTTGGTTGATGGAATAGGTGACTAAAGTAGAGTGACGTACCGTTAGTATGTTCCGCGGCATATTTACGACACGCCACTCCACTTAAGGAGCCTTAGGATGTACATTTTTTTAGTATCATATTTCTTCCTGATCTAGCCTCATCGGTATCAGTTATGGTTTTGCTTCCACGATTACGGGCAGGGAGAACTACGGTTAGAGTTGCGGTCAGCATGAGCTCGTTACGAACAAGGACTGACCAGAGCATTATTCCGGAGACACACGTTTCCAGAGATGTGTCTTGATTGTGTTTTGCGCCACGAGCGTTTGATGGATCGCTGTATGAGATTACTTGGATGTGCCGATCAGCACTAGAGGATTGAGCCACTGACAGAGGCCAGCCAGATACTGATGATCGTTGATGTATTGCTCATTCATGATGATTGAGGCACTGTTCAGCGTGCAGACGAGTGAGCCAGTTATTGCTGCGAACGACGGGATTTTGCCCAGATGTTGGAGCTATTGCAGTACGAGATTGTACTAAGAGATTATAGGAGATCACTAGTCACCGAGGATGAATGACTAGGATATGTGGATTGTTCGCTACCCCGTTGCGAGGTCATCAGATAGATTGATTCCAGCTAGAGACGACTTCATGCGGAGACGTTGAGAGTCGACAGAGATGATCGAATGTCAGTAACCTATTATTCCAAGTTTAAAGTATTCGGAAAGACATGCAGGAAATTCTATGGTCCCTCTAGAAGAATGAAACCCTAACTCGACTTAATGACCGTGTGAAAGCCTTTGAACCTTAGGGTTTGCGGCAGTTCTGCGGCGCCATTAGTGAGGCTTGGGTTTGCCCTTCTACAGCTGGACCACGGATGCTGTGGTATGTACTCGATACTATTATACCGTACCCAAGATGTTGAGCTCTTGGGGGATTATGAGGTTTTGACGACTCGATCGGATGGCTCGACTTAATTCGGATGCTAGATGGTGAGATGCAATTCTTGGGAGACTCCAGATACGAAGATAGCCGTTGGATGCTCAGTCCATGCAGCCACGACCAGACGAGTCCGAAGCGGTCGACATTAGAGAAAAATGGAGTAAGAGGTTCGTACACGATCTGGATATGATGACGTTCCCCTCCGTTGACATCAGAGATGCGATGCGCATACCGAGGCATCGTTATTGGATATACCTTCCAAAAAGAGTCGCGCTGAGTATGCAGCCGTTACGAAGTAAGAAGCAGACATGGTAAGGACGATGACTCCTGGACATTTGGCAGAGATGAGACTTGGAAGAGACCTTGAGCAGGATTCCTTCCAGGACACTGCTGCAATGATACTTGCACCCAGGATCAGATGTGTCACGTACATTCAGAGAGCTAGAGGCCGACGCCAGTAATATGCTGTCTTACGAGTGGTCGCGATGATTGACCAAGAGATGACCAGAGAAGTGCCAGAACGGAATCGTCCCCGTTAGCACACCTGACAGGGCCGATGAGCCGATGGACCGAAAGATTGGTAATTCACAGTGAAGACCTTGACCCAGGAGTGGTCATGGTTACGCACGCCAGCAGGACAGAGTTCATGATCATCGACGAGACGTCCTACTAGTGACCGCGACGGTTGGCCGAGATTCTTAGAGGATGCGCTTGAGCAGTACTATTCCGCCATTGTTGATTACGATGTTTTTAGTGATTTATTCGTATGATTTGATTTTGATGATTGAGGATTTACGATCTTTGCACAGTGTTGCACTTGATATCGTTTTCGTGCTTCAGTTTCACATGTTTGTGATTTTACGATTTTAAACAGTTGAGTTGGTTTTGTGCGTATGCATGCACACGATTTGGTTCCTGCACTCTGTATAGTTTATATATGCTAGCAGTGCAGTGATACGCCTTTTGTGCACTTAGATGCACTGGACTTCGATTTCGATGGTGATACTCGATATTTGTTTTGTGCACCTGATTGATTTTGCGCACGTTCGGCGCTTGATATTGGATTTCATGATTTCGTGCACGATGGATGCACCTGATTTGGATGTTTAGCGCCTGTTGGGCGCCTGTTACGAGATGCGATTTGGTGCACACCAGATGCACTAATTCGAGATTTTTCGTGCATGTCAGATGCACCTGATTTTGCTGTCAGGCACACACGTTGCCTACGACAGATGTTTCGTGCACACCCGATGCACTTAGATGTTGTTTCTGTGCGCATGTATGGCATATTCATGGATTTTGATTTCCGTGCGCACCAGACGCACGTAGCATTCATGTGTATATTTTGGGGATTGATTTCGTATAGAGCAGTACGTTTTTATGATATTGCTATGTGTTTTCGTACTGAGCAGGACTAGTCAGAGGACAGTACCTGAATATATTTTGCATGCATTGATAGTTATTGAAGGAATTTCCTAAAAGCGAGCTATAGCCTCAGTATTTACCTACGTGTCTGATATGACACGAAATGTTTAAAACAAGGAAACCCTTCTAAATTGTTTCCAAAACGGCGGAACGTACATTTCAAACAAAGGTATATATGTATATAGTTATTTTCTTATGATAGACGTCCGCCACTGTGCAGTGTTATACGCGTTGCACAGCGACTTAAAGAGATTTGGCATGCATTTCCTTCAGATACTTACAGATATAGATTCGATATTTACAGGTATAGTTTCGAGTTATGTCATATTGGTTTTGATTTGGATTTGGCATTGATGGCTTCTCCATGACTCCGATGATTGCGGGATGCTTGACGGAGTTTTGATTTGAGTTATATGCTCATTTTTCAAGCGCATGCGCTGCGCTACGATTTGTTTTATGTATTTACAATTTCGGAGCCCCGACGACTTGATGGGTTTTCTTAGATGTTTTAGTATTTGGGGGAGTTTGAATTTAAATTCGGGGACCGAATTTCTTTAAGGGGGGAAGATTGTGACGCTTTGAAAATCGTTTCGGTGAAATTTCGAAAAATCGGTAAGATAAGAGGGTTTTCTGTAAAAAAGTCAAAATGCAAATATCTTATTATAAAAATTAAATATACATATTCTAGCTATGTAATTGCTATTATTTGGTGTTTATTGAGCCGCTGGTGAAATTTCAAATTTTCTGAAAAAATATTATTTTATTATTATTTTAAGCCGTCACTAATACATTTAATTAGGGAAAATTACAAATTGGAATGAGTTGAAACAAATTTTGTGCATCATAAAACATTAAATAAAATTTTATCATGTGGTTTTTGGAACGAAATCATTTGCCAAAACGGTTTAGAAATTATTGAAGAAAAAAGGCTTTTTCGGTAAAATTAGTGTTAATGGGAATTGGGGTATAACATTTATCATTTTTCTTCACCCATACACCCATAACTCACCCTCTCTCCCTCTCCCCATGTGGCCGACCCCACCATGACAGCCCTCCCCCTCTCTCTCTCCAAATCACAAAGAAAAGAGAAGAAAAGAAAAGAAAATGATAGAAAATGGTGGACTTTGACTTTTTCCACTTTCTCCACCTCACTCTCTCTCCTCCCTCACCCATTCCCCACCCCCATGATGGCTGAAACCTGCACATTTCAGCAGCCCTCCCCTCTCATTCCTCATCTCATCTCTTCTCCAAAAAAATTCACAAAAAAAAATCAACTAAAACTCAAAACCGAAATCCAACTCCTATCCATTATTTATTTGCCTATCTAGCATGGATTTTGGGAGCAAGAGAGCAATTTGGGAGGCTTAGATCCTTGCTATATCTCTAATTGGGAGGTATAAATCTTAACCCATGTCTTAATTGTTGGTTAATTACTCCAATTTAACTAAATTTGGTGTTTAATTTGTGTGTATATTGCAAACTTGAATTGTGGGGTTAATGGTTATATGTGAGATTAAAATCAAGATAGGGTTTTATCACATTATTAAGGTTGCCATGAGTAGATTGACATGTTAATTCTTGCTAAAACCTAATCTAGTTACTAATTTCAAAATTTGTTAGTTGGAAATTGTGATAAATGTGCTTTTTGCTAACTAGTTTTTTTTGAAATTGTTTTATATTGGGATTAAAATCTAAATTAAGGTTTCATGTCATTATTAATATTATAATGAGTGGTTTAATGATTTTGGATCATGCAAAACCAAGCTTAATTGATGAATGGTGAATTTTGCTTTAAAAGGTGTTAAAAATTGATATTTTTGCAAACTAGAATTTTGGAAATCATGCAAATTTATGAGATTAAATTATGGAAATGGTTTTTATGACTTATTTAAGATATTTAATAAGTATTATGGACGCTACATTTGTTTAAACATCTTGTTTTGTACAAAAACGGCGAATTGTGCTTGCTAGATTTTCGGAAAAAATGGCTTTTAAAGTGAATTTGGGGTTCTTGTGAATTTTAAGCTATTTTATATTATAATTAGTGCTTGTGATTGTACAAATGAGTGTGTTTAGGTTTTTCTCGATGGTTTGGCGTTTGTACGCCGACGTCGAGGGTTTTTGGGTTGATTTGTGAAAGCAGCCATAGGTTTTGACCTATGTGGGACGTTTTGGTCATGAGTCGGATTTTAATGCGATATGGTGCGTTATGATGTGTAAGTACCCCATGTGGACTTCGAGACGACAAGCAAGCGCGTGGCGACGTCGGCACCGGCGAGCGAGGACCAGGTGAGTAGATTTATATCTACGGGGAGAAGTCGGGCGGATGGCGTATAGCACCCCCGCGGTCCGTGGTGGTGTATACGGATGCGTATACACACCAACAATTATTATATGTTATTGGGATTAATAACGATGTTTAGGATGGATATTGGTGTGTTGGATTATTTTAGTGTCGCGAACCCTAGGGTAGTGTTGCACTACACATACACACATACATACTTGCATACATTCCTATTTATATGTGCACATGGGATTCTTTATAGTTATGTGTTCACATGGGTATGGGACTATGTGTTCACATACGGATTTGAGGAGGATACTTGGGATTGAGCTGAGTCGATGAGATTTGTTTGTGGTTGTGATCTCGGTGATATGGCAGGATTCGTACTTAAGGTACGTCCTGGTGTTATAGCGGATCTTGCGGCGGCGATACGGGTGAATAGTGTTATAAATAAATTGTCGACATGTGATCGTGATATGAGGCATAATATGCTAGGATATTGATATTAGGCCGTATCGGGCGATGTATACCCCTTGATGATGATATGTGCTGACGATATCGGTTTGTACGAGATTGTCGATCAGTAGTCAGATCATGAGTATATTGAGGATATTAGTATTGTACTAGACATAGGTCAGTACCCTAGACTATGATCTTGGATAAAGAGGATACCGGAGGAATAGTGTGAGGAATATGATATTGACCCGTACCCAGATTTGGGGATGCCGTACGACGGATTTACGTACGAGCTATATCTTGATGATTGATCCGCACTCTTGACTTGGGATGTCTGATTATAGATATGGTATCGGATATGAAATTATTGAGGCGGGATCACCGACTAATATATATACAGGTATGTATATGTATCGACTCAGATGTTAGGCGGTTTCCTTACCTGTAGTCTAGCTTGTAGCGTAGCCCTTTAGTTTAGTTAGTTGTTAGATTAGATTCGGTTCCTACCTATTTCAAAGCTTACGAATCGTGCGTAATTTTAAAGACAGCCTAAGGGATCCTACGGATATTTCAAGAAACGTATCTTTTCTTAAAAACACCGTAGCCCCTATTTTCAAAACCCCACGAGTCGTGTTATTTCAAAAGGCACCATTGTAGGACTTATATTAGGTTAAAACAGATTAGTTATCGTTGTGTCTAGTATTCAGCTCCCGCTCATTATTGTTGTTTGCTCCGCATCACATGCTTATATTATGCTTCATATTCTACTGTTGATATCTTGTGGTTAGGACACCAGCACCATTACCAATGATGCGTATGTACCACGTACACTTACTTGCCGGCTCACACACATCTTCATCGGTAATTGCCATGTCACGTACACCTTCGAAAATATTATTGCTTGACATAGCCTGTTAGCTAATAGTTTAGACATGATATTAGTGTACTTGCCTTATATGTTAGTTTAGACATTGTAGTTATTACCTGCTACCTCATGCATACTGTTATTCATTGTTATGCCGCATTCATGGATTCTCATGCATATATTCACTTTTTACGTGCTATTGAGGTTTTGGATTTGGATTTCCATGAGATTTTCTGGATTTGGGGAAAACCGCAAAACATATACAAACTTCTTCTTTCTCTTTTTAAATAAAAAGCGCGGTTTTTCCCATGATGTATGAGTCGTCCACCATGAGTTTGCTGATGGATTTGGAGACCCGATTCGAGGAGTTGGATGAACCGTTTCGGGTACATGGTTGACCCGGTAAGGTACCCCGGGGCAAGAAGCTCGTGGTGATGACGATGAGCCTGGCAGGGGGAGACTACCTACCGGTGATTTTACCCGACGCGTCGGATATCCGGAGGATACCGTCGTGGTCTTGAGATGGATGGTAGGGGTCGGTCTGGACTGACGGCGCCCTAGATATTGAGATTGAGACATTGAGATTTCGAGATATTGAGGTACTGAGATTTGATGATACAGGCCAGTCCGGATGGCCGGAGCCTGAGGTTTTGAGACATTGAGATTTATGTTTTGTGTCGATGCTAGACACTGTTGATGCTGATTTCATTTATGATACCTCATTTTAAAAATACAAAGGAAATCTCACTAATTTATGAAAACAGTTTCTTCATTTACATGTATTCTGTTTTCATGCATTCATACCTCATTCATATGATATATTGCTACCTGAGGCACAGACACGGCCACATGAGATTACACCCGGGTTAGATATTTACCCTAGCCTTGTTATAGGCTGCATGTTATATACATTTTGAGGATATATTATGATCATTGACCTAGGTTGCGTTATTTATGCGATTTCTGTGCGTAGATGTTTTTCTACTCACGAGTTGGCAACTCACCCCCGTTGTGCCCCAGTTTCTTGCAGGTGTTGCCGTACGGATTTCATTACGGCTTTGCGGGCACGGTTTCTTTTCGGGTGACTTGCTAGTAGGTGGGTTTATTGTATCTTACCCATCATTATACCTTGTATATTATATTTCAGTTGTATCTAGAAGTTCCATCAACCAAACTTGTATTTTTTGAGATAGAGACCAGTAATGTTATTCTTTCGACCATAGAGTAGCATGTTATATTTCTTAAGTTTCTTGCTGGTTGAGTTCCATTTCTGTTGTGATCCTCGCCTTTAGGCGTTGTATATTATGTTGCATACAGGTTGATTTGATATGGTTCTTCCTATTCTCTACTACTTCTCTTGGTTTGGATTTCTGGGTTTCGGCTTACTTAGCATACGTACGCCTTGAGAGGTTCGTAGTCTAAGTGCCGGTCTTGTTCCGTACTTTCGGGTTGTGACAAACACTCACCTAACTTTTATTGGTCATAAGTTCTAACCTATGGATATTTGTTCGTTACATCGATGTCGATTTGAATTCTTATCCGGAGACCTCCGAAGCAGCGGCGATGCTTGAGAAGGTCGTAGGATATGACTAGTGTGATCGCAAACTGTGACTAGATTATAATTATGAGTGGGGAATCGGATAAATGGCGTATAACACCCCCATGAAACATATTGTTTATTATATCTTTGAATGTGCTTAGGATACATGCCACGTATATTTAGACTTGTTCGTTAATTAGCAAATTACGTTAGTATCGCTTAGTATGCTTATTATAGATACACTGGTAGAACATTAGCACAAATACTAATAATTGCCATGTTATACGATCACAGACTCGCATATACACTACACATCATTAGTATTGCTATGTCACGTAGAACTTTCCATGCTTATATATCGTAGTAAGATCGACGTTATAGTAGGAAGATATTATATATGATTCATATTGGATGCGCGTACGACACTTGGAGTCAGTACTAGCTGTTGGGCGAGTATGAGATTGGAGGCCTGTACTAGTAGTCGTGCGTGTACGTGACACAAGGTGTCTGTATCGACCATGAAGCGGGTGCATGAATGAGATGTCCGCACCGGTGCTATATTAGTACGTGACCAGATGTTCATACTGTTGATATTCCATTTCTATATGTGTACGTAGACTTGATATCATTACTGGTTAGCTATGTGTTCGGGTATGTAGATTAGATATTCGTACCGATTATTATTATGATATGATATGATATTATGGAATATTTGATGGTTATCATACGAGGTGAGATTCCATAAGGGATGATATGATGATGATAAGTGATGATGAGTAGCCGGATATGGCCCTATTTGTACTTGGCTCACGGAGTCTTACTATTTTACCCGATTGTGAGATTATACAGATGTGACGGTATTACCCACTTTCTAAAAACAACGATTCGTTTCATGTTTTAAAAGCGATAATGAAAGGATGTGCTACTTGGATTTCAAAGGGGTAAATATATATTTTAAAAATATCATAGCCTTCTTATTTTCAAACAACGTTTCGTTTTACTTTAAAAACATATAAGTGGGAATATTCTAAATAATTACCTATTTATTATTTTCTTACGCTATACCTATGTTTATGTTATTCACTTGCGTGTTGTTTATCTTATTAGTTATGCCACGCTTTATGATTTCCGCTACTTGTCATATATTTTTTATACCTCAGTGGTATGGGACACTGATATATATATATATATATCGCTATAATTATATTACTGGCTTATGCTATGATACGTTAATCGTCTGTGCTATACCTAGTTCACACAGACTAAAAGGGTACGAGCTTGACAAGATTTATATTACTGTGGATATGATGTGATATGATATCAATCTAAGAGATTGAATATATATATATATATATATATATAATCAATCCATGAGAGATTGCGACAGAGAGAGACAAGATGTCACCCTGTGATATATGTGTGATTAATCCATGAGTGATTGAGGATAGTTGAGGCATGATATCTTTACGGATATTATATATGTGAGGATCTGTCACGCCCCGCTTCCCAGTGTACGGCGAAGGGGACGCGACGAGGTCCGCTACGTATATACTCAGAAGTACATACGCTAAGCGTATCTAAGCAATATAAAAAGAATACACAAGAGACAAGAGGTAATAAAAACATCAACTTTTATTTATTAACATTCTTTTGTACAATGCATGAAAGGAAATACAACTGAAATAGAAAGGTGCCTAAACAGTGGCATAACAGGAAATGTAAAATACTGAATGGAAAAGTGTACAATGAACTAAAGTGCTGGATTTTCGGCAAACTGCTCCAAGTCTTCTGCAGATGGCTCGATCTCTGCCGGGTCCAAACCACCTGACGACATTGAAAGAAGAAAGAAATAGAATGTCGTCAGCGAACAGGTCGCTCGGTAAGTCCCAAAGATAAGAGGAGAATAGAATAGACAGAGAGTAAGAGACAGAAGGAGAGAGTAGCTATTACAGTTGTATTATATTGTTACATTATTGTAGTATTGTGTTAACGCTGTTGTTTGTAGCTTGGTACAGAATGATGCCAGTGTATACGAGAGGGGTCTCAGTATGCTAGAGATCATGGAAAATGGAAGTATAAGGCTCCGTTATACAACCCGGAACAACGGCAATTGGATTCATGTTAGGTGTCTTAATCTTACCGTCTCGTGCCACTTTTAACACCTTCAGTACCAATCTACCCCTTAAACCCCGTAGTGTTTTGATTGTATTGTTTGTCTTGTAAATTGTATTGATTGTATAATTGATTGACTGACCGAAACCATGATATCAGTAAACGGATGTAACCGTAGAATCATGTAAATGGAATAACTGGAGAACCATGTAAATGGGATGTATATCCATGGTCCGGTTCAGTCAAGTTGTATAGATTGTATAGTTGGATTTATGGATTCATGTGTTCATATTGAATTGGAATACTGTAGATTGTACTTGAAACATATTCAAGTCTGATCATAATCAGACTAAAACCTGAGTCAGACAATTAGAAATGTAAATCGAAGTCCTATAATTGCTAGGGTCCTTAGGATAATTTATAAAACTTGAGGGGGTTTTATGTAAAAATACTTTTATATAATTTTCAAAATACACCTCAAGTATTCATTATTCGTATTTAGAGTTATAATGAATGTGGATTTTATATTGTGCCATTTCTAGTGAAAATATCCTATAAATAAAGGTATTTATGTGTAATATTGATTTATTTGAAGTTCATGGTATTTTAGTGTAAAATTTATTCTTGTGATTTTAGAAAAAGGTGGAATATTTATATTATAATAAAATAGATATTTAAATGATAAATGTACATATATTTATACAAAAAATAATTTTAATAAATGTTTTATATTCCAAAAATCTCATTTTCTTAAGATGTCGTATTTTAAACCTTTCGAGACCGAATGCTCCTTGCAGAGGTCTGAATCTCGCACTACTAAGCCTGAGGATGTGCGATAATCCGCACCATCCTGAATGGGTTCCCCAAAAATGGGTTGTAGCGGCGCTTTGCAAAGATTGTAAAATACTAACCGTTTAGAAAACGGTTTTATAAAATAAAAGGTATTTATTTGTAAAAATGTAAATTCTCCGTATTTTAGATTCAAGGATTTCCTAAGTCAACTAGCCTATTTCTAAATGCTCTAAACGAAAAGTTGTTAGATACCTCAAATCGCCACTTCACCACCAATTATGGCCAGGTAAGTACAAGTGAGGAAAGGAGGGATCCACTCATGAATCACCGTGAGACGGGCCTTTTAAAATTACCTTTCTCACTTGCCTAGCCTAGACACCACAAAGTCAGGTTTAGATAAACGACCGATGTCCACAACTTATCGTATTTTCATATTATGTGGTATTTATTTAAAAGTGTATCAATACTAAATCTTTTAGAAATGGTTTTATTAAGTAAAGGGTATTTATTTGAAAGTATCGTTTTATCGTATTCTAAGTTTTTTGATGATATCGTTTTAGGTTGTATATGCGTGTGTGTGGAGGTAGGTCATTACCTTGTGCTCTACTTTAAATGTATAGTAAGGTTAAGGGGGTTAAATGTGAAATCGAAATATTGTGGTATTTAAGTGAAAAATACTATAAATTGAAAAGGCTATCATTTCATGTGATGAAACTTGTTTGAATTATTTGTTAAATATTTAATAGTCAACATTAAGATGTTTAAGCATGATTGAATTGGTGAGAAGTGAAATTTTATAGAAAACCGAATCGGAAATTGGATTTGTTCCGATTCCGTCGGGTTTTGTAATTTCGTATTTTTAGAAAATTAGAAAGAGAGATGGAATGGGACTTACGGGTTTCGATTAAGCAAAGGAGTGAGGGGGGACTAAAGGGGTTGCCGAGGCGTTGCTTCGTCGCCAGTTGTTCCTAAAAAAACGTCGCCGGAATTTCCGCCGGATTTTCATCGGAGCTTCGCCGCGAACTTGTTTTCAAAGTACGCAACTCTTGGAAAATTTTGAGAGAGTGAGCTTAGGATTTTGGGGGTGAGAGGGTGGTGTGTAGGGTTGGTTTTATAGGGTTAGGCTAGGGTTAGGTTAGATGAAAAGTTTAAAATAAAAATGTGATAAAATGTATTAAAAGTGGAGTAATTAGGGTTTTTAAAGAGCTCTGGAAGTGGTCTGAGGCTGAAATTTTGCAGGTGAATAGGAAATATGAAAAGACACAACTTTCATGTTGGGGCCGTCGCCGGAATCGGCCGACTCTGGGGTGACTCGGCCGTGACTCGGTCGGAGCACTGAGTCGGCCGAGTCAAGGCCGAGTTGGCCGATTCCCGGCCGAGTTCGGCGGCCAGGATTCCCTCCGACGGTTCATCTAACTCCTGGAAGTGTTACATTTTTGGGTGTAGGGGGTTTTTGTGAGATATGCACGTGTAAACTCTTGGTATTCTAAAGGTTTTAAAAAAAATCAATATTAAAAATAATGTGGGGGTATGGGATTTGAACTCTGGTGGTTTGGTTCAGCAGTGCAAGGTATTACCAATGAGCTATAAGCTCCTTCTTGTAATTATGGAGCTAATTAATTACTTAAAATAATAACAGTAAATGTAAATACCCTAAATATACTTTAATTTTAAAGAAAATTTTTGTACACTAAAAATGAAGTTGTTATATTCTTTTAACTTGTAATTAAAAAGCAAAATAATTACTTATAACTTGTGCTCAGGCTAAAATACCCCTTTACGGATTTTTTGAATTTTTTTTGTAAAAACTTGTATTAGAAATTTGGGGTTGTTACATTCTACCCTCTTTATAAAAATTTCATCCTCGAAATTTGTAAAAGGAAAGTGTAACAGTTTCAAGGAAAGTCTGGTGACTGGAGTATAGATAGTGTATAATAACAAAGTGATACAAGGGTGAAAAAGGCTTACCGGTGTTACCTTGACCTACAGTCTTGGCTTCTACGGCTTCTAATGTGAAGGTCTGTCGCCGTGTTACATTCCTTCTAGCTGGAGGCACATTCTGCCTTTGGGGCCTGTTTCTCTGCCCTCTAGGCATGTCCCTCATTGCTTGTTGGAATTGGCGAGTAGGTTGTGCAGGTGGTGGAGCAGGTAGTGCAGGACGAGTTGCAGGAGCCTGGATGGTTGGCTGCTGCGGGTAGTTGGTGGGTGTGTGAGTTAAGTTGCTATTGTAAAGATAGTTCCCAATTCTGTGGTTGGATGCACCACAACTTAGACACATGCTTTTTGCACGCCTACAGTCCTTCCACAAGTGTCCCTTTCTATGGCAGTACTGGAAAATTTCTTCAGTTCTCCTGGGTTCAAACAATGGCCTGGAAGAGGCTCCTCCTGCCATTTGAGTGGCAGGGCGTTTCAAACCGGCAGATTGGGGTCTGCCCCTCGCCTTTATCACTGCCTCATATCTGCGGGCAGCTTCCAAAGCATCTTTATGTGTCAGAAATTTCCCTGTGGCTAGTGCAGCCTGAATTTCTGTGTCCAAACCTTGTTGAAATTATCGGGCTCTGATCTCATCCGTCGGTATCATGTGTGACACAAATCTGTTACGGTCTTGTGTTAGCTGTGTAGTATGTGATATTTAAATTTTTTTGGACTATTGTGACATATCTTACCGGCTTAGCATGGTGAATTCAGCGTCGTACTCATATACTGATTTGTCCCACATCGAACCTTATTGTAGATGAATGAACTGCTGCTCCATGGAAAACCTGGCAGTCACAGGGAAGTATTTCGCGTCGAACTTCTTGCGAAAAGTCTTCCATTCAATAGGCTATACAAGACGGCTTTCTTCCGCCTTCCACTAGTTGCGAGCATTGTCCGTGAGCTGCAGTTTCGCCACAAGGACCCAAGCTATATCCGGCACTTGTGCTCCCGCTAGATCATCCTCTATACTTTGAGCCCATTCCTCTGTTTCTAGTGGGCTTCCCTTTCCTGAGAACTGTTCGGGATGTAAAGCCCTGAATTGCTTTACCCCCGGTGCGTCAGTCTCGGGACGGTTCAGGAGTTGTTGCTGTCCCTCAAGAAGGCTGCGGATCGCCTCAAGTAACACTGTTGGCTCGGTGGGTAGCGCAGGAACAGCTGGTGTGAGGGGTAGTGCTGGAGGTGTGTTGTTGACATTGGTGTTGGTGTTGTTCGGGGAATCCATAACCCTGAAGAAAAATTTGGGTTAGGAAAGATTCAAATGAAATGATAAGATTCAAGGAATATGAAATTGTAAGATTCAAGGGACATGAATTGTAAAGAATGTTTTTGTTGCTGGTTCTTGTGTTATATTGCTCAGGTTGTTCACGCAGAACAGAACTGCATGATAGGGTTTCATACAGCTCTGACCTGCATGGGCCACCAACAAAACCTGTCACGCCCCGCTTCCCAGTGTACGGCGAAGGGGCCGCGACGAGGTCCGCTACGTATATACTCAGAAGTACATACACTAAGCGTATCTAAGCAATATAAAAAGAATAGACAAGAGACAAGAGGTAATAAAAACAACAACTTTTATTTATTAACATTCTTTTGTACAATGCATGAAAGGAAATACAACTGAAATAAAAAGGTGCTTAAACAGTGGCATAACAGGAAATGTAAAATACTGAATGGAAAAGTGTACAATGAACTAAAGTGCTGGATCTTCGGCAAATTGCTCCAAGTCTTCTGCAGATGGCTCGATTTCTACCGGGTCCAAACCACCTTACGACATTCAAAGAAGAAAGAAATAGATTGTCGTCAGCGAACAGGTCGCTCGGTAAGTCCCAAAGATAAGAGGAGAATAGAATAGACAGAGAGTATGAGAGAGAGGGAGAGAGTAGCTTTTGTTAGTGTATATGCCCTAGAGGCCATTACTGTATCATACTAGTTTGTATATTACTTGATGGAAGCTTGGGATATTCACAGTTGTATAGACATTCTTGCTCGAAATGGTAGTATGCTACTTGGTTTGTTTCTGCTTTAATGTGTGCATGTGTTTCTTTTAGCATATCGCATATACACATTAGTGGATCCCTTAGGATCTTTGCTTGATTACCAGCGTTGTGATGGCAGTCACACTAGTGGGGGCTGGGTAATCTACAAGCACATCCATATACAGGTCCTTGGTCGTAGGATTATCGAGACGGGGCATCGATACTCCGGAGTAGACTAGCGTATGCGCTTCTCATCCCAGCAGGGGAGACAGTCTATCCCACAGTCGTCAGTACGTCGTACTTGAGATAGTACGCAGGTGCTCGTTAGGTTACGAGTACACTGGACAGGACTCGTCAGGAACTGTTGGTTGGTACTATACCTATCGTCAGTTATCAGTTCCCAGGTGACATGAATACAGCTTAGTCCGCTGACTTGACACTGTCACTTCGCCTCGAGTGTGTTCCCACTGTACTTTGATTACTACCCTACCACGGCTCAAAGGAGTCGTGCAAACAGGTAGTAGTTGGGTGCAGTCCCGAAGCACTTGGAGGCAGTGACGGTTAGATAGGATTCGTCTCTCCTGGTATTGGGGGTTGATATCGCGCTGTGTCTAGGAGAGCCATTACACACGGTCGTCCCTGGCCAGGGCAAGCGAGATACACTGGTAGGTTTCCAGTGTTATCTTAGGATGTTCTGGGCTACACTCCGACACGACTTGTACTGCTATTAGGGGACTGACGTTTGCCACCCCCTAGGACCGCCATGCGATATTCTCAGACGAACAGACCGGCTGTACGGAGATTGTCACATACATGCTCAGTAGGAGTTCAGATGGGTTCATCTCATCAGTCTTCTTATCGGCATCTACCTGGGGACCGTTACGTACAGCTAGTGCCGCTTGCGGTCTGTGGTTAAACCAACTGCCAGCGTAGTGTCGAGTCTTTAGAGTCCCACACAGAGGATTATTCACTTTTGGGCAAAATAGAGTAGAGGTCGCATGGTTTTGCGACGGGGTTCGTTCGCATCCGCGCACTTGTGCACGTTTGGTGTCCGGACAGTTATTACTAGCGGGCTTTGGTTTATGCCGGATCCTAGTATATGTTTTGGGGTTAGTTTTATCTCATTGTATACGTGTTTCTTGGAACACGGATGCGGGTGTGTATGCACAGTTGACTGAGGCAGAGGCAGAGGATTCTCATTAGGGTTGATGACAGTTGTCTTTTTCCAAACCCTAATGAATATGTGAAATATCATTAATAATGTTAATTAAAAGGAAATTGAGTTATGGTTAGGGTTTTTGACCTTTTGACCAAGGTTGGCTTGTTGACCAAGGTTGAAACATTGACCATCATCATTTCACACTAAAGATGCTCTTTGTTCTTTGCAAAATCATTAAATGTGAAATGATGATAGTCTTATCAAACCAACCATCACCTTTTTTATTTTGATTAATATTATTAATTTGATAATTCACATATATGTGATATGGTTGTAAATTTCTTATCATAATCTCATTCTCATTCTCTCTCATCCTTTGCTCTCCCTCTTCCTCTAGCTCAAGGCAAAATCTCTCATGAGTTGAGAACCATTTGCCTTGGAGATAAAACACCAAAACTCATCTCTACTTATCCTATGGTTGAAGGTTTAGCAAACCTAATACTTTAGTTACCTCAAGTTCGAGGAAGGAGCTCAAGGTAGAGGCCCTCGGGTGGATCTTTCTTCGGCAAGAGAAGGCGACGAGGATAACCATCCAACCCACTCCAAAGAGAAGAAGAGAAGGAGTTCAAGACTAGGTATAACCCTCTAACCGAGTAGGTAAAGATCGTAGTTGTTGCTAGTGTGTTGTTTAGCAAAGATCTGGGTTTCTAGTCCATATTACCCTAAACCTTAAAAATCGTTTTTCACTGTTTCCGCAACCTCGAAAGAACCGGGACAGGTAACGTGGAGTTACAGTGGTATCAGAGCCTAGCTAAACACACACTAGCATGTTAGCAAAGTATCTGGAATTTCGATCGGAGAAAAAAACCGCAAAACACGCCGAAAATATCAACATTCTGCCTATTTTTATTTCTGTTCAAAAAATAATTTAACATATACTAAAAATCGGCTCAGGGTTTTTACAGAACACAGAAGAAAATTGGTCCAGTGACTCGGTCAACGCGCCGCGGAACCGCGCAAGAGCATGCTCTTGCCGCGGATCCGCGGCCGAGTTGACTCTGCCGTGGGTCAATCTTCTTGCAGTGTTCTTATAATGGTGTTTTGGGATTTTTAGGATGGTTTGTTTCTGCCCAGAATTTCCAGAGAACAAAATTTGTTTTTGGGGTGGTTACAAATCCGTAATTTGATCGAATCTCTGTAGACTTTGGCTAATGGGTTATATTTATGATGTGATATATGTATTGAACATCTGCTAATCGCTATACATCGATTAGTGGGGGTTATACATATCTGTGATCTGTAATATTGATGGTTTGTGTATATGAATTCATTGGATTGTCGTGGATGAATAGACGGGGGGTTGTGAGACGAGAGTTTTCTTTATCTTTCAATTCATGTAATATGTAAATTGATGTAATATTATTTGTATGGCCGCACATCCGGGATGAGCTTGTAGCCACCATTGTATAATTTCTTTTTACTGTTTTTGCTCCTAGGATAGAGCCAAGGAGGGGTGCACAAACTACCAGGTACCTCGAAGTGCCGAGTGGCCTACTCACGTTTTTGAGGGAGGTTGCTTCGCTTCGGGTACTTGGCGGGTAGTTTGCCGCACCCGTAGGGGTCTAGGGTGGGGTATTGGCTATTCATCGCGACCGTGTAATCTGCTTTTCGTTACAGGCTCGAACGAAACGTGGATTCCTAGTATATCTAATGTGTTCATTTGTGATCTGGAATGGCTATCATTGCATCTGACTAATGTATATATATATATATATATATATATATATATATATATATATATATGATATCTATTTAGGCGTTGCTTATGTTTTGCATCCGCGCTAGTCCAGTCCCCGCTCTGTCGTTAGTTAAGTAACCTAACGGGTGATGACGGGGCACCGTGGCGAATGCGGATGGCATAAGCGTACGTCATATTTTCGTTGTTTTCTGCAATGGTAGGATTAAATGATGGGACGCATTAAAATTAATGCAAGAAAATAAACCAAGTAAATTCGTTGGAACACTTTCAAAACCACTCGGTTCTTTTCAAAAACCAACTTTTAAACGCCGAGCTTGAACCACTCCTTTTAAAAGCTATCTCCTTCCATCGATTATATCAAGTTCACTACGTTCACGGTTTCGCCAAAACCATTCGTAGCCCTCCGTCATTTCATATGGATAGTCAATAGTATTCAAGCTGTTTTTGTTGGCCAAAGTCAAGGCACAGTGATTGGTAGCTATTGGATATTCATATGCAGCATAGATAGATAAGTTGGTTTGGGACAGTCGTATTGCCTTGTTGGCCAAAGTCAAGGGAAGGTACGGGTGGGTTCAAATTAACCTGGAGAATGACGGGTAGAACTTGACATGTGACTTATGATTTGTTGGCCAAAGTCAAGGTCATAAGAGCATATGGCAAAAATCCACAACGGGAGTTTCTAAAGAAACTGAAACTTGCTAGTGCTGCATACCATTTGGAGTGTGATGATTCTGGTAGGATTCCTTCAGTTTCGTCACACGATGATATTTGGATCCCGATCCTACTGTGAGTATATGCTACTCCTCGGGAAATTTCTCACTTAACGATCAATGCTATAAACCAAGTAGGTGTCTAGAAAGGTGTTAGCGGGGCTACGCCCTCAGGGAAAAGAGGTTCTTAAATTAAGGAACTTCGCGAAAGCGTTGGAAAACCTCCCTCGAAGTACCGACATTAGCCTGGCTGAACGGTTAAGCAAGTATTGTACGGTGAGATTGATCCCGACTAATTCTTCCTTTTTGGTTTGAGGAGGGATTCGAAAGACAGTGGGAGCCATCCTGTTTAGACAAACTAAAAACTACTCTAAACTTGCAAGAGCATCATGCTAAAGTGTTTCTTCTCTCTCTCCTAATTGCAGCGACCAATCGATATGACCGGACTTAAGTTATTACTAGATAAAAATGTACTGACAGGGCCAGACTACAAAGATTGGCTCAGGAATGTCAAAATGGCAATCACTTACGACAAGTTAGGGTATCTTCTTACCACCAAAGCTCCCCCTGTCCCAGGTCCCACCTCCAGCGTCGAGGATATAGAAATCCGTAAGACATGGGAGATCGACTGCACGAAGGCCAAGTGCCTCGTGCTTGCTTCTATGGACAATGAACATCAGAGGAGGCTTGAGAATATGGACCTAGAATCCATATTTCTTCATACAAAAGAACTGTATGGAGAGCAATCCCGTATCGCCAGATACGAAGTCTCGAAAAAGTTGTTTTCGGCGAGATTGGCCATCGGATCATCCGTAGCGGAACACGTGCTTAAGATGATTGGCTTTATTAAAGAGCTCGCGGACCTTGGGACCACGTTAGAGAACGAGCTCTACACGGACTTGATTCTCCAGTCCCTTCCTTCCACTTACGCCCAGTTTATCTTGAACTTCAACTTGCAAGGAAAAGAAGTTGAACTTCCGGAGCTCCTCAGCATGTTGAAGAGTGCAGAGGGCACCCTACAGAAAGGTAGGGAAACATCCACTTTGTTTGTTGGAGGACCTTCCTCTTCTAGGTCCAAGGCGAAAGCCAAGGGAAAGAAGAAGGAAACCCCCACCTAACCAAGGGGCGGTGTTAGTAAAGTGGAAACGAAGGGAAAGGCAAAGGCAACAAAGGTAGCGGGAAAGCTTGTGGGAAAGGAAGAGTGCTTTTACTGTCACAAGAGTGGACACTGGAAAAGGGATTGCAGGGCTTGGAAGGCCAGATACCAGGATCCGAAGCAAGTTGTGGCTTCGGCTTCAGGTGTGTATGTTTTTGAAAACTGTCTATCAATAAACTCTACATCCTGGGTATTGGATACCGGATCAGGATCTCATATCTGTAATTCTTTGCAAGCACTGAGAAGGCATAGGGTTTTTGAAGGCGGTGATATGACCCTCAGAGTTGCAAACGGAGCTGGCATGGATGCTGAGTCCGTGTGGGACTATCACTTGGGATTGTCAGATGGGCATGTTTTGGTTTTGCGTGATTGTTATTTTGTATCCAATGCAACTTGTAATATCATATCTGTATTTTTGATGTCTAAAGAAGGTTATGAATTTGCATTCGTAAGCAATGTTGTAAACATTCACCTTAATCAAGTTCTGATTGGGTCGGGTATATTAAGCAATGGTATATACGTATTAAACCAACCACAGATTTTCAATGTCTAGAACACAAACAAAAGAAAGTCTCCAAAAATAAATCATGCTTTCTTATGGCATTGTTTACTGGGTCACATCAATGAGAGAAGGTTGACGTAGTTACATACAGAAGGATATTTGGATCCATTCGAATATCAATCATATGCAACTTGTCAATCCTGTCTCAAAGGAAAGATGACAAAGACTCCGTTCACTGGACACGGAGTAAGAGCGAGCGAGCTCTTGGGGCTCGTACACAGTGACGTGTGCGGTCCAATGTCTACACATGCGCGAAGCGGTTATTCTTACTTCATTACTTTTACGGATGACTTTTCAAGGTACGGATATGTCTTCTTAATGAAACATAAATCTGAAGCCTTTGAAAAGTTCCAAGAATACAAGAATGAAGTAGAAAAACAAACAGGCAAAAGTATCAAGACACTGAGATCTGATCGAGGTGGTGAATACTTGAGTGCCGAGTTCCTGGATTACTTAAAAGAGAATGGAATTCTCTCTCAGCTTACTCCTCCATACACTCCACAACATAACGGTGTATCGGAGAGACGGAACCGAACCCTATTGGATATGGTACGTTCTATGATGAGTAACGCTGAGTTGCCACGATCATTCTGGGGATATGCGCTAGAATCAGCTGCATACCTTTTGAACAGAGTTCCAACTAAGACTGTGCCTACTTCACCATATCAGATGTGGTGTGGGAAGAAACCCTATCTTAAGCACTTTAAGACATGGGGATGTCCAGCTTTTGTCAAAAAGCAGCATGCGGACAAACTCGAGGCACGCTCAGTACAGTGCAAGTTTGTGGGATATCCAAAGAACTCCAAGGGATATTTCTCTATTGCGAAGTGGAACAAAAGGTTTTTGTTTCTCGTCATGCCCACTTCTTGGAAACTGAATTTTTGGAAAATCAGATAAGTGGGAGCGTAATAGAGCTGGAAGAAATTCCAGAACCACGAGCTATTACTGAAAGCTTAGTAGAACAGAGGGTTCGAAAGAACAGGACATTCCTGCGCCACTCCGCAGGAGTAGTAGGCAGTCTCATCCGCCCGAGAGATACTACGGTTTTCTCATAGACGGGGATAGAGAGGATTGCATCATTGATAATGATGAGCCGACTAGCTTCCAGCAAGCCATTCAGAGCGTTGACTCGGTAAAATGGCTGGATGCGATGCGGACCGAAATGGAGTCCATGTACACCAACGAAGTACGGACTTTGGACATTGCTCCAGAAGGGGTAAAACCCGTGGGATGCAAATGGATCTTCAAGAGGAAGATTGGTGTAGATGGGCAGGTTGAGACCTATAAGGCTAGACTTGTTGCAAAGGGTTTTCGTCAAAGACCTGGTTTGGACTATGATGAAACCTTTTCTCCAGTGGCTATGCTTAAATCCATTCGGATCCTTCTTGCCATTGCTGCCTTCCACGATTATGGGATTTGGCAGATGGACATAAAGACCACTTTTCTAAATGGAAATTTAGAGGAGTGTGTCTATATGGACCAGCCAGAGGGTTTCATTCAGAGTGGGAGCAGCGGAAAGGTGTGCAAGTTGCTTAAGTCCATTTATGGACTAAAGCAGGCATCGCGGAGTTGGAACATCTGTTTTGATGAGACGGTCAAAGATTTTGGCTTTATCAAAAATCCAGATGAACCATGCATCTATAGTAAAATTGTAGCACGAACTGTCGTATTCCTCGTTTTATACATGGATGACATTCTCTTGATAGGAAATGACATTCCTCTGCTACAATATGTCAAAGGGTTCTTGTCACACAGGTTCTCCATGAAAGACCTGGGTGATGCCTCTTACATTCTGGGGATCCGGATCCATCGTGATAGATCCAAGAGGATATTTGGACTTTCACAGTCCAGGTACATCGACACCATACCGAAAAGATTCAGTATGGAAGATTCCAAGCGCGTTAATCTACCGGCTTGTCACGGGATCACCCTCTCCAAAGAGATGTCTCCCAAGACTGATTTGGAAAGGGATCGTATGTCTATTATACCCTACGCTTCTGCGGTAGGCTCTATAATGTATGCGATGTTGTGTACCAGACCAGATGTAGCTTATACACTGAGTGTGGTAAGCCGGTATCAGTCAAACCCTGGGGAGAAGCACTGGATAGTGGTAAAGAACATTCTCAAGTACCTGAGAAGGACTAAGGAGATGTTCTTGGTGTATGGCGGAAAAAACTTCCAGATTGATGCCTTTGCTGACTCCAGCTTCCAGAGTGACAAGGATGATTTTAAGTCCATGTCGGGTTATGTCTTTACCCTCAATGGAGGGGCGGTGTGTTGGAAAAGTTCCAAACAGGAAACTATTGCTGACTCGACGATGGAAGTGGAATATATCGCTGCATCTGATGCCGCAAAAGAAGCCGTCTGGATAAGGAAGTTCTTGAAAGAACTTTAGGTGGTTCCGTCCATTGTTGATCCAATCCTCTGTATTGCGACAACAACGGGGCTATAGCTTTAGCGAAGGAACCCAGGTCCCATCAGAAATCCAGACACATCTTAAGGCGGTATCACCTGATCAGGGAGATCGTGGATCGCCAGGAGATCGAGGTTCGGAGGGTTGCTTCAGAAGATAACACTACAGATCCATTCACGAAGGCCTTACCCCAGACTCAGTTCGAGCGGCTGATCGAGATGATAGGTCTTCGATACGCCAGTACATGGTCTTAGTGCAAGTGGGAGATTGTTAGTGTATATGCCCTAGAGGCCATTACTGTATCATACTAGTTTGTATATTACTTGATGGAAGCTTGGGATATTCACAGTTGTATAGACAATCTTGCTTGAAATGGTAGTATGCTACTTGGTTTGTTTCTGCTTTAATGTGTTCATGTGTTTCTCTTAGCATATCGCCTATACACATTAGTGGAGCCCTTAGGATCTTTGCTTGATTACCAGCGTTGTGATGGAAGTCACACTAGTGGGGGCTGGGTAATCTCCAAGCACATCCTTTTACAGATCCCTAGTCGTAGGATTATCGAGACGGGGAATCGATACTCCGGAGTAGACTAGCGTATGCGCTTCTCATCCCAGCAGGGGAGACGGTCTGTCCCACTGCCGTCAGTACGTCGTACTTGAGATAGTACGAGGGTGCTCGTTAGGTTACGAGTACACTGGATAGGACTCGTCGGGAACTGTTGGTTGGTACTATACCTATCGTCAGTTATCAGTTCCCAGGTGACATGAATACAGCTTAGTCCGCTGACTTGACACTGTCACTTCGCCTCGAGTGTGTTTCTACTGTACTTTGATTACTACCCTACCACGGCTCAAAGGAGTCGTGCAAACAGGTAGTAGTTGGGTGCAGTCCCGAAGCACTTGGAGGCAGTGATGGTTAGATAGGATTCGTCTCTCCCGGTATTGGGGGTTGATATCGCGCTGTGTCTAAGAGAGCCATTACACATAGTCGTCCCTGGCCAAGGCAAGCGAGATAAACTGGTAGGTTTCCAGTGTTATCTTAGGGTGTTCTGGGCTACACTCCGATATGACTTGTACCGCTATTAGGGGACTGATGTTTGCCACCCCATAGGCCCGCCATGCGATATTCTCAGACGAACAGACCGGACTGTACGGAGATTGTCACATACAGGCTCAGTAGGAGTTCGGATGGGTTCACCTCATCAGTCTTCTTATCGGCATCTACCTGTGGACCGTTACGTACAGCTAGTGCCGCTTGCAGTTGTGGTTAAACCCACTGCCAGCGTAGTGTCGAGTCTTTAGAGTCCCACACAAAGGGTTATTCGCCGTTAGGCAAAACAGAGTAGAGGTCGCATGGTTTTGCGACGGGGTTCGTTCACATCCATGCACTTGTGTACGTTTGGTGTCCGGACAGTTATTACTAGCGGGCTTTCGTTTAAGCCCGATCCTAGTATATGTTTTGGGGTTAGTTTTATCTCATTGTATTCGTGTTCCTCGGAACACGAATGCGGGTGTGTATGCACAGTTGACTGAGGCAGAGGCAGAGGATTCTCATTAGGGTTGATGACAGTTGTCTTTTTCCAAACCCTAATGAATATGTGAAATATCATTAATAATGTTAATTAAAAGGAAATTGAGTTATGGTTAGGGTTGTTGACCTTTTGACCAAGGTTGACTTGTTGACCAAGGTTGAAACATTAACCATCATCATTTCACACCAAAGATGCTCTTTGATCTTTGCAAAATCATTAAATGTGAAATGATGATGGTCTTATCAAACCAACCATCACCTTTTTCATTTTGATTAATATTATTAATTTGATAATTCACATATATGTGATATGGTTGTAAATTTCTTATCATAATCTCATTCTCATTCTCTCTCATCCTTTGCTCTCCCTCTTCCTCTAGCTCAAGGCAAAATCTCTCATGAGTTGAGAACCATTTGCCTTGGAGATAAAACACCGAAACTCATCTCTACTCATCCTAGGGTTGAAGGTTTAGAAAACCTAATACTTTAGTTACCTCAAGTTCGAGGAAGGAGCTCAAGGTAGAGGCCCTCGGGTGGATCTTTCTTCGGCGAGAGAAGGCGACGAGGAGAGCCATCCAACCCACTCCAAAAAGAAGAAGAGAAGGAGTTTAAGACTAGGTATAACCCCCTAACCCAGTAGGTAAAGCTCGTAGTTGTTGCTAGTGTGTTGTTTAGCAAAGATCCGGGTTTCTAGTCCATGTTACCCTAAACCCTAAAAATCGTTTTCACCGTTTCCGCAACCCCGAAAGAACCGTGACAGGTAACGTGGACTTACAGTTTTTACAGTTGTATTATATTGTTATATTATTGCAGTATTGTGTTATCGCTGTTGTTTGTAGCTTCGTAAAGAAGGATGCCAGTGTATACGAGAGGGGTCTCAGTATGCTAGAGACCATGGCAAATGGAAGTACAATGCTCCATTATACAACCCGGAACAACGACAATTGGATTCGTGTTAGGTGTATTAATCTTACCGTCTCGTGCCACTTTTAACACCTTCCGTACCAATCTACCCCTTGAACCCCGTAGTGTTTTGATTGTATTGTTTGTCTTGCAAATTGTACTGATTGTATAATTGATTGACTGACCAAAGCCATGATATCAGTAAACGGATGTAACCGTAGAATCATGTAAATGGAAGAACTGGAAAACCATGTAAATGGGATGTATATCCATGGTTCGGTTCAGTCAAGTTGTATAGATTGTATAGTTGGATTCATGGATTCATGTGTTCATAATGAATTGGAATACTTTAGATTGTACTTGAAACATATTCAAGTCATATCTGTAAGTCCATGTCACGCACCCCACGAACTTGCGGGGAGGCGGAATATATGAAAAACGATTATCAAAGCTTCGTAACACGGACGTGAGCGCATGAATCGTATCTAAACCGTTACTAGCAAACTACGAGAGGTTTAACTACTCGGATTCGAAGTTATACCTCATGTTACTTGTCCTTCGGGTCTTCATCGCTGTCCTCCACTCCTCTTAGGCTCCTTGGAACATCGGCACCTCAACGGCCTCCTCGAGTCAAAGACGATCCACCCGAGAGCTCCTACTCCAAGCTTGATCTCTAACTTGAGATAACTAGGTTGCTCAAAGTGCTAATCTAAGCTACCTAGGGGATATAGAGTGAGTTTATGGATGTATTAGTCTAGCTAACCCTTGATCTCAACACATGAGAGGTTAGGGTTGAAGAGAGAGAGCTTGATGAAAGAGAAGGTGAGAAAGTGAATATGAATAATGAGCTCATTTGAATATATCAACCATAACATTTTATCAAATAAATAATTTAAATGATTAATCATCATGGTTGATGCATTCACCTTGTGTGATTCATCATATGACTCATTAACTAATTAATGTATCATTTAATTCCATGGATGAATCACACAAATGAGTCATTAAGCAATTAATGCTTATGCCACCTTAACCCCCAAGTCACCATGCTTCTAGAAGCTTCCCGGAAATTTACGAGAACGCCCCTCCAATCCGTGAAAACACGGAAAAACTTTAGACTGTATAAATCCAATAACCCGATACTAGAATCTGGCTTAAACCAAAGCCGGCTAGTAAAAACTGTCCGAACGTCGCACGTGCGTTTAATCGCTTATGCGTTCGAACCCTTGTCGTAAAACATACGACCTCTATATCGTTTCGCCTGGAGTAGGGAAACTCTCAGTGTGAGACTCTAAAGACTCAACACTACGCTGGCAGTGGGTTTAACCACAGACCGCAAGAGGCACTAGCTGTACATAACGGTCCCCATGTAGATGTCGATATGAAGGCAGATGAGGAAACCATCCGAACTCCTACTGAGCCTGCCCGTGACAATATCCACGCAGTCCGGTCTGTTCGTCTAAAAGTATCGCATGTATGGTCTAGGGAGGTGGAGAACGTCAGACCCCTAATAACCGTACAAGTCGTGCCGGTATGGCTCAAAAACCATTTGAGAATCTACTGATCAGTCCACCAGTAATTCTCCATCAGCCCTGTCCAGGGACTTATGGTAATGACCAACCGATCACAGTGCGATATCAACTCCCTATACCGGGAGAGAAGAATCCCTAACAGTCGCTCACTGCCTCCATGTGGCTCGGGACTGTACCTAACTAAAACCTGTTTGCATGACTCCTTTGAGCTGTGGTAGGGTAGTAATCAAAGCACAGTGGGAACTCACACGAGACATCTGACGACCTTAAGTCAACAGAATATCTGCACACATGTCACCTGAGAACTGCTATCTGACGTTAGGTATAATACCATCTAGTCAGTTCTCCTGCGAGTCCTGTCCGGTGTACCCGTAACCTAACGAGCACCTGTATACTATCTCCAGTACGACGTACTGATGGCTGTGGGACAGACCATCTCCCCAACTGGGATGAGAAGCGTACACACTAGTCTACTCCGGAGTATCGATGCCCTGTCTCGATAATCCTACGACTAGGGACAAGTTTAGGATGTTGCTTATAGACTACCCAGCCCCCACTAGTGTGACTGCCATCACAACGCTGGTAATCAAGCAAAGATCCTATGGGCTCTACTAATATGTATAAGTGATACGTTATAAGAAACATATGCACATATTAAAGTAGACACAAACCAAGTAGCATACTACCATTTTTAGCAAGACTGTATATATAACTGTGAATATCCCAAGCTTCCATTAAGTAATATACATGCAAGTATGATACAATAATGGCCCCTAGGGCATATACACTAACAATCTCCCACTTGCACTAGGGCCATGAGCTTGCATATCGTAGACCTATCATTTTGAATAGCCTCTCGAACTGTGTCTGAGGAATGGCCTTTGTGAATGGATCAGCAATGTTATTCTCCGTCTCTACTCTTTTCACCTCGATCTCCTGGCGATCTACGATCTCCCTGATCAGGTGATACCGCCTTAAGATGTGTCTGGACTTCTGATGGGACCTGGGTTCCTTCACTAAAGCTATAGCTCCGTTGTTGTCACAATACAGAGATATTGGATCAACAATGGTAGGAACCACTTGAAGTTCTGTGAGGAACTTCTTCATCCAGACAGCTTCTTTTGCGGCATCGCAAGCAGCTATATACCCCGCTTCCATTGTTGAGTCAGCAATGGTCTCCTTCTTGGAACTCTTCCAATAGACCGCCCCTCCATTGAGGGTAAAGACATAACCCGACATGGATTTGGAGTCATCCTTGTCACTCTGGAAGCCGGAGTTGGCAAAGGCCTCAATCTGGAGGTCTTTTCCGCCATACACCAAGAACATATCCTTAGTCCTCCTCAGGTACTTTAGAATGTTCTTTACTGCTATCCAGTGCTTCTCCCCTGGGTTTGCTTGATACCGGCTTACAACGCTCAATGCGTATGCTACATCTGGTCTGGTATATAATATCGCATACATTATAGAGCCTACTGTAGAAGCGTAGGGTATAATCGACATGCTTTCCCTTTCCAAATCAGTCTTGGGAGACATCTCTTTGGAGAGGGTGATTCCGTGACAAGCCGGTAGGTTACCGCGCTTAGAATCCTCCATACTGAATCTTTTCAATATGGTGTCTATGTACCTGGACTGTGAAAGTCCCAACATCCTTTTTGATCTATCACGATAGATCTGGATCCCCAGAATGTAGGTGGCATCATCCAGGTCCTTCATGGAGAATTTCCGTGACAAGAATCTTTTGACTGACTGTAACATAGGAATATCATTTCCTATTAGGAGAATGTCATCTACGTACAAGACGAGGAATACTACAGCTCTCCCTACAATCTTTCTGTATATGCATGGTTCATCTGGATTTTTGATAAAGTCAAATTCTTTGACAGCATCATCAAAACAGATGTTCCAACTCCGAGATGCCTGCTTTAGTCCATAAATGGACTTATGCAACTTGCATACTTTACCGCTGCTCCCACTCTGAATGAATCCCTCTGGCTGATCCATATAGACGCTTTCTTCCAAATTTCCATTTAGAAATGCAGTCTTTACGTCCATCTGCCAGATCTCATAATCGTGAAAGGCAGCAATAGCAAGAAGGACCTGAATGGATTTGAGCATAGCCATTGGAGAAAAGGTTTCGTCATAGTCCAAACCAGGTCTTTGACGGAAACCCTTTGCAACAAGTCCAGCCTTATAGGTTTCAACCTGTCCGTCTACACCAATCTTCTTTCTGAAGATCCATTTGCATCCTACGGGTTTTACCCCTTCTGGAGCAATGTCCAAAGTCCATACTTTGTTAGTGTACATGGACTCCATTTCAGTCCGCATTGCATCCAGCCATTTTACCGAGTCGCCGCTCTGAATGGCTTGCTGGAAGCTAGTAGGCTCATCATAGTCAATAGTGCAATCCTCTCTATCCCCATCTATGAGAAAACCGTAGTATCTCTCGGGCGGATGAGACTGCCTACTACTCTTGCGGAGTGGCATTGGGATGTCCGGTTCTCTTGAAACTTCTAGTTATTCCAAGCTTTCAGTAATAGCTTGTGGTTCTGGAATTTCTTCCAGTTCTATTGCGCTCCCACTTATCTGATTTTCAAAAAATTCAGTTTCCAAGAAGTGGGGATGCTGAGAAACAAAAACCTTTTGTTCCTCTGCGGAATAGAAAAGATACCTCCTGGAGTTCTTTGGGTATCCCACAAACTTACACAGTACCGAGCGTGCCTCGAGCTTGTCCGCATGCTGCTTATTTACAAAAGTTAGACATCCTCATGTCTTAAGATACTTAAGACAGGGTTTCTTCCCACTCCACATTTGATATGGTGTGGTAGGCACAGTCTTGGTTGGAACCTTGTTCAAAAGATATGCAGCTGTTTCTAGTGCATAACCCCAGAAAGATCGCGGTAACTCAGCCTTACTTATCATGGAACGAACCATATCCAATAGGGTTCGATTCCTCCTTTCTGATACACCGTTGTGTTGTGGTGTGTATGGAGGAGTAAGCTGAGAGAGAATTCCATTCTCTTTTAAGTAACCCAGGAACTCGGCACTTAAGTATTCACCACCTCGATCAGATCTCAGTGTCTTTATACTTTTGCCTGTTTGTTTTTCCACTTCATTCCTGTATTCTTGGAATTTCTCAAAGGCCTCGGATTTATGCTTCATTAAGAAGACATATTCATACCTAGAGAAATCATCCGTAAAAGTAATGAAGTAGGAATAACCACCTCTTGCATGTGTAGACACTGGACCGCACACGTCACTGTGTACGAGTCCCAAGAGCTCGCTTGCTCTTACTCCGTGTCCAGTGAACGGATTCTTTGTCATCTTTCCTTTAAGACAGGATTGACAAGTTGCATATGTTTGATATTCGAACGGATCCAAATATCCTTCTCTATGTAGCTTAGTCAACCTTCTCTCATTGATGTGACCTAGTCTACAATGCCATAAGAAATCCTGATTTAATTCCGGAGACTTTCTTTTAAGTGTGTTCTGGATTTTGAAAACCTGAGCTTGACTTAATACGTATATGTCGTTATCTAATGTACCGGACCCAATCATAACTTGATTTAGGTGGATGTGAACTATATCGCTTACGAATGTAAAATCATATCCCTCTTTCGAAAGTGATGACACTGATATGATATTACAAATCATACTAGGTATATACAGACAGTTACGTAGAATCAATATCTGCCCACTTGTCAAACCTAGGCGATATTCTCCCACGGATTCAGCGTCCACGCTTATTCCGTTTACAACTCTGAGAGACCAATCACCTACCTTTATAACTCTACGGTTTCTCAAAGCATGTAATGAATTACAGATATGAGATCCTGCTCCGGTATCTAGTACCCAGGAAGTAGAGTTAATTGACAAACAGTTCTCAATTACTAACACACTTAAGGCTGAAGCCACAACATGCTTCGTATCCTGGCTACTGGCTTCCAAAGCCTTGTAATCTTTCTGTCTATGCCCAATCCCATAACAATAGGAACGTCCCTCAATAGGGTGGTCCATCTTGTCATAGGCAATGGACATCTGGACAGACCTCTGCCAGTCAAATAAGTCAGATTCAGTCAAAATGTTATCTAGATGTAACCTAGTCGTGGGCACAAGGTCGCTGCAATTAAGAGAGAGAGAAGAAAACACTTTAGCATGATACTCTTGCAAGTTTAGAGTGGTTTTTAATTTATCTGAACAGGATGGCTCCCACTGTTTCTCGAATCCTTCCTCAAACCATAAAAGAAGAATTAGCCAGGACTATTCTCACCGTACAATACTTGCTTAACCGTTCATCCAGGCTAGTGTCGATACTTCGAGGGAGGTTTTCCAACGCTTTCGCGAAGTTCCTTAATTAAAGAACCTCTTTTCTCTGGAGGCGTAGCCCCGCTGACACCTTTCTAGACACCTACTTGGTTTATAGCATTGATCGTTAAGTGACGAATCTCCTGCTAAGCAGTATATACTCACAGTAGGATCGAGATCCAAAATATCATCGTATGATAATGTTGAAGGAATCCTACCAACATTCATCAAACTCCAAAATGGTATGCATCTCTCTGCAAATTTCAGTTTCTTTAGAAATTCCTGATGTGGATTTTTGCCCCATGCTCTTATGACCTTGACGAAGGTTAACAAATCATAAGTCACATGTCAAGTTCTACCCGTCATTATCCAGGTTAATTTGAACCCACCCGTACATACCCTTGACGAAGGTCAACAAGGTAATACGACTGTCCCAAACCAACGCATCTATCTATGTTGCATATGAACACCCAACAGCTACCAATCACTATGCCTTGACGAAGGTCAACAAACATAGCTTGAATACTATTGAATATTCATACGAAATGACGGAGGGCTACGAATGGTTTTGGCAAAACCGTGAACGTAGTGAACTTGATATAATCGAAGGAACCCGATACCTTTTAAAAGGAGTGGTTAAAGCTCCACAAAAAAAATCTGATCTTTTAAAATAACCGAGTGGTTTCTTTTAAATTTGTTTCAACGATTTAACATTGGTTTATTTTCTTTGCATTATAATAATGCGTCCAATCATTTATCCTATCATTGCAGAAAACAACGAAAATACCACGTCCTCTTATGCCATCCGCATTCGCCACGGGGTCCCGTCATCACTCGTTAGGTTACTTAACTAACGACAGAGCGGGGGCTGGGCTAGCGCGGGTGTAAAACATAAGTGACGTCTAATAGCTATCATATATAGATATTGTACATTCGTCAGACGCAATAATAAGCATTCCAGATCACTGATGAACTTTATTGGATATACTAGCAATCCGCGTTTGCTTTGAGCCTGCAATAAAAGACGGATTACACAGTTGTGATGAATAGCCATTACCCCACCCTAAACCCATACGGGTACGGCAAACTACCCGCCAAGTACCTGAAGTGAAGCGGTCTCCCTCAACAACGTGAGTAGGCCACTAAACACTTCAACGTACCCGGTAGTTTTTGTACCCCACCTTGGGTCTATCCTAGGAGCAAAAACAGTAAAAAGAAATAATACAACTGTGGCTACAACCATAACCTGGATGCGCCCCGCAAAAGAATATTACATCATATTACATTTACATTGAATGAATGAATATAAAACACATCTCAAACCCCGGCTAATCATCACAACATTCCAATCAAGTTCATATACACAAACAGTAAACATTACAGAAATATGCAACCCCCTGCCAACCGACATACTAGCAGTTAGGGGAGGTTTACGAACACATTAAACATTACAGATAAAAACCCAATTAGCAAATAACTTAGAACATCGATCGACTACCTTTTTCCGTATCTACCCCAAAAGCAAACTAGCACTGAAGTAACCTGGGTAGAAACAGAACATACTGGAAAACAGAACACCAAAATATATGAATTACAGAGCAAATCCGAGTTAACTCGGGGTTGACTCCGCCGCGGATCCGCGGCCAAAAGCACCATCTTGCCGCGGATCCACGGCCATCTTGCCGAGTTACAATCTCGTATTTTCCCAGTATTCTTATATTTCCCTGCTGTGAATTTTAAGACATATCAAATATTTTTTTCGACACGTTTAAAATTTACAGAAACTGTTAGGGTTTCGGGGTTTCGTTTTCGTGTTTTTCCGTCGATCGAAGTTCTAATTAGTTGCTAACAAGCTAGTAATGGTTTAGTTGGCTCTGATACCACTGTAAGTGCATGTCACGCACCCCACGAACTTGCGGGGAGGCGGAATATATGAAAAACGATTATCAAAGCTTCGTAACACGGACTTGAGCGCATGAATCGTATCTAAACCGTTACTAGCAAACTAAGAGAGGTTTAACTACTCGGATTCGAAGTTATACCTCACGTTACTTGTCCTTCGGGTCTTCATCGCTGTCCTCCACTCCTCGTAGGCTCCTTGGAATATCGGCACCTCAACGGCTTCCTCGAGCCAAAGACGATCCACCCGAGAGCTCCTACTCCATGCTTGATCTCTAACTTAAGATAACTAGGTTGCTCAAAGTGCTAATCTAAGCTACCTAGGGGATATAGAGTGAGGTTATGGATCTGAACACATGAGAGGTTAGGGTTAGGGTTTGAAGAGAGAGAGAGCTTGAGGAGAGAGAAGGTGAGAAAATGAATATGAATAATGAGCCCATTTGAATATATCAACCATAACATTTTATTGAATAAATAATTTAAATGATTAATCATCATGGTTGATGCATTCACCTTGTGTGATTCATCATATGACTCATCAACTAATTAATGCATCATTTAATTCCATGGATGAATCATACAAATAAGTCATTAAGCAATTAATGCTTATGCCACCTTAACCCCCAAGTCACCATGCTTCTAGAAGCTTCCCGGAAAATTATGAGAATGCCCCTCTAATCCGTGAAAATATGGAAAAACTTTAGACTGTATAAATCCAATAACCCGATACTAGAATCTGGCTTAAACCAAAGCCGGCTGGTAAAAACTGTCCGAACGTCGCACGTGCATTTAAACGCGTATGCGTTCGAACCCTTGTCGTAAAACCATACGACCTCTATATCGTTTCGCCTGGAGCAGGGAAACTCTCTGTGTGGGACTCTAAAGACTCGACACTACGCTGGCAGTGGGTTTAACCACAGACCGCAAGCGGCACTACCTGTACGTAACGGTCCCCAGGAAGATGTCGATAAGAAGGCAGATGTGGAAACCATCCGAACACATACTGAGCCTGTCCATGACAATATCCACGCAGTCCGGTCTGTTCATCTAAGAGTATCGCATGTATGGTCTAGGGAGGTGGAGAACGTCAGACCCCTAATAACCGTACAAGTCGTGCCGGTATGGCTCAAAAACCATTTGAGAATCTACTGATCAGTCCACCAGTAATTCTCCATCAGCCCTGGCCAGGGACTTATGGTAATGACCAACCGATCACAGTGCGATATCAACTCCCTATACCGGGAGAGACGAATCCCTAACAGTCGCTCACTGCCTCCATGTGGCTCGGGACTGTACCCAACTAAAACATGTTTGCATGACTCCTTTGAGCCGTGGTAGGGTAGTAATCAAAGCACAGTGGGAACTCATACGAGACATCTGACGACCTTAAGTCAACAGACTATCTGCACACATGTCACCTGAGAACTACTATCTGACGTTAGGTATAATACCATCCAGGCAGTTCTCCTGCGAGTCCTGTCCGGTATACCCGTAACCTAACGAGCACCTGTATACTATCTCCAGTACGACGTACTGATGGCTGTGGGACAGACCATCTCCCCAACTGGGATGAGAAGCGTACACACTAGTCTACTCCGGAGTATCGATGCCCTGTCTCGATAATCCTACGACTAAGGACAAGTTTAGGATGTTGCTTATAGACTACCTAGCCCCAACTCGTGTGACTGCCATCACAACGCTGGTAATCAAGCAAAGATCCTATGGGCTCTACTAATATGTATAAGTGATACGTTACAAGAAACATATGCACATATTAAAGTAGACACAAACCAAGTAGCATACTACCATTTTTAGCAAGACTGTATATAAAACTGTGAATATCTTAAGCTTCCATTAAGTAATATACATGCAAGTATGATACAATAATGGCCCCTAGGGCATATACACTAACAATATCATAATCAGACTCAAACCAGAATCAGACAATTAGAAATGTAAATCGAAGTCCTATAATTGCTAGGGTCCTTAGGATAATTTATAAAACTTGAGGGGGTTTTCTGTAAAAATACTTTTATATACTTTTCAAAATACATCTCAAGTATTCATTATTCGTTTTTAGAGTTGTAATGAATGTGGATTTTATATTGTGCCATTTCTAGTGAAAATATCCTATAAATAAAGGTATTTATCTGTAATATTGATTTATTTGAAGTTCATGGTATTTTAGTGTAAAATTTGTTTTTGTGATTTTTAGAAAAAGGTGGAATGTTTATATTATAATAAAATAGATATTTAAATAATAAATGTACATATATTTATACAAAAAATAATTTTAATAAATATTTTATATTCCAAAAATCTCATTTTTTTAAGATGTCGTATTTTAAACCTTTCGAGACCGAATGTTTCTTGCAGAGGTCTGAATCTCGCACTACTAAGCCCGAGGATGTGCGATAATCTACACCATCCCGAACGGGTTCCCCAAAAATGGGTTGTAGCGGCGCTTTGCAAAGATTGTAAAATACTAACCGTTTAGAAAACGGTTTTATAAAGTAACAGGTACTTATTTGTAAAAATGTAAATTCTCCGTATTTTAGATTCTAGGGTTTCCTAAGTCAACTAGTCTATTTCTAAATGGTCTAAACGACAGGTTGTTAGATGCCTTAAATCGCCTCTTCACCGCCAATTGTGGCCATGTAAGTACAAGTGAGAAAAGGAGGGATCCGCTCACGAATCACCGTGAGACGAGCCTTTTAAAGTTACCTTTCTCACTTGCCTAGCCTAGACACCACAAAGTCAGGTTCAGATAAATGACCGATGTCCACAACTTATCGTATTTTCATATTATGTGGTATTTATTTAAAAGTGTATCAATACTAAATATTTTAGAAATGGTTTTATTAAGTAAAGGGTATTTATTTGAAAGTATCGTTTTATCGTATTCTAAGTTTTTTGATGATATCGTTTTAGATTGTATATGCGTGTGTGTGAAGGTAGGTCATTACCTCGTGCTCTAATTTAAATGTATAGTAAGGTTAAGGAGGTTAAATGTGAAATCGAAATATTGTGGTATTTAAGTGAAAAATACGATAAATTGAAAAGGCTATCATTTCATATGATTGAAACTTTTTCAAATTATTTGTTAAATATTTAATAGTCAACATTAAGATGTTTAAGCATTATTGAATTGGTGAGAAGTGAAATTTTATAGAAAACCGAATCGGAAATCGGATTTGTTCCGATTCCGTCGGGTTTTGTAATTTCGTATTTTTAGAGAATAAGAAAGAGAGATGGAATGGGACTTACGGGTTTCGATTAAGCAAAGGAGTGAGGGGGGACTAAAGGGGTTACCGAGGCGTTACTTCGTCGCTGGTTGTTCCTAAAAAAACGTCGCCGGAATTTCCGCCGGAATTTCGTCGGAGCTTCGCCGCGAACTTGTTTTCAAAGTACACAACTCTTGAAAAATTTTGAGAGAGCGAGCTTAGGATTTTTGTGGTGAGAGGATGGTGTGTAGGGTTGGTATTTATAGGGTTAGGCTAGGGTTAGGGTAGATGAAAAGTTTAAAATAAAAATATGATAAAATGTAATTAAAATGTATTAAAAGTGGAGTAATTGGGGTTTTTAAAGTGCTCTGGAAATAGTCTGAGGCTGAAATTTTGCAGGTGCATAGGGAATATGAAAAGCCATAACTTTCTTGTTGGGGTCGTCGCCGGAATCGGCCGACTCGGGGGTGACTCGGCCGTGACTCGGTCGGAGCACTGTGTCGGCCGAGTCAAGGCCGAGTTGGCCGATTCCCGGCCGAGTCCGGCGGCCAGGATTCCCCCCGACGGTTCATCTAACTCCTGAAAGTTTTACATCTTTGGGTGTAGGGGGGTTTTTGTGGGATATGCTCGTGTAAACTCTTGGTATTCTAAAGGTTTTAAAAAAATCAATATTAAAAATAATGTGGGGTATGGGATTTGAACTCTGGTGGCTTGGTTCAGCAGTGCAAGGTATTACCAATGAGCTATAAGCTCCTTCTTGTAATTACGGAGCTAATTAATTACTTAAAGTAATAACAGTAAATGTAAATACCCCAAGTATACATTAATTTTAAAGCAAATTTTTGTACACTAAAAATGGAGTTGTTATATTCTTTTAACTTGTAATTAAAAAGCAAAATAATTACTTATAACTCATGCTCAGGCTAAAATACTCCTTTATGGATTTTTTGAATTTTTTTTGTAAAAACTTGTATTGGAAATTTGGGGTTGTTACATTCTACCCTCTTTATAAAAATTTCGTCCTCGAAATTTGTAAAAGGAAAGTGTTGTAGGGTTACTAGGCACTCTAACAAGGGTTAAGGAAGCATCAAACATGCCCGTTTAAAATTTTAGCCGTGCCGAATACCCTAAGCAAAATCGTTAATTGAAAATTAGGGTTTCAAATGCAAGTAAACTATGTTTACAACTAAGTGAATACGATGTACAACCTTTGTAGATCGGTCCTCCACTTCATTTTCTCCTTGTTGAAGTCCCTTCGCTGCGATCAATGTTCTCCCAGGCTCTTGCATGGCTTCACGAGGCGAAAGATACGACCTTGCTTGAAGTCTCCGAGGCCGAAGATGATCTACGTCGAGGGAATTCCGACTCAAGCTACTACTTCACTAATTTGAGAATTAGTGAAGCAAACACCCAATACTAAAGTGCTAGTCTAGTAGAGGATGGAGAAATAGGAAGTGGGTTCTCTTTGGATTTTTATTTGTCACTTTAGTTCTCACTTTGGATCAAACCCTAACAAGCTTTTCTTTCTTTAGCAATGAAGAAGAAGAAGAAAAGAAAGAGATGAGGATAATGATCAAGTGAGAAGGCTAACCATGATGAGTGAGTATCATATACTAACTCTTGTAGAGCCATAACCATAGCTAACACCTATGGTTGGGTTAAGAAATATCTATGGTAAGAACAAACTCAAGTGGACTTAGTCAATGCATCCACAAGCTTCCACAAGCTTCATGCACTGATCTAATCCTCCATTTAATTTTGTAATTACTTAAAATATAAAAACCCAACATAATATATAGCATGGTGTAAGTCTCATACACCCAAGTCATGTGTATCATCAACCATGATACATTAAGAAAACACAATTTTGATATATATCATATATACATTAAAATTGTGCTCATGTGAGAAAAACCCTAAAGTGAACAAGTGCTAGTAAATGTAAACTAGTATATCTAATATACAATTATACACTTAATTATTAAATCAACACTTGACTTAATAATCCGGTCATATCTCATATAACCGACTAACATTCATTTTATCGACTTATCGAATCAACACTTGATTCGATAACCCGGCTATATCATATATAACCGACCGATACAAAAAGTCGCGAGAATAGAATACATTATCACATACACGCATTATTCTCGGTCCCGCACATATCACATACGTGCTCCTATTTCGTTTTGCCTGAGTCAGTAAAACCTCTATGTAGGACTCTAAAGACTCGTCAATACGCCGGCAGTAGGTGATGATCACATCAAGCACCCATAAGCCGTCAGCGGTACTAGCTGGACGTAACGGCTACCCGGGTATTGAGCGATCAGAAGATCAGCAAGCAAGCCCGCTCCAACTCCTGTAAAAGCCTGCTAGTAGCACTTCCCGTACAGTCTGGTCTCCTCGTCTGATATGTCGCATATCAAGTCTAGGGGTGGTAAACGTCAGACCCCAATAACCGATAAGTCGTGCCGATGTGAGGCTCATAATGGGTCGAGAAACTATTGGTAACACTTACCAGTAAATCTCTAAAACAGCCTTGGCCAGGGACTTCTCTGTTACGGCCAATTGAGAACAGCGCAACATCAACCCCCAATACCGGGAGAGACAAAACCCCTCTTATCGCTCATTGCCTCCATGTGACTCGGGACTGTACCCAAAAACCACCGTTTTGCACGCCCTCATGGACGTGGTAAGGTGGAAATCAAAGCACTGTGGGAATCACACAAGACTCTATGACGATCTCGGGTCTACAGACTAACCTGCACAAGTGTCACCAGAGAACTGCCATCTGATGTGAGGTATAATACCATCTGAGAGTTCTCGGCGAGTCCGTCCAGTGTACCCAGTCATCGCTGAGCACCCGTATACCATCTCTGATGTCAAACACCAATGGATATGGGATCATTAATTCGTGTGTCAAAAACTATCTATTACCGCAATCAAGAACGGCGTCGTATGAAGCTAGCCGGTGAGTACGGGTCGGTCCACAGGGATGTTGTGAATCTCCTAATCGCGCTAACGAGTTAATTCCGAAGGGTGTTCGGATTGGTTATTAAATCTAAAAACCTAATTAACCTAGGGCAATTATCTAGATCTAAACTTGCTAGGGTTAGGTTTAGGGATGGTTTGGAAATGCAAGTAAACCTCAACGCTTTCTATACCCGAATGAAGATCTATGCGGAGTTATGGTAATTATCAATAAAGGGGATTAGATCCATTCAGGAAGGTGTTCCTTCCTTTAGTTTCTTTTCAATCTTTTAGAAATCCTTACCCTAACCTCTATGGAAAACGCGCGCAACCGGGCTTTTACACTACGGTATCGCCGCTACCTCGAGGGATAGGGTGCCGTAGGGCGCGGTGTGTGCGTGTATGCATGGAGTCCTATTGAAAATATATTATGGGTAAGAAAGGGATGAGAGATCTCATCTCTCAAAATCCTTCGCCAAAGCTAACTCTAAACAATTTCCTAGGGCATGAAATTAAATCTATCTAGGGCAAAGAATTTAAATCTAGTCTTGGGCAATTAAATGAAACTACTTACAGATGCATTTCTCCAATCATAAACGCAGGGTTGTCAGATCTGAATTTCTGAATTGAAGAGAGGCACCGATGCTCTCCATAAAGAATTTTGGAATTTTTATTAAAAGGATGTAAGTCTACGTTAGCGCCCCGGCAGTCTACAGACGCCAAATGCGGAACAAAAACTTTTAAACTGGCGCTATCGTATACTTTAACCCGGATCTGCCATTATTGCTAAACTAACAAACTGTAAAGAGTGTAGGAAGATTGTACCGAACGATCCGAGTCCTTCGTTCTTCAACCATCATCCCACGCTCCGTTGCGGCTGCTCCAATCTCGTCGATCTCCGATCTCCTCATCGAGGTGGCACCACATGATCGGTTCTTTAAACGGGCTCCCGCCTCTGACTCGAGGCAACTCGATCGTCAAGTTTGCTAAAAGAGACGACCAAGAATGATGTAGAGAATGAGTAGATGACTTTGTCTCACTTCGTCCAAGTCCGTGGACGATCGGTAAATGAAGTTGCCGATGGAAATGAAATGGAACAAGAAATGAACTAGGAAATTTCTATGCTTCCAAAACTATACTCCTTTTTTTTTTACAACCATAATTTTCTCATATCAATCAAGTGGGGAGGAAAGAGAGGGCCGGCCAAATTTATGAAGAAGGGGGGTGATTGTAGTAGCTCCAAGTGGTGACCATATCCCTTCATACTTATCACAACCTAACAACAAAGCATGAATCACTTGAAATCATTAAAAGCAAACCAATCATATTAAACCTAGTCATGCTTTATCATTAATGAACCATTAATGACTCAAGTGAGTCACTAGCCTAGTCACCCTCTCTAGAATCTTCTAGAAGAATCCACACTCATCTCAAGAAAAGATAAACCCGTCTTTAACCAAATGTTAAAAGACGGCTGATAGAAAACTGGAAACTGGCAACTTCCAAAAGTGATCCTGAAACGAATTTCAGGACAACCCCGAAACTGTATAAATATACCCGCATTTGTATTACGACCGAATACAAATGCAACTGAGACAAAGATATTATACCTACTCAATATAATACTCGGATGCGGCTTAAACCAAAGCCGACCAGTATCACCTGTCCGAAAATCGACACGTGCGTAAACGCACGTGCATTTTCCGAACCCTGCCATAAAACCATACGGCCTCTACAACGTTTCGCCCGAACTTGGGAAACTGTCTGTGGGGGACTCTAATGACTCGTCAGTACCCTGGCAGTGGGTTTAACCACAAACCGTCAGCGGCACTAGCAATGCGTAACGGTTGCCCACGGACTGACCTCAAAGGAGACCGATGAGCGCACTCAAGGGAGGCCGATGAGCGAACTCATCCAGAAACCCTACTGAGCCTAACAGTGACAATGTATATACAGTCCGGTCCGTTCGTCAATGAGTATCGCATATCCGCCTAGGGGGCTAGTAACGTCAGACCCCCAATAGCAGTATAAGTCGTGTCGGAGTGAAGCCCAATAACACCCTGAGATACTACTGGAGTACCTACCAGTAAATCTCCTGCCACGGCCGTGGGCTTTGTGTAATGGCTCTCCTAGACACAGCACGACCTCGCCCCCAATACCGGGAGAGACGAATCCCCTGCCGATCCGCTCACGTGCCTCCATATGGCTCGGGACTGTACCCAAAAACTACCTGTTTGCACGACTCCTTTGAGCCGTGGTAGGGTAGAAATCAAAGCACAGTGGGAACTCATACGAGACAAATGACGACCTCAGGTCGATGAACTAACCTGTACACATGTCACCAGGGAACTGCTATCTGACGGTAGATATAATACTAACTAGCAGATTCCCGGCGAGTCCTGTCCGGTGTACTCATAACCCAATGAGCACCTGTATACATCTTAGGTGATCCAACTGACACCAGTGGCTTGTGAGACCGGCCACCGCCCCTCGTCGGGGTCTCGACTGTATACACTAGTCTACTCCGGAGTATCGATGCCCTGTCTCGAAACTCCCACGACTAGGGACCACAATTAAGGATATGCATATAAACTACCCAACTCTCACGTATATGATCGCCATCATACTGTTGGTAGTAAAGCAAGATCCTAAGGGCTCTATCAAAGTGTAACATGCAATCAGTCACCTGAACATGTACACGACTGATAAAGGCAAACTAGATAGCATACTATCATCTTGAGTAAGACTGTCCTACCGGGATAGGTCCTCCGCAATCATTGCAATCACGTACCTGCGATCCAATAATTGACTATGAGGGCACTATCTCCAACAATCTCCCACTTGCACTCAAGGCTAATATTGCGATGTCGACTACTCACAGCCCGTGTGAAACCGAACATCCAACTCCTCTACTAATCAGTTTCACAAAGCCCGTTTGTAAAACTATTGTGTTCGAGAAATAGCCTCGGTGAGTGGATCCGCCTAGAAGTTTCTTTCTGTATCTCTCTTAATCTCAAGTTCGCGGAGAAAGCCATCTCCCGAATTGAGTAGTACCTGTCTTAGAATATGTCTGGATATCTGATGGGACCTTTGTTCATAAATGAACTCCATATCCAAACTTCTTAGACTGTATGGATCACTGAACCTAATCAGTATCCGGCACAATGCCACCCACAGTATCCTCTGGAACCACCTGTCCATAATACTGTCCTTCGTCAGAAGGAAAACTAAAACTCTGACAATCACTCTGTCATCCATGTCACCTTTGAAGCCTGGAATGATAACCGTCTCCCGAAAGAGGCTGCCGTTATCAAATCCATAGAACATGTACTAATGTTCTAAAACTGCTTCCTTATGTTTCTCCAGGATTGGATTAATACAAACTTATTGCATCTAGTGCAAAACCAACATTTGGTGTGGTACTTGACATCTCATGATTGACTCAATTGCCTAAGCAAGTGATCTGCCAATCATGCGCATCCCTCTCCCCTTTAGTCTGTAAGACACCTTTAGAGAGGGTGACTCAATCACCTGCAGGTACACCACCATGCTAGGAGTCAACTATTCCAAAAACCATTAGAATATCTGTCAAAGTACCCGCATTGGGAAACTACCCAAATCCAGATCTAAAACCATAGATCTAGAAACCAGAATGTCAAATATTATATCCATATCCTGTCTGGAGAAACAACTGTGTGACGACCACAGTACAACCGATCGTAGTATAGGAATTTTACTTCCCACTCTGTGTATGTCATCCAGATACCATGACATCACACCCTACTACCTTCTTAACTGATCCATCCCCTATTCTGATTGAAGTCAAACCCATGACTGTCACATCAAAATTAGATGATCTATCTCCTCTATTACTACTCAAGTCTATAAATAGACATAAGATACTTGCCCACCATGCTTCCGTTGCTCCCACTGACTACGACAACCCTCCTACCGGGTCTCATATCCTGGAACAACAGTAGTGTCAAGTCTGGGTAGATAAGAACCTCCCTGTCACCGTCCTTGAGGCTACCGAAGTACCTCTCGGGTGTCTGAGGTTACCTACCATACCTGGGGAGTGGCTATTGGAATGTCAAACCTGATTGAATGTATAGGTCCTATTAAATTTTTCCGTAATCGTTCGCGGTTCTGGAATCACTTCCAGTTCTACCATACTCCCACTGCTGTTTTCTGAAAAAGATCCATTTTTACTAAAACTGTGGCGAGTCAAGAACAATATCACTATTGATCTTCTTAATGGTAGAATATCAACCCTCGTCATAGCCAGGGTCAACCCACAAACAGCCATTACAGAAACGTGCCCTGAGTTATCCAGTGTCTGGTTTTAATCATAAGCTGGACAACTCCCCGTACCTTAATTTCTTTTAAGGTACGAACTATTCTATATCCAATACAGAAACTTTGGCACTTATTTAACTGGAACCAAGATTCAATCCATGCAGCTGTCTCCAGTGCATATCAACTTAATGGAAAGAGGCTAATCAGCATTACTCAACTTAGGAATCCATCCAATTATGAGTAACCTGAAAGAGAAACACGTTTCTCAAAACCATCACTATCATCTGAATACCAATCACAAGAATCTACATCTTCGATCTCTTTGAAGAATCCCGATACTTGTGATACCTGGTTCTCTACTTCATTCTTATACCCACAACTTCTCAAAACTTAGACCATGTATTTCTACGAAACACTTGTCTAAATACTAGAGAAGTTATAAGTAAACAGAACATAGTACGAGGACCTACCCCTTTGTCCTGATGGACACTGGACAACATACAATACTCTGTATAAGTCCGCTGAGTTGAACAACTCATAACCTGTGCGTTGTAGGTGGAAAACTGTACCCTAGCGATTTCCTCAAATATCACCAATTACAACGAATTCCGATATAATGAGGATGATCACCTAATTCCCAATATCTTACTCCCACTCATCATCTGTAAAACCATACAGATATGAGAATGAAACCTGGTAAATACATACCCTTGGAGTAAGTGTCTAATCGGGAAAACAGTTTTTCCTTTAACAATGCACTGAAACATGAAAATGTTTCGTAGGGGTATCCTGGTATTCATAGCAATGCCTCTTCCATAATCCAATTCATGACTTCAACCGTATATTTTATTGCCATCTCTCCAAATCCCCTTTATTTGTCTTTAGTCGTTACCTTCTGTACACCATCGTTAGGCTAACTGGTTTTCTTCCTTCCCTACCGTTCGGCACCAGCCTATGGTTTGGAAGAAGACTATCCAGTAAGCATAATAGGTGTACCCTCCTAAACCAAGGAGTACTCGTATCTCGAGAGAAGGTGACGATAAAAGACAACTGAATAATACCTTATTCTTTTTAAAGGTGAAATAGGAGCGGCGATGAAGTACGCGGTTTTGGTCGTGAATGATATCAGTCGCAATTTACTTTGCCCTCTTTCTAATCCCTTTATTTTGTCTTTACATATTACCTTCTGCACACCCTACTTAGGCTAATTGGTTTTCTTCATTCCCTACCTTTCGGCACCAGCCTATGGTTTGGAATAAGACTATCCAATAAGCGTAATAGGTGTACTCTCCTAAACCAAGGAGCTCTCGCAACCTGAGAGAAGGTGATAATAAAAGACAACTGAATAAACCAATTCTATTTCTCCTGAACCTGGATCCATCCCCGAAGAAGTCCCTTCGAGTTCGTATATAACCATACGATGGATCTATCCAATGGTAGTGGATATCCGTAGTAATACGGGTGTTCTGAGAAATGCAAAGGGTAAAAGAAGGAGTGGCAATGACTTATGCAACTCAGACAATCCAAAAGCCAGTATTTTAAGAAGGTTCGGTCAACCTGGTCACTGAGTCATAGTCTAGGGTCGGTCAAAGGTCGCTGCCAAAGAGAGAGAGAGAAAAGAAACACTCTGCGTGCACTCTATCCTAGATCAGAATGGTCATCACTTTATCTAATCCGGAAACCTCCCACTGTCCTGTCAAATTCTCCTCCAAACCTAAAGAAGAATCAATCGGGATCACCCGAAGAGTAAACCAACTCATTAGTGGGAATTAGGATCCAACTCTCATCGCATGATAACGTGATGGAATGCATCCACGTTACTCATACTCCAGAAGGTATGCGCATACTCGGCAAGTTTCAGTTTCTTTAGAAACTCCTGATATGATTTTTGCCCCATGCTCTTATAACCTTGGCTTTGGTCAAAGTGTCATAAGTCACATGCCAAGTTCTACCCGTCACTATCTTGTCAATTTGAACCCACCCGCACATGCCCCTGACTTTGGCCAATCGGCAGAACGACTGTCCCAAACTAACTCATCTATCTATGCAACAATTGAATACCCAGCAGCTACCAAACACTATGCCTTAACTTTGGCTAAAATGCATAGCTTGAATACTACTAAATACCCAAAAGAAGTGACGGAGGGCTACGACTGGTTTTTGGCGAAAAACCTTTAGCGTAGTGAACTTGATATCGCTGAAGGAACCTGATAGCTTTTTAAAATATAGTGGCGAAAACCTTTTGCTAAAGAGGTCACTCCCGGTAAAGGGATCTCGGCTCTTTCCTCGTGGAATGAGGTGCAGGATATTCCACTGAATACCGCTATGCAAAGCAACTTGTAATCGACTATAGTAAAGTTATTACTCTGACGCAAACTTCTGCCCAAGGGGTCAGTCCCGGTGAAGGGATATCGGCCCTTGCCCCGTCGAATGAGGTGCAGGATATTCCACTGAATACCGCTATGCATAACAAAAGGAAACGTCTTTGTAACAACACTTTTTAAATTGTTCCAACAACTGTATACAAGTTTGTTTTAACTTTGCGTTGATCAGAATCAACGCAGTCCCATCATTTAATCACACCAGAAAAGAACGAAAATAAAATGTACGTATATGCCATCCGCATTCGTCACTGGGTCCCGTCATCACCCGTTAGGTTACTTAACTAACGACAGAGCGGGGACTGGACTAGCGCGGGTGTAAAACATATACAACATCTAATAGAATATAAACCAAAATACAATAATCGCTCCAGGCGTGATAGTATGCAACATTACAAAAAAGTAATAAGCATCACAGAACAATACAGATAATCTGGGATCCCCGGGTTTCACAGAGCCGCTGCTGAAACCCGACGTTCCCCTGTCGTGTGGATAGCTTGTGCAATGAAACCTAGACCCCTACGGGTGCGGCAAGTTACCCGCCAAAACCTGAAGCGAGGTAGTCCCCACAGCATAGTGAATGGAACACCCGGCACTTCACGGAATCCGGTAAATTGAGCACCCCTCCTTGGGTCAACCTGTACCCCCTACGAGTGCGGCGAATAGTCTGCCAATTCTGAAGTGGGGCCCCTCTGCCTCTCAAAGCCATGAGATGCGGACCCGTTGCTTTCCCGAACCCGGCTATCCGCGCACTCCGTCTCGGGGTAAAACCTAGTACAGTAATGAAAAATAGTACAACAGGTACATCGACCGCAACCTGGTCGTGCCCCAAAAGAATATTATACAACAGGCAGTGACGGCAGTCCACAAGTTGGACACTCGCCCCGCAATATCAAATGTACAAATAAACTCAAACTGTACTATTATTGCACACTGCTATCCACCACGACAAATCCGCAACATCACAGCACAACACAGAACATCAACGCGAATGTCACGTTCGCAAACCCGTCTAAAAGAACTATAGCAATCAGACGCGGTTTACCGATCAAATGACATTCCCGGTCGGAGATATAATGTAAGCACTGTAAACTAACGTGTTTAAATTTCGATCGACCAAATATCAAAAAGTGGGCCCCACGACTTACTGGTGAACAGTAACAAAACCTGGGCCAAAATGATATATACCAAAAACCCCAAAATCCAACACAGAACACACTGACCAAATTTGGGAGCACGTGCTCCCCACGTGGCCGCGGATGCGCGGCCAAACCATGGGTTTGGCCGCCCTTCCGCGGCAGCTTGGAGGGATCACGACCCCAAATTTTGTCGTGGCTCTTAAAAACGCCTGCACGGATTTTTAAGATATACAGAAATGAATTTTGAGACCGTTTAAAATCAACAGAAACTGTCGGCTTGGATTTTTGCAGTTTTGGATTTCCGGTCGGATCGATGTTTTAAACGCGTTAGCACAAGTAAGTATAGCAAAATGGTTAGGCTCTGATACCACTGTAAGTCTACGTTAGCGCCCCGGCAGTCTACAGACGCCAAATGCGGAACAAAAACTTTTAAACTGGCGCTATCGTATACTTTAACCCGGATCTGCCATTATTGCTAAACTAACAAACTGTAAAGAGTGTAGGAAGATTGTACCGAACGATCCGAGTCCTTCGTTCTTCAACCATCATCCCACGCTCCGTTGCGGCTGCTCCAATCTCGTCGATCTCCGATCTCCTCGTCGAGGTGGCACCACATGATCGGTTCTTTAAACGGGCTCCCGCCTCTGACTCGAGGCAACTCGATCGTCAAGTTTGCTAAAAGAGACGACCAAGAATGATGTAGAGAATGAGTAGATGACTTTGTCTCACTTCTTCCAAGTCCGTGGACGATCGGTAAATGAAGTTGCCGATGGAAATGAAATGGAACAAGAAATGAACTAGGAAATTTCTATGCTTCCAAAACTATACTCCTTTTTTTTTTACAACCATAATTTTCTCATATCAATCAAGTGGGGAGGAAAGAGAGGGCCGGCCAAATTTATGAAGAAGGGGGGTGATTGTAGTAGCTCCAAGTGGTGACCATATCCCTTCATACTTATCACAACCTAACAACAAAGCATGAATCACTTGAAATCATTAAAAGCAAACCAATCATATTAAACCTAGTCATGCTTTATCATTAATGAACCATTAATGACTCAAGTGAGTCACTAGCCTAGTCACCCTCTCTAGAATCTTCTAGAAGAATCCACACTCATCTCAAGAAAAGATAAACCCGTCTTTAACCAAATGTTAAAAGACGGCTGATAGAAAACTGGAAACTGGCAACTTCCAAAAGTGATCCTGAAACGAATTTCAGGACAACCCCGAAACTGTATAAATATACCCGCATTTGTATTACGACCGAATACAAATGCAACTGAGACAAAGATATTATACCTACTCAATATAATACTCGGATGCGGCTTAAACCAAAGCCGACCAGTATCACCTGTCCGAAAATCGACACGTGCGTAAACGCACGTGCATTTTCCGAACCCTGCCATAAAACCATACGACCTCTACAACGTTTCGCCCGAACTTGGGAAACTGTCTGTGGGGGACTCTAATGACTCGTCAGTACCCTGGCAGTGGGTTTAACCACAAACCGTCAGCGGCACTAGCAATGCGTAACGGTTGCCCACGGACTGACCTCAAAGGAGACCGATGAGCGCACTCAAGGGAGGCCGATGAGCGAACTCATCCAGAAACCCTACTGAGCCTAACAGTGACAATGTATATACAGTCCGGTCCGTTCGTCAATGAGTATCGCATATCCGCCTAGGGGGCTAGTAACGTCAGACCCCCAATAGCAGTATAAGTCGTGTCGGAGTGAAGCCCAATAACACCCTGAGATACTACTGGAGTACCTACCAGTAAATCTCCTGCCACGGCCGTGGGCTTTGTGTAATGGCTCTCCTAGACACAGCACGACCTCGCCCCCAATACCGGGAGAGACGAATCCCCTGCCGATCCGCTCACGTGCCTCCATATGGCTCGGGACTGTACCCAAAAACTACCTGTTTGCACGACTCCTTTGAGCCGTGGTAGGGTAGAAATCAAAGCACAGTGAGAACTCATACGAGACAAATGACGACCTCAGGTCGATGAACTAACCTGTACACATGTCACCAGGGAACTGCTATCTGACGGTAGATATAATACTAACTAGCAGATTCCCGGCGAGTCCTGTCCGGTGTACTCATAACCCAATGAGCACCTGTATACATCTTAGGTGATCCAACTGACACCAGTGGCTTGTGAGACCGGCCACCGCCCCTCGTCGGGGTCTCGACTGTATACACTAGTCTACTCCGGAGTATCGATGCCCTGTCTCGAAACTCCCACGACTAGGGACCACAATTAAGGATATGCATATAAACTACCCAACTCTCACGTATATGATCGCCATCATACTGTTGGTAGTAAAGCAAGATCCTAAGGGCTCTATCAAAGTGTAACATGCAATCAGTCACCTGAACATGTACACGACTGATAAAGGCAAACCAGAGAGCATACTATCATCTTGAGTAAGACTGTCCTACCGGGATAGGTCCTCCGCAATCATTGCAATCACGTACCTGCGATCCAATAATTGACTATGAGGGCACTATCTCCAACAAAGGAGGCATAGCCTTTACAATGATTTAGAGTTCCTATTTATAGAGGATAGGAAACCCTAGGTTACAATTGATTCGCACGTCTACATTTACCAAAATGTCCTTAGGAAGACCTAGTCAACGTAGACTTCAAGCTTTGGTAAAATTTTATGTCTCTGTCTCTTTAAAAGGAAGTATTGGGCCTTGTAATTTCCTTTGTGGGCTCTTCTGTCTTTGGGCTTCCTTATTATTTGGTTCTTTTATTAAAATAGCTTCTATGTTTCTTCCAGATCTCCAGTGAATAATTGTGGTGGACTTTTAACCGTTCGCTTTATAATCTTGGACCTTGCATTGCCTTGTACTTTGTGAATTTTATCTTTGATGTAGGCTTGATCAAGAGTCTTCTGTTTGTTGGTCAAAGTCCACTTTTGCATCATCTTTTCATCGTTTTCACTGTTTTAGATCCAAGAACATGTAACCTCTAATATGTAGCAGACATGCGTCAAAAGCACCTGTTTATTTATAAAACGAATAAGAATGGGGAATATAATAATACAATATTATAGTGTGAACAAATACCCCCAACCTTATCTTTTGCTCGTCCTCGAGCAAACTTATTTTTATTCACTAAAATCCTTCCCACACTTTCGCAGGAATACGCGATTGCACTGAGCACGTGCAACAAGCCTTTAAACCTCTAGGTGTCCCTAGTAGGAGGAGTGTTGTCTCCTGAGGGTTTTCAGCGGATACTACCCACAAAATCCTATCAACTCGGCTTTTCGACTTTTGTTCTCCAAGTAGGTTTTCTAACTAAGAATTCTATTATCATCGACCCGCAAATTATCCACCCATATTTTTCACACTTCCTCATCATTTAACTTAAGATTATATATGTTCTGCAGACCTACTTAGCTTTCGGCATTTCTTAAGTTTTCCTTCTAGTGTTCCATCTCCACTTAGGAATTTCTATCAACTCTATTAAAAATACAAGTTCTATTCTTCATTCCTTTCTCTTATCTAAACTCTAATCACATATCCCTACGTGTGTGGATAGATCACCCCTACACTTGGAAATTCAAATCAAGCAATCATACTCTCGTCTGTTGTCCAAAGCACTTCTTAATTGGTGAATTTTTAATTGAATTTTGCTTACACATCCTTCATGCGACTGTTAATACTTCTTGAGGTACCAACAACCGATTACAAGATGTGTTTGCATATTAAAGCGTACTTCCTAGTCTTGCAACACCCAAGGCTTTTAGCAGTGACTCCCAAACTAGTTGGTCTAAGGCAGGTGATGAAGCACCCTCGCTAAATATTTTTCTATTTTTGCAGCCTTAAGTAATCACAAAAACCAGTGTCCATTTTTTTTATTCTTTATTCACACTTATGTATTTTTTTATTTTCTTCGTACTAAGGACATTAGATAAGAGCATTTCAAGGTCTCTTCTATTATTCCAAGTTTCAAGGTGCGTGTTTGTGTAAATTGTAGGGTATACATTTTCAGAATCTAGACTTAAGCTAGGAACTATTTTTCAAACTTATACTCTAATAAGAACATCAATACTTTTCCTTTGTTTTGACTTAGCCCAAGAAGTGAACCCAAAATTTGCCTATTTCTAAATAAACTACAAGGCATATACTTTCTACCGTTAAACTTTAAGGAATGTTATTTTTAGGGTTTTTAATTCTCTAAGTCTAAGATCTAGTTGTTCCTGGCCAGTTAACCTATTTGTTAAACTCAAGTCAACTAGGCCAAAATTGAATACATTAATTTTTATAATTTTTGAAAATTTTCAATTTTTATGGGTTTTCAAATAAGTATGCAAATGCAAAAATATGTACAAGTGAAAGCGAAGGAAGAAGACGTACCGAGCATACCCCCAAACTTGAACTTGACAGCGTCCTCACTGTCATGCTAAACCAAGAGGGTCAAAATGCCGGCACTCCCCTGTTTATTTATTTACAATTTTTTTTTTGTTTTTTTAATGTTTTGAAATTTTTTTTATAGAAAAAGAAAACAAAAATATATACATATATACAACAAGGTTTCCCCCCAAACTTAAGCTTGGCCTTACACAAGCCAAAGGTTAGCGCCAACCATTCAAAAATCTTATCGTGGTAATGGTATAGTTGGTGCAAGAATGGGGTGGAAAGAAAAGAGATGAGAAGCACACGAGACCGTGTGGAAAGAAGAGCGGAGTATGGTCTCGGTGGGGGAGAAGAATGGTGGAAAGGAGAAAGAAGGGTCGCGCGATCTTGAGGGTGTAAATCGAGTGAATAAATTAGCGCAATTTGTGATGACCGATGTGTTAAAAGCGATTGCGGTAATCTATCAACCCGTCGAGAAATGGGGTCAAATCCCTCAAGATTCGCAAGAAAACATGGGTACGCCGAACTTGGTATAGGAGATGAAAGCGTAACGGTCATTTGTACGGTCAGAACAATAGGAAGGACGAAAGGAAGTGAATTAGGGATAGTATCATTCTCACCGTAGTAAACTGTCTCGAACTTGAAAGATCCCATCAATGGTTCGAAACTACTGTAATCATCCGAGTCTAATGGTTCAACAATCCCATCTGAAAATGTAAAGGACTCAAACTCGGGCGGTGAGTCATCAACATCGTCCGAAAAAGTGAAACACTCGTACGTGTTATCGTCTGTGAAAACTGTGTCGGATTCAAAAGAAATTTTTTCAAGTTCACAGTCTTCAAGCATGGTCGGAACGATGGAAAGGAGGGAGGGTGATATAGTTAAAGGTTCAGGAGGATGAAGTGGAAAATCCGACACATCAAAGAAAAATGGTTCAACCTCAATACGATCCTCAAACTCTCCTCAATACTATCCTTATAATTCTCCTCAAAATTCAACTCATCCATGCCATTATCATCAAAATCAAGACGCATATGAGATTCGGGAGAAACATTTAATAACTCGGGTTGATGATTTGGACATAAAATTTCAATCAAATCGACAGGTTCATCATCCGAAATTTTCCCGGCGTCTATATCCTCAATCAAGTGAAAATCAATTTCTTTAGACACCTCATCAAAAGCATGGATATGTATCGATTTAGGTTCTAGATGGGAGGTGTAAAGATTGAAAGGATTAGGTGTGGTTTCACTCGAAGGGGGTTCTTCACAATTTGGCAAATCAAACACTACAAAATCACACAACTCGTTTTTATTTTCAACAAGTGAACTATTTAGGGCAATTGATGGAAAACCGGAGTTGTGGGCTTCAAATGGGTAAAGGTAGGTTTGATTTTGAAATCCTCTCACACTCTGTCCAACCGCCTCCTTATACATTGAAAAATTTTGAGTTAGCGGGAAACTAGCTACCGGTTCAGTAGGTTGCATAAGGGCGGCCACGGACGCTTCCACATTCCTAGTCATTTTGTTTGTGGCTGCAATATAGGCTTCCAACGACTCTTCCAAACTAGACTTAGGTGGTGAGGGGGTTTCGATAAAACTCCCAACAGGCTGTGTAGAAACAGTGTCTAGTGACGGTGGGAAGGTCGGGTAGGACTGGTAGGAAGTGGGTGATTGGACAGGGGTAGGCTCAACATATGGATAAAAAGGTGAATAGTCATGCAGATCCCTAGAACTAGATGAGTGGAGAGGGGTGAAAGATCGGCTGCGAGATTGAGCAATATGCTCAGCAATGGACATCGGTTTAGGAGTTACAGCTGGACTCGAAAAAGTGGTATCAACATGTGGATAAAAAGGCGAATGGATTTGTTGACACAAAGTGGGTTGCGAACTGTTTCTCCTAGACGCTTCTATTTGATCTTTCAACGAAATTTTGGGCATGGAAGGATCGTCTTTAAATCGACCGAAACAATTGACGAACGACGCAAAATTAGGTTCGGGATACCAAAATTCGGCAAGAGATTTATGATGTGAGGTACCCATGATAGAAGAATGAGAAAAGAAAGAAGATAGGTGGTGCAAGTGGGGTGCAAGGATTTCTTAGTGGCAAAATTTTTGCAAGTTTTTATAAAAATTTTCCTTTTTCTCTTTACTTAGAACTGTTTGCAAAAAGATTTTCGAGAAAAGAGCTAAGACACACTTTCGATCAACCAAAAATGCACAATCAGGCTTAGATCTAGGGTCACCTAGGTCAGCTAGATAGCTCCTGACTGTTCCAAAGGGCTAGAAATAGGACCTCAAACCGCCTCTTCACCACCAATTGCGGCCAGGTAAGTGCCAGGTAAGTGGGAGGCTCCCCGCTACAAGTAGCGGTCCTAATTAGGTAACCACTTGCCTTAGACACGCTTGCCTAGACACCGCAAAGTCAAGTTATTATAAACGGCTGATGCCTATAACTAGTCCTCTGTCCTATTGAGCTCGAAGTCCTTAGGGCTGAGTCTAGTATTTTTTAATTAAAGATTGGTCAATGCAAACGCTTTATATGATTTATGGTGTCCTGGGAAGGGTGATGAAATCCCCACCCAATCTGAATTGGTCAAAAGCCCTTTAAAATCCGATTAAAGATATGCAAAACAGTAAATCACTTTCAATCAAATCTTTTTTGTGAATTTCAAAGTTTGCAAGCTTTCTAATTAAAATTTTCCTTTTTCCACTTCCTCTTTATTTGGAAATTTTTGCAAAAAGATTTTCGATAAAAGATATGCAGAACAAAAAATATTACTTGCAATCAATTTCTATTTTAAGCGAGGCGCAAAAATCCTGCACAAGATTTGTTATTTGGAAAGGAAAATATTTTTTTAAGCGCAAAGAATCCTGCAGGAGATTTAACAGAAGATATATGGAAAGATTCAGAGGAGAGATCAGAAGACTTACAGAGTTTTTTTTTACACCGCGTTTCAGCCTTTTTTTCTATTTTAAGTCTTTCTTTTTTTTTTGATGCTCTGAACCGACTAGGGAGTGGCGGTTCCGCGGCCGGAAGGTGGGTCGCACGGCGGTTCCGCGGCCAGAAAGGGGTCACGCGGTTTTTTTTTTGTTCTTCAAATATCCCTCTGTTCTGATTTGTTATTTTCTGTTTCGCTTTTTGTAGATTTTCAGGTTCGTCTTTCAATTGTAGATCCTGCAAAATTCAAACAACAAAGTACCCTTTCCAAAAATAACAGATGATATATTTTTATATGTTTTGGATTTTTCAGATTTTTATGATTTTTTTTATTAAGATTAACCCGAAATTGCAAAAAGGAAATAACACGCCATCCCCGGCAACGGCGCCATTTGATTCGTATGTCAAAAACTATCTATAACTGCAATCAAGAACGGCGTCGCATGAAGCTAGCCGGTGAGTACGGGTCGGTCCACAGGAATGTTGTGAATCTCCTAATCGCGCTAACGAGTTAATTCCGAAGGGTGTTCGGATTGGTTATTAAATCTAAAAACCTAATTAACCTAGGGCAATTATCTAGATCTAAACTTGCTAGGGTTAGGTTTAGGGATGGTTTGGAAATGCAGGTAAACCTCAACGCTTTCTATACCCGAATGAAGATCTATGAGGAGTTATGGTAATTATCAATAAAGGGGATTAGATCCATTCGGGAAGGTGTTCCTTCCTCTAGGTTCTTGTCCTTCCTTTAGAGATCCTTACCCTAACCTCCATGGAAAACGCGCGCAACCGGGCTTTTGCACTACGGTATCACCGCTACCTCGAGGGATAGGGTGCCGTAGGGCACGGTGTGTGCGTGTATGCACGGAGTCCGATTGAAAATATATTATGGGTAAGAAAGGGATGAAAGATCTCATCTCTCAAAATCCTTCGCCAAAGCTAACTCTAAACAATTTCCTAGGGCATGAAATTAAATCTATCTAGGGCAAAGAATTTAAATCTAGTCTAGGGCAATTAAATGAAACTACTTACAGATGCATTTCTCCAATCATAAACGCAGGGTTGTCAGATCTGAATTTCTGAATTGAAGAGAGGCACCGATGCTCTCCATAAAGAATTTTGGAATTTTTATTAAAAGGAGGCATAGCCTTTACAATGATTTAGAGTTCCTATTTATAGAGGATAGGAAACCCTAGGTTACAATTGATTCGCACGTCTACATTTACCAAAATGTCCTTAGGAAGACCTAGTCAACGTAGACTTCAAGCTTTGGTAAAATTTTATGTCTCTGTCTCTTTAAAAGGAAGTATTGGGCCTTGAAATTTCCTTTGTGGGCTCTTCTGTCTTTGGGCTTCCTTATTATTTGGTTCTTTTATTAAAATAGCTTCTATGTTTCTTCCAGATCTCCAGTGAATAATTGCGGTGGACTTTTAACCGTTCGCTTTATAATCTTGGACCTTGCATTGCCTTGTACTTTGTGAATTTTATCTTTGATGTAGGCTTGATCAAGAGTCTTCTGTTTGTTGGTCAAAGTCCACTTTTGCATCATCTTTTCATCGTTTTCACTATTTTAGATCCAAGAACCAGTAACCTGTAATATGTAGCAGACATGCGTCAAAAGCACCTGTTTATTTATAAAACGAATAAGAATGGGGAATATAATAATACAATATTATAGTGTGAACAATCATCCATCGCCCATCTCATGGGTCGAGAAGCGCATACGCTAGTCTACACTGGTATATCGATGCCCCGTCTCGATACACCCATGACTAGGGACCTTGAAGGATGTACTTATGGACTACCATGTCCCCACTAGTATGATCCGCATCATAGTCCAGGTAGTCAAGTACACATCCTAAGGGCTTTATCAACATGTAACTATAAGACAGTATAAAAAGACAAGTATACATGTTAAAGTAAAGTGCATACTATCATATCGAGCAAGAAAGTCCTCTCTATATATGTCCAAGCATCCAATATAATATACATCATCTGTACAACACTGGCCTCTAGGGCATACATACAACTAACAATCTCCCACTTGCACTAGGGCCAGCTGCTGTAGTACCGCATACCAAGCATCCCGAAGAGTCTCTCAAACTGTATCTGGGGAATGGCCTTCGTGAGTGGATCCGCCGTGTTGTTCTTCATGTCAACCCTCCTGACCTCGATCTCCCGGCGATCAACTATCTCCCGGATCAGGTGATACCGCCTCAGACTATGCCTGGATCGCTGATGGGACCTGGGTTCCTTGGCCAAAGCCACCGCTCCATTGTTATCGCAACACAAAGATATTGGTTGCTCAATGGATGGAACCACTCCAAGTTCAGTAATGAACTTCTTGATCCAGACAGCCTCTTTGGCAGCATCGTTGGCAGCGATGTATTCAGCCTCCATCGTCGAGTCTGCCACGGTTTCCTGCTTGGAACTCTTCCAGCTAACCGCCCCTCCGTAAAGGGTAAAGACAAATCCCGACTGCGACTTAGAGTCGTTCTTATCACTCTGGAAGCTCGAATCGGTAAAGGACTCCACTTGGAGTTCTCCGTTACCACACAGCAAGAGCATCTCTTTAGTCCTTCGTAAGTACTTGAGAATGCTCTTCACAGCTGTCCAGTGACTCTCTCCAGGATCAGCTTGATATCTACTCACTACACTTAGTGAGTATGCTACATCGGGTCTGGTACATAGCATCGCATACATGATAGAGCCTACTGCCGAAGCATAGGGTATCCCTTGCATGCGAGCTCTCTCCAAATCAGTCTTGGGAGACATCTCTTTGGAGAGAGTGAGCCTTGAGATCGTGGGTAAAAACCCACGTTTGGACTCTTCCATACTAAACCTCTTTAGTATGGTGTCAATGTACCTGGATTGGGACAATCCCAATATCTTTTTAGATCTATCTCTATAAATCATAATTCCCAACATGCAGGAGGCATCACCAAGATCTTTCATTGAGAGTCTTTGTGATAAGAAGAGCTTGACCGATTGCAGCATAGGAATGTCATTTCCTATCAAGAGTATGTCGTCCATGTACAATACGAGGAAGACAATCTTACTCTCTGCCACCTTCTTATAGATACAAGGTTCATCTACGTTTTTGACGAAATCAAACTCTTTGATAACGACGTCAAAGCAGATGTTCCAACTCCGCGATGCTTGCTTTAATCCATAAATGGATTTAAGCAGCTTGCACACCTTCCCGCTGCTTCCACTATCTACGAAGCCCTCTGGCTGAGTCATGTACACGTACTCTTCTAAATCACCGTTTAGAAAGGCGGTCTTAACATCCATTTGCCAGATTTCGTAGTCATGATATGCAGTGATGGCAAGCATGATCCGGATGGATTTAAGCATAGCTACTGGAGAAAAGGTTTCGTCATAGTCCACACCTGGTCTTTGACGAAAACCTTTTGCTACAAGTCTAGCTTTGAAAGTCTCCACTTTCCCATCTACACCAAGTTTTTTCTTGAAGATCCAATTGCTCCCAATGGGTTTTACCCCTTCAGGAGTATCTTCCAAAGTCCATACTTTGTTGGTGTACATGGATTCCATCTCGGACCGCATTGCATCCAGCCATTTCACTGAGTCCCCACTCGTGATGGCCTGCTCGAAGCTAGTTGGGTCATCATCAACCATGATGCAATCCTCGCTCCCACCGTCTATGAGAAAACCGTAGTATCTCTCAGGTGGGTGAGGAACCCTACTAGATCGGCGGAGAGGCTGAGGTTCGTTGGGAACTACCGAATCCTCCGGTTCCACTAAATCTTCAGTTTGAGTTTGTGTAGCCGGAATTTCTTCCAGTTCTACCTGGTCGCCACTAATTTCTTTTGTAAGAAATTCCTTTTCTAAAAAGGTGGCATGTCGAGAAACAAACACTTTTTGTTCCTTAGTATGGTAAAAAAGATATCCATGTGAATGTTTGGGATATCCCACAAACTTGCATAGAACTGACTGTGCTTCGAGTTTGTCCGGATTTTGTGTTTTGACATAGGCCGGAAAACCCTATATCTTAACTCGTTTAAGACATGGTCTCTTCCCACTCCATATCTCATATGGTGTGGTAGGTGCAGATTTAGATGGAACTTGATTCAATAGGTATGCTGCTGTCTCCAGCGCATACCCCCAGAAGGAAATAGGTAACTCAGCTGTGCTCATCATAGAGCGCACCATATCTAATAGGGTGCGGTTCCTCCGTTCGGATACACCGTTGTGCTGTGGTGTATATGAAGGAGTCAGCTGAGAGAGAATCTTATTCTCTTTTAGGAAGTCCAGGAATTCATTGCTCAAGTATTCACCTCCTCGATCAGATTGAAGGATTTTAATACTTTTTCCGGTTTGGTTCTCGACTTCTTGTTTATATTCTCTAAATTTCTCAAAAGCTTCTGATTTGTGTTTCATCAGGAACACATACCCGAATCTAGAGAGATCGTCAGTGAATGTAATGAAGTACGCAGAACTATTCCTGGCATGTGTAGACATGGGGCCGCATATATCACTATGTACCAGTCCTAAGAGTTCCGTAACTCTCTCTCCGTGTCCCGTAAACGGAGTTTTGGTCATCTTGCCTTTGAGACATGACTGGCAAGTGTCATAAGATGAAAATTCAAACGGATTCAAATATCCATCCTTATGCAACTTAGCTAGTCGTGTCGCATTGATGTGATTCAGTCTACAATGCCACAAGAAGGATTCATTCATTTCTGAACTCTTCCTCTTGTGTGTGTTTGTTATGCTCAGAACTGTTGATTGATTTAGAACATAAATGACATTGCACATCGTGCCTGATCCAACCAACTTTTGGTTTAGAAAAATGTTCATAACATTATCCTGTAATACAAAATTATATCCTTCTTTACTCAACAAAGAAACCGATATAATGTTGCATATCAGGTTTGGCATGAAATAGCATTCGTTCAGAATCAATGTATTACTAGTTGGCAATACAAGGTGATATTCCCTGACGGTTTTAGCTGCAACAATTGCACCATTTCCAACCTTTATGTCTTTATCACCTTCTCCAAGTTCTCTACCTTTCCTAAGCCCATGTAACTGATTACATATATGGGATCCTGACCCGGTATCTAATACCCAGGACGTAGAGGAAATGGAGAAACAGTTCTCTGGAACGAACACACCCGAAGAAAATGCATCAACATGTACTTTCTTCATTCGGGTGGCATGGGAATCCTGGTATTCCCCTATATCCTGTTCAATCTTATAACTCTTATAAGAAAGAACGGAACCAACGTTCCCCAGCATAGTATAACATGCGGGTTCGGTCAATACATCCATATTATTATCTTGATTAAGGCATGATATGGTCGCTACCTGGAGAGAGAGAGAAGAAAACATTTTAGTGTATGCTCTTGCAAGATCAGATTGGTTATTATTTTATCTAATCAGGATGGCTCCTACTGTTTTTATCAAATCTTCCTTCAAACCCTAAAAGGAAAGACTAGCCAGGATTAATTACACCCTACAACTTCGCCAATCTTTCAGCCAGGCCAGTGTCGGTACTTTGAGGGAGGTTCCCCATGCTTTCGCACCGACCTAATTAAAGTAAACCTCATTTTCCCAGAGGCGTAACCCCGTTGACACCTTTCTAGACACCTACTTGATCGGATAATTGTCCTGTGTAAAATTCTCCCGGGAGTAACAATTACTCGCAGTGGGTATCGGGATCCAACTATCACATAGAAGGTATGCAATCTCATTGCAAATCTCAACACTTGAAATTTCCGATAATATTTTGCTCCTAACCCCTATGACCTTGACAAAGGCCAACAAATCATAGGATGCTAGTCAAGTTCAACCTGTCATTTCTTGATTGAATCAAACCTACCCGCACGACCCTTGACAAAGGCCAACAAGGTCGTACGACTACCCCAAAACAATCTGCATCATATGCATAAGCAGATAAGCACCATTCAGCTACCGCACACTACGCCTTGACAAAGGCCAACAAATGCAGCACGAATACTAAATAGTTCTTATCTGAAATGACGGAGGGCTACGACAGGTTTTTCTGAAAAACCTATTGCGTAATGAACTTGATATCGTCGTAGAATCGAGTGAATTTTGAAATGGAGTGATTTTGAGGCTTTTATTAGTTTTGCTAAAGAGGTCACTCCCGGTGAAGGGATCTCGGCTCTTTCCTTATGGAATAAGGTGCAGGATATATCATATACATCGCTATGCAAAGCAAAACTCCAAAAGCAATCAAAAGAAAACCGAGTGTTGTAGCATCTGCCAGTTTTGCTAAAGAGGTCACTCCCGGTGAAGGGATCTCGGCTCTTTCCTCATCGAATAAGGTGCGGGATATATCATATATATCGCTATGCAAAGCAAAACTGTAGCTACCCTTTTTGAAAAATTTGATTCTACAACATCTTTTAGGTTTCTTTTCTTTCATTAATCTCATTAATGAAGTCCCATCATTTAAGTCACCTAAACATCACAGATAAATACGACGTACACTTATGCCATCCGCATTCGTCTCGATGTCCCCTCGTGCACCGTTAGGTTAGGTAACTAACGGCAGAGCGGGGCAGGGCTAGCGCGGGTGTAAAACATAAGTAACATCTATATAATATATCATATATACTATATACAGTATTTATCATAGCACATCAAATGATCACATCACAGATATTGCAGCAGAAAAAACATATGAAACATTGGAAATACTAGGACGTTCGTGTTTTATTTTGAGCCTCTATAAAACACGGATTCCACGGTCGCGATGAATAGCCAAACCCACACCCCTAGACCCCTACGAGAGCGGCAAGCAACCCTACCAATTCTAGAGTTAGGAGACCCGGACTCGACTCCTCGAGTTGGTCTCCCACTGGACTCCAGAACCCGGTTACTTGTGCTCTCCTCCTTGGGTCTATCCTAGTGCGGAAAAGTAAATAATATACAAAAGGTGACATCAACCTCATCCCGGAAGTGCCCCAATAAAAGAATATTACATACATTTTAATTTTACATGAATGAAAATAAAAACTCTCATCTCACATAAAACCCCCGGCTATTCAAAACGCGACGATCCAATATAACATATCCAGCAACACATAACATCACATGACATCAACGTAAGTAAGTATGCATACAACGATCGTCATTGATGTATAGCAACGAAAACCGGCAATACCACTACATACTACAATTACGGTCACAGAAAAGAAAGTGTAAAACTACAACATTTGGAATCCACAATCTACTTAGACATCGTAAATCCGAAATATCACATACTTCGCATTTCATGCCTAACTGTATGAATTCCACATATTGTATCACATTCCATATAAATAGACAGTATTAAACTTTCCGATCGAATAATCAAATACCCAAGATTTCCATAATAGCTCAACACTTGAGCGGAGTTCAAAAATTTCAGAAAACGTCACAGTAGCAACGGTCTAGCCGTAGAAGGGTCAAGCCAACGCCTCACATGTGGCATGCCGTACTGCCCCAAACCCTAAGGTTCAAAGGGCAGTTCAAGACGGTCACATAATCGAGTTAAGGTTTGTTGTCTTCTAGAGGGTCTGTCACATTTCTTGCACGTTTTTCCGAAAGATTTAAACTCGATAAAAATTCAACACTTGAATGTTTATCGTGCCCGGAAAAATTGAGTTAATGATATCCGTTCGAACATTTTAATACTTTCTAAATTATCCGGAATAACATAACAAAATTAAATTCTCCGATCGAATCGACGATTTCAAAATAAACCCTAATATACTCAACACTTGAGTTAATTTAAAAATACCCAGAAAATACTAATAACAGAGATAAAAATTACAGTGAAAAATTTAGTGCATATCTCCTCTGTACGGCCGCGGAACCGCGGCCCAAACAGGGTACGGCCGCGGTTCCGCGGTGGATTGTACGGCGCATGCAGTCGTGTTTCACCACAATTCTTAGAAAACCCTGCTGAATTTTTTAGGTATTTTTAAACTTGTTCAAATTATTTGTTAAATATTTAATAGTCAACATTAAGATGTTTAAGCATGATTGAATTGGTGAGAAGTGAAATTTTATAGAAAACCGAATCGGAAATCGGATTTGTTCCGATTCCGTCGGGTTTTGTAATTTCGTATTTTTAGAGAATAAGAAAGAGAGATGGAATGGGACTTACGGGTTTCGATTAAGCAAAGGAGTGAGGGGGGACTAAAGGGGTTGCCGAGGCGTTACTTCGTCACTGGTTGTTCCTAAAAAAACGTCGCCGAAATTTCCGCCGGAATTTCGTCGGAGCTTCGCCGCGAACTTGTTTTCAAAGTACACAACTCTTGGAAAATTTTGAGAGAGTGAGCTTAGAATTTTGGGGGTGATAGGATGGTGTGTAGGGTTGGTATTTATAGGGTTAGGCTAGGGTTAGGGTAGATGAAAAGTTTAAAATAAAAATGTGATAAAATGTAATAAAAATGTATTAAAAGTGGAGTAATTGGAGTTTTTTAAGTGATCTGGAAGTGGTCTGAGGCTAAAATTTTGTAGGTGCATAGGGAATATGAAAAGACACAACTTTCATGTTGGGGCCGTCGCCGGAATCGGCCGACTCGGGGGTGACTCGGCCGTGACTCGGTCGGAGCACTGAGTCGGCCGAGTCAAGGCCGAGTCCGGTGGCCAGGATTCCCCCCGATGGTTCATCTAACTCCTGGAAGTGTTACATCTTTGGGTGTATGGGGGTTTTTGTGAGATATGCACGTGTAAACTCTTGGTATTCTAAAGGTTTTAAAAAAAACCAATATTAAAAATAATGTGGGGTATGGGATTTGAACTCTGGTGGCTTGGTTCAGCAGTGCAAGGTATTACCAATGAGCTATAAGCTCCTTCTTGTAATTATGGAGCTAATTAATTACTTAAAGTAATAATAGTAAACGTAAATACCCTAAGTATACATTAATTTTAAAGCAAATTTTTGTACACTAAAAATGGAGTTGTTATATTCTTTTAACTTGTAATTAAAAAGCAAAATAATTACTTATAACTCGTGCTTAGGCTAAAATACCCCTTTATGAATTTTTTGAATTTTTTTTGTAAAAACTTGTATTGGAAATTTGGGGTTGTTACATTCTACACTCTTTATAAAATTTTCGTCCTCGAAATTTGTAAAAGGAAAGTGTTGTAGGGTTACTAGGCACTCTAACAAGGGTTAAGGATGAATCAAACATGCCCATTTAAAATTTTAGCCGTGCCGAATACCCTAAGCAAGATCGTTACTAGAAAATTAGGGTTTCAAATGCAAGTAAACTATGTTTACAACTAAGTGAATACGATGTACAACCTTTGTAGATCGGTCCTCCACTTCATTTGCTCCTTGTTGAAGCCCCTTCGCTGCGATCAAGGTTCTCCTGGGCTCTTGCATGGCTTCACGAGGCGAAAGATGCGACCTTGCTTGAAGTCTCCGAGGCCGAAGATGATCTACGTCGAGGGAATTCCGACTCAAGCTACTACTTCACTAATTTGAGAATTAGTGAAGCAAACACCCTATACTAAAGTGCTAGTCTAGTAGAGGATGGAAAAATAGGAAGCGGGTTCTCTTTGGATTTTTATTTCTCACTTTAGTTCTCCTTTGGATCAAACCCTAGCAAGCTTTTCTTTCTTTAGCAATGAAGAAGAAGAAGAAGAAAAGAAAGAGATGAGGATAATGATCAAGTGAGAAGGTTAACCATGGTGAGTGAGTATCATATACTAACTCTTGTAGAGCCATAACCATAACTAACACTTATGGTTGGGTTAAGAAATATCTATGGTAAAAACAAACTCAAGTGGACTTAGTCAATGCATCCACAAGTTTCCACAAGCTTCATGCATTGATCTAATCCTCCACTTAATTTTGTAATTACTTAAAATATAAAAACCCAACATAATATATAGCATGGTGTAAGTCTCATACACCCAAGTCATGTGTATCATCAACCATGATACATTAAGAAAACACAATTTTGATATATATCATATATACATTAAAATTGTGCTCATGTGAGAAAAACCTAAAGTGAACAAGTGCTAGTAAATGTAAACTAGTATATCTAATATACAATTATACACTTAATTATTAAATCAACACTTGACTTAATAATCCGGTCATATCTCATATAACCGACTAACATTCATTTTATCGACTTATCGAATCAACACTTGATTCGATAACCCGGCTATATCATATATAACTGACCGATACAAAAAGTCGCGAGAATAGAATATGGTATCACATACACGCATTATTCTCGGTCCCGTACATATCACATACGTGCTCCTATTTCGTTTTGCCTGAGCCAGTAAAACCTCTATGTAGGACTCTAAAGACTCGTCAATACGCCGGCAGTAGGTGATGATCACATCAAGCACCCACAAGCCGTCAGTGGTACTAGCTGGACGTAACGGCTACCCGGGTATTGAGCGATCAGAAGATCAGCAAGCAAGCCCGCTCCAACTCCAGTAAAAGCCTGCCAGTAACACTTCCCGTACAGTCCGGTCTCCTCATCTGATATGTCGCATATCAAGTCTAGGGGTGGTAAACGTCAGACCCCAATAACCGATAAGTCGTGCCGATGTGAGGCTCATAACGGGTCGAGAAACTATTGGTAACACTTACCAGTAAATTTCTAAAACAGCCCTGGCCAGGGACTTCCCTGTTACGGCCAATCGAGCACAGCGCAACATCAACCCCCAATACCGGGAGAGATGTAACCCCTCCTATCGCTCATTGCCTCCATGTGACTCGGGACTGTACCTAAAAACCACTGTTTTGCACGCCCTCATGGACGTGCTAAGGTGGAAATCAAAGCACAGTGGGAATCACACAAGACACTATGACGATCTCGGGTCTACAGACTAACCTGCACAAGTGTCACTAGAGAACTGCCATCTGACGTGAGGTATAATACCATCTGGGAGTTCTCGGCGAGTCCGTCTAGTGTACCCAGTCATCACTGATCACCCGTATACCATCTCTGATGTCAAACACCAATTGATATGGGATCATCCATCGCCTATCTCATGGGTCGAGAAGCGCATACGCTAGTCTACACTGGTATATCGATGCCCCGTCTCGATACACCCACGACTAGGGACCTTGAAGGATGTACTTATGGACTACCATGTCCCCACTAATATGATCCGCATCATAGTCCAGGTAGTCAAGTACACATCCTAAGGGATTTACCAACATGTAACTATAAGACAGTATAAAAAGACAAGTATACATGTTAAAGTAAAGTGCAACCAGATAGCATACTATCATATCGAGCAAGAAAGTCCTCTCTATATATGTCCAAGCATCCAATATAATATACATCATCTGTACAATACTGGCCTCTAGGGCATACATACAATTAACAAGTGTAACAGTTTCAAGGAAAGTCTGGTGACTGGAGTATAGATAGTGTATAACAACAAAGTGATACAAGGGTGAAAAAGGCTTACCGGTGTTACCTTGACCTACAGTCTCGGCTTCTACAGCTTCTAATGTGAAGGTCTGTCGCCGTGGTACATTCCTTCTAGCTGGAGGCACATTCTGCCTTTGGGGCCTGTTTCTCTGCCCTCTAGGCATGTCCCTCATTGCTTGTTGGAATTGGCGAGTAGGCTGTGCAGGTGGTGGAGCAGGTAGTACAGGACGAGTTGCAGGAGCTTGGATGGTTGGCTGCTGCGGGTAGTTGGTGGGTGTGTGAGTTAAGTTGCTATTGTAAGGACAGTTCTCAATTTCATGGTTGGATGCGCCACAAATTAGACACAGGCCTTTTGCGCGCCTACAGTCCTTCCACAAGTGTCCCTTTCTATGACAGTACTGGCAAATTTCTTCAGTTCTGCTGGGTTCAAACGATGGCCTGGAAGAGGCTCCTCCTGCCATTTGAGTGGCAGGGTATTTCAAACCGGCAGATTGGGGTCTGCCCCTCGCCTTTATCACTGCCTCATAACTGCGGGCAGCTTCCAAAGCATCTTCATGTGTCAGACATTTCCCTGTGGCTAGTGCAGCCTGAATTTCTGTGTCCAAACCTTGTTGAAATCGACGGGCTCTGATCTCATCCGTCGGTATCAGGTGTGCCGCAAATCTGTTACGGTCTTGTGTTAGCTGTGTAGTATGTGATATTTAAATTTTTTTGGACTATTGTGACATATCTTACCGGCTTAGTATGGTGAATTCAGCGTCGTACTCATCTACTGATTTGTCCCACATCGAACCTTGTTGTAGATGAATGAACTGCTGCTCCATGGCAAACCTGGCAGTCACAGGGAAGTACTTCGCGTCGAACTTCTCGCGAAAAGTCTTCCATTCAATAGGCTGTACAAGACGGCTTTCTTCCTCCTTCCACCAGTTGCGAGCATTGTCCGTGAGCTGTAGTTTCGCCACACGGACCCAAGCTATGTCCGGCACTTGTGCTGCCGCTAGATCATCCTCTATACTTTGAGCCCATTCCTCAGCTTCTAGTGGGCTCCCCTTTCCTGAGAACTCTTCGGGATGTAAATCCCTGAATTTCTTTACCCCCGGTGTGTCAGTCTCGGGACGGTTCAGGAGTTGTTGTTGTCCCTCAAGAAGGCTGCAGATCGCCTCAAGTAACACTGTTGGCTCGGTGGGTGGCGCAGGAACAGCAGGTGTGAGGGGTAGTGCTGGAGGTGTGTTGTTGACATTGGTACTGGTGTTGTTCAGGGAATCCATAACCCTGAAGAAAAATTTGGGTTAGGACAGATTCAAATGAAATGATAAGATTCAAGGAATATGAAATTGTAAGATTCAAGGGACATGAATTGTAAAGAATGTTTTTGTTGCTGGTTCTTGTGTTATATTGCTCAGGTTGTTCACGCAGAACAGAACTGCATGATAGGGTTTCATACAGCTCTGACCTGCATGGGCCACCAACAAAACCTGTCACGCCCCGCTTCCCAGTATACGGCGAAGAGGACGCGATGAGGTCCGTTACGTATATACTCAGAAGTACATACGCTAAGCGTATCTAAGCAATATAAAAAGAATACACAAGAGACAAGAGGTAATAAAAACAACAACTTTTATTTATTAACATTCTTTTGTACAATGCATGAAAGGAAATACAACTGAAATAAAAAGGTGCATAAACAGTGGCATAACAGGAAATGTAAAATACTGAATGGAAAAGTGTACAATGAACTAAAGTGCTGGATCTTCGGCAAACTGCTCCAAGTCTTCTGCAGATGGCTCGATCTCTGCCGGGTCCAAACCACCTGACGACATTGAAAGAAGAAAGAAATAGAATGTCGTCAGCGAACAGGTCGCTCGGTAAGTCCCAAAGATAAGAGGAGAATATAATAGACAGAGAGTAAGAGAGAGAGGGAGAGAGTAGCTTTTACAGTTGTATTATATTGTTATATTATTGTAGTATTGTGTTAACGCTGTTGTTTGTAGCTTGGTACAGAAGGAGGCCAGTGTATACGAGAGGGGTCTCAGTATGCTAGAGACCTGGGCAAATGGAAGTACAAGGCTCCATTATACAACCCGGAACAACGACAATTGGATTCATTTTAGGTGTCTTAATCTTACCGTCTCGTGCCACTTTTAACACCTTCCGTACCAATATACCCCTTAAATCCTGTAGTGTTTTGATTGTATTGTTTGTCTTGTAAATTGTATTGATTGTATAATTGATTGACTTACCGAAACCATGATATCAGTAAACGGATGTAACCGTAGAATCATGTAAATGGAATAACTGGAGAACCATTTAAATGGTATGTATATCCATGGTTCGGTTCAGTCAAATTGTATAGATTGTATAGTTGGATTCATGGATTCATGTGTTCATATTGAATTGGAATATTGTAGATTGTACTTGAAACATATTCAAGTCATATCATAATCAGACTCAAACCCGAATCAGACAATTAGAAATGTAAATCGAAGTCCTATAATAGCTAGGGTTCCTAGGATAATTTATAAAACTTGAGGGGGTTTTATGTAAAAATACTTTTATATACTTTTCAAAATACACCTCAAGTATTCATTATTCGTCTTTAGAGTTGTAATGAATGTGGATTTTATATTGTGCCATTTCTAGTGAAAATATCCTATAAATAAAGGTATTTATCTATAATATTGATTTATTTGAAGTTCATGGTATTTTAGTGTAAAATTTATTCTTGTGATTTTTAGAAAAAGGTGGAATATTTATATTATAATAAAATAGATATTTAAATGATAAATGTACATATATTTATATAAAAAATAATTTTAATAAATAATTTTTATTCCAAAAATCTCATTTTCTTAAGATGTCGTATTTTAAACCTTTCGAGACCGAATGTTTCTTGCAGAGGTCTGAATCTCGCACTACTAAGCCCGAGGATGTGCGATAATCCGCACCATCCCGAACGGGTTCCCCAAAAGTGGGTTGTAGCGGCGCTTTGCAAAGATTGTAAAATACTAACCGTTTAGAAAACGGTTTTATAAAGTAAAAGGTATTTATTTGTAAAAATGTAAATTCTCCGTATTTTAGATTCTATGGTTTCTAAGTCAACTAGCCTATTTCTAAATGGTCTAAACGACAGGTTGTTAGATGCCTCAAATCGCCTCTTCACCGCCAATTGTGGCCAGGTAAGTACAAGTGAGGAAATGAGGGATCCGCTCACGAATCACCGTGAGACGGGCCTTTTAAAGTTACCTTTCTCACTTGCCTAGCCTAGACACCACAAAGTCAGGTTCAGATAAATGACCGATGTCCACAACTTATCGTATTTTCATATTATGTGGTATTTATTTAAAAGTGTATCAATACTAAATCTTTTAGAAATGGTTTTATTAAGTAAAGGGTATTTATTTGAAAGTATCGTTTTATCGTATTCTAAGTTTTTTGATGATATCGTTTTAGGTTGTATATGCGTGTGTGTGGAGGTAGGTCATTACCTCGTGCTCTAATTTAAATGTATAGTAAGGTTAAGGGGGTTAAATGTGAAATCGAAATATTGTGGTATTTAAATGAAAAATACGATAAATTGAAAAGGATATCATTTCATGTGATGAAACTTGTTCAAATTATTTGTTAAATATTTAATAGTCAACATTAAGATATTTAAGCATGATTGAATTGGTGAGAAATGAAATTTTATAGAAAACCGAATCGGAAATCGGATTTGTTCCGATTCCGTCGGGTTTTGTAATTTCGTATTTTTAGAGAATAAGAAAGTGAGATAGAATGGGACTTACGGGTTTCGATTAAGCAAAGGAGTGAGGGGGGACTAAAGGGGTTGCCGAGACGTTGCTTCGTCGCCGGTTGTTCCTAAAAAAACGTCGCCGGAATTTCCGCCGGAATTTCGTTTGAGCTTCGCCGCGAACTTGTTTTCAAAGTACATAACTCTTGAAAATTTTTGAGAGAGTGAGCTTAGAATTTTGGGGGTGAGAGGGTGGTGTGCAGGGTTGGTATTTATAGGGTTAAGCTAGGGTTAGGGTAGATGAAAATTTTAAAATAAAAATGTGATAAAATGTAATAAAATTGTATTAAAAGTGGAGTAATTGGGGTTTTTAAAGTGCTCTGGAAGTTGTCTGAGGCTGAAATTTTGCAGGTGCATAGGGAATATGAAGATACAACTTTCATGTTGGGGCCGTTGCCGGAATCGGCCGACTCGGGGGTGACTCGGCCGTGACTCGGTCGGAGCACTGAGTCGGCCGAGTCAAGACCGAGTTGGCCGATTCCCGGCCGAGTCCGGCGGCCAGGATTCCCCCCGACAGTTCATCTAACTCCTGGAAGTGTTACATCTTTGGGTGTAGGGGTTTTTTGTGAGATATGCACGTGTAAACTCTTGGTATTCTAAAGGTTTTAAAAAAAATCAATATTAAAAATAATGTGGGGTATGGGATTTGAACTCTGGTGGCTTGGTTCAGCAGTGCAAGGTATTACCAATGAGCTATAAGCTCCTTCTTGTAATTATGGAGCTAATTAATTACTTAAAGTAATAACAGTAAATGTAAATACCCCAAGTATACATTAATTTTAATGCAAATTTTTGTACACTAAAAATGGAGTTGTTATATTCTTTTAACTTGTAATTAAAAAGCAAAATAATTACTTATAACTTGTGCTCATGCTAAAATACCCTTTTATGGATTTTTTGAATTTTTTTTTGTAAAAACTTGTTTTGGAAATTTGGGGTTGTTACAGGATCGATATAGATGCCCTGCACTGAGATGGATATTATATATGTGAGGGGTCGATATAGATGCCCTGTATTGAGATGTATATTATATATATGTGAGCGATCGATATAGATGTCCTACACTGATGAGATATACTATGCTATTGTAAATTTCAGAAAAATATAAAATATTATTTTGAAATTTAAATAATAAAATAATAAATTTCACGGATATTATACGAATGCAGGTTTGAGTTTTCGTAGATTGGTGTGATTATATACTTACATTTTTAGAAAATAATTAGAAATTAAAATGAATTATTATTTATGGAAACATTTATTTAATATGGGCTTTTTATAAATTAATAAATAATTATTTACATATAAGTTTAATGTTAAACTTGATTAGTATTTTACTAATTATGCATCAAACCAAGTTATTTTGTTAAACATGCTTTTTGTGCATGACATGTAACATACTATTTATGAATTGTATTATAGTTTTATGTTTTCTTTTTTAAAAGAAAAGAAAAGATAAGAAAAGAAAAGAAGAAAAAATAATTGGGAGGGGGGGGGGGGGGGGACATGATAGGATGGTGCATTAAATGAGGGAAATAAATGAGAAGGATAATTGATGGATGACTAACATCAAGCCATTCATCTCCTCTTTCTCTCTTTCTTCTTCTTCATTTGTTCTTCCTCTTTTCTCCACCTCCTCCACCTTCTCTACCACCACCAAATCATCACCTAAATCCACTCAAAACCACAGTAAACCTTCACAAAAAATATTCCTCACATCATCCTACATTTCATGGCAGGTTCAAGATTTTATTTTGGGGAGCTTTGGCTATCTAGGAATTTTCCTGGGTTGCTTCTTGGGGTAAAATTTCCACCTTTAGATCAGTTTTTAAGTTTCCTAACCTCACAAACTAGTTTAGAGCTAAAAAGTGCATGTTTAGTGAACTTGGAAAATTCTAGATGAGGTATAATGGATCAAATTAGTAGTGGTGTAGTAGAGACTTAGTGATTAGAACATTAATTAGTGACAGAGTCCTTGACCTAAATAAGTTTAGAAGTTGTAAACATGAGTTTAGAATTTTTTGATATCGGTTTTTCATTAACTATTGATGATCAATTGGAATTTAGGATAACTAGGTAACTTTAAAATTTTATTAGCAGATACAGAGAGGTGTATAGACCAGTAGAAAGCCACCGTTGAAATCTGAGCACAATCCCTCAAGTTTTGGCCACCGAAATATTCGATTTTACCGCAAATTTCGGGTCAATTTTTGAATTAGGCTCTGAAACATGGTCTATAGCCCACTCATTAGATAAATAAGATTCCCTATATGCTAAAATGTCTAAAATCACTTTAAGTAAAATCTAGAGTCGTTTTACTTGATTTTGTCAATGTTTTCCAATATTCGAAACTTGGTTTTTGGGTTTTCATGATGTGACTTGGTCGTTCGAAGTTCATACGTCGATGTCGGGGGCTATTTTGTTGTTTTAGCACGCGTTGACCATGTTGGATATAGTGCCCTCAAAGTTAATTATTGGATCGCAGGTATGTGATTGCAATGATTGGGGCATGACCTATACCGATATGACGGTCTTGCTCGAGATGATAGTATGCTATCTGGTTTGTCTTTATCATCGTATACATGCTTTAGTTCACTATTTCATGATGATAGAGCCCATAGGATTCTTGCTTGACTGCCAGCAGTATGATGGCGATCATATACGTGGGAGCTGGGGTTTGTAAGCACATCCTTAAAGTGTCCCTAGTCGTGGGAGTTTCGAGACAGGGCATCGATACTCCAGAGTAGACTAGTGTATACAGTCGAGACCCCGACGAGGGGCGGTGGCCGGTCTCACAAGCCATTGGTTTCAGTTGGTTCACCTAAGATGTATACAGGTGCTCATTGGGTTATGAGTACACCGGACAGGACTCGCCGGGAACATGCTAGTTGGTATTATACATATCGTCAGATAGCGGTTCCCTGGTGACATGTGTACAGGTTAGTTTGTCGACCTGAGATCGTCATTTGTCTCGTGTGAGTTCCCACTGTTCTTTGATTTCTACCCTACCACGCTCAAAGGAGACGTGCAAACAGGTAGTTTTTGGGTAATGTCCCGAGCCACATGGAGGCAGTGAGCGGATCGTCGGGGATTCATCTCTCCCGGTATTGGGGGTTGATGTCGCATAGTGCACGGGTGGCCATCACTAGAAATCCTCGGCCGAGGTAGTGGAGAATTACTGATTTGGATCAGTAGTTTCTCAGGTGGTGATGGGCTTCATGCCGACACGATTTATCGCGTTATTAGGGGTTTGAATTTATCCACCCCCTAGACTCGATATGCGATACTCTTTAGACGAACGGACAAGACTGTACGGATATTGTCACTGTTAGGCTCAGTAGGGTTTATGGATGAGTTCGCTCGTCAGCTTCCCTTCCAATCAATACATAGGCAACCGTTACGTACAGCTTGTACCTCTGACGTGCTAGAGGTTATACCCAGTGCCCGTGTGTTGATGAGTCATTAGAGTCCCCCACAGACAGTTTCCCAAGTTCGGGCGAAACGTTGTAGAGGCCGTATGGTTTTATGGCAGGGTTCGGAAAAAGCACGTGCGTTTTTGCACGTGTCATATTTCGGGCAGATAATACTGGTCGGCTTTGGTTTAAGCCAGATCCGAGTATTATACTATGTAGATATAATATCTTTGTCTCAGTTGCATTTGTATTCGGTCGTAATACAAATGCGGGTTACGGGGTTATCTTGAAATTCGTTTCGGGATCGCTTTTTGGAAGTTGCCAGTTTCCAGTTTTCTATCGTCCGTCTTTAACATTCGGTTAAAGACGGATTTATCTTTTCTTGAGATGAGTGTGGAAGCTTCTAGAAGGTGACTAGGATGGTAAGATGTTAAGTGACTCATTAGTGCATTTAATGATTCATTTAATGCAAGGGTGACTAGGTTAAGATGATTCATCTTTTGCTTTAATGTTTTATGCAAGGTGGATTTTGCATTAATGAGTTTTTGTTAAGCTTAGGATATTTCTTCTTGATATTATTTCCTTATGGTTACCCTCCCTTGCTCCTACCCTCACCCCCTCCTCTATATGTGGCCGGCCCTCCCCTCCTCTTCTCACGAACTCACTCATTTTTTTGAAAAGATTATGATAGATTTGGATTCATGGAAATTAGACAGCCTCATTTCTCATTTCACCCGATCCAAAAGGCAACTTCATTAACCGTTCGTCCATGGCTTTGGACGAAGCGAGACAAAGTGTTCTACTCATTCTCGACATCATCTTGGTCGTCTCTTTTAGCAAACTTGACGATCGAGTTGCCTCGGTTCAGAGGCGGGAGCCCGTTTAAAGATCCGTCGACGTGGTGCCACCTGAACGAAAAGACTGGAGATTCAAGAGATCAGAGTAGCCGCAACAAAGCGTGGGATGATGGTTGAAGACCGAAGGACTCGGATCGTTCGGTATAACATTTCTACCCACTTTGTAGTTTGTTAGTTTAGCTTTAATGGCAGATCCGGGTTATAGTACGCGATAGCGCCAGTTGTAGAAAGTTTTTGTTTCCCATTTGGCGTCTGTTAGACTGCCGGGGCGCTTCCGTGGACTTATAGACCATAGGTTCTAACCTATGTATGCTTCGCTCATCATATCGGTTTTCGAATTGGATTTTTATGCGATACGATATGCTTTGATTTGTAGGTACAAGCGCGTGGACTTCCTGGACGACGAAGGAGGACAAGGCATCCGCTGGGATCGACTAGAGAGAGGCGTTGTAGGTGAGTAGATGTATATCTATGGGGGAAGTCGGGTGTATGGCGTATAGCACCCCCGCAACCGTAGAATTAGGATGTATATATTTATATGGATAGATATGTATACTTAGTTAGTAAGGTGTCTAGAATACCATACCATAGTAATATACTTAGTAGAAGATATTCCCTAGTTCTATTTGCTTAACATTAGGCTATACATATATATACACACCTATATATGATATGTGGATAATTATGATGAGGATACGAGTCGATATGACATGATGATAATATGAGTTGATATGATTTGATATGATGATATGAGGCGATATATATATGATATGGTATGACATGGCATGATACGATATGACATGAGATGGTTTGATGAGATGAGATGAGATGAGATGATGTACGCGACTATAGATCTGTACTATTTGATTGATGATATCGTACGATGGATATTCTGTATGTGATATAATGAGGATAGATCACCGCTTATATATCGACTCGAGAAATATTGTTTTATTTAAAAATCACTTAAGTAGATATTATGATATATTTATAGCCATACTTATTTTCAAAATTAGCGAATCATAACGCACTTTTAAATGATAACTTCAAGGGACGCTGCGACTTTTCAAATGGTATTTTTTTTTCAAAAACACCGTAGCCCCTATTTTCAAAAACGATAATTTGTACTATTTTAAACTATAACTGTACGGCTTATACGTAGTTGCGTATTGTTATATTGTTCACGTTATGATTTCTTATTTCTGCATATGCTCGCATTTATTTCATTTACGACATATACACTACGTTTCATATCCTTATCTTTATATGACTTCGTTTGTTAGGACATACGCACCATTACCGATGATGCACATGTTGCACGTACACATACTTGTCGGCTCACACATACATCATCGGTAATTGCCATGCCACGTTCACATTAGAAATCGCTATGTCACCGTATCACCTTATAATCTGTTAGCATTTTAGTTACCGATTAGTACACAGTACCCCATATTATTGTAGATATTTCACTTTCTTTACCTTACTACATGACACGCTCATATGAACACACTTGTTATGCATTATAGTGTTGTTCTGTGCTTGTACATATTATTTCATTACAGCCATATTTTCATGAGATTTCTGGATTTGAGAAACCGCAGATATTATTTAAAAACTTGTGATTGTTTTAAAAACGCGGTTTCTCTTGATGTGATATTTCGACGTCCACCATGAGATTTCTCCGTGCTGAGCTATGATGATTACCCGATTCGATGAGTGAGAAGTCACCGTTTGCGGGTACATAGTAGACCCGGTACGGTACCTCGGGGTAAGAAGATCATATAGAAAGGCGTTAAGCCTAGCAGGGGAACACTACCTACCGGCGACAGTGTAGGAGTCGGCGGATATCCAGAGGTGATTGAACGGCTGAAACGACCTCCGTATATGTTAAGATATGCATTCTACTTTGTTTTATACTTACCACAATCAAGACGGCGTCGCTTGGTAGCTAGTCGGTTGAGTACGGGTCGTCCATTGGGAGATGGTTCGTATGTTCGTTCTTGTTTTAGACGAGTCTGTATGTGTATGTTCAATTCTATCTTAAGTGTTCGTATTTTATGTTCAAGTAAACTTATTAGGGTTAGGGTTGGATATGAAAGTCCACCCTAGCACCACCACTTGGTTTTCACAAGCATCTAGCATGCTATTTTTAAAAAATCTTGGTGCTAAGCTACACTTATCAAGAATCTTAACTAGATGATTAGGGTTTTAAGCATGATATAAAGATAGCTACACTAAGTGATGGAAACAACAACCTTTGAAGACCGAGTCCTTCACTTCAATAGCTCCGGATAGTAGTCCTTACGACTCCACTAGGCTCCACTTGAAGATTGAACGAGCTTCCATTGCGATCTTCATGCGGAAGATGATCCACCCGAAGTTCCTCTAATCCAAGTTACCTCTTCACTAAACTCTCTTTATTGAAGGAAACACCCTAAACTCAAGTGCTAATCAAGTGTAGGATGGTGAAGTAGGGGTTGTAAGCTCACTAAGGATTCTCACAAGCTCTAGAGTTCACAGCTCATGTGAGGGATAGAACTTGGAGGATGAAGGAGGAAATGGGAGAGAGCGAAGGAAAAATAGCTAAGGCAAATGAGCTAGCATCAAGTGAACTAGTGAAGAATGGCTTCCTCTCTTTATTTCACTTATTGAAACATCAACTAAAAACAATAATAAAATGTGACCATGCTTCTATAGTGAATGAAAAATGAATAAATAAAAGAGCAAGCCATGCTTCACCATTCCTAAAATATCTCCCGTTTTTCCACCTCATTTTCTATTTTCCAAATATAGAAAATGCTTGCCATGCTTCATAATATATATATATATATATATATATATATATGTAATAAGAAAACAAAATAATCAGTGAGCAATAATATTAGTTAATATATAATTATATCAAATATAAATATATATCATATTATTAAATCAACACTTAATTCAATAATCCGGTTATATCACATATAACCGACTAATATCATTTATCTGTATATCACATTATCAAATCAACACTTGTTTCGATAATCTGGTTTTATCACATATAACCTGATCGATATCAAATAACCTCCAGATTAGAATACGGTATCATATACTCGTATTTAATTAGGCCCCCCTCACATATCAACATACGTGCCCTATTCAGTGTGGAACTCTAAAGACTTGTCAATACGACATCAGTAGGTAATGATCACATCAGTTACCCACAAGCCTTCAGCGGTACTAGTTGGACGTAACGGCTACCCAGGTATTGAGCGAATAGAAGATCAACAAGCAAGCTTTTCCAAACTAGCCTATAAGTAACACTTACCGTAGAGTCCGATCTCTTCGTCTGATATGCCGCATATCGAGTCTAGGGATGGAATCGTCAGACCCCAGTAACCTGATAAGTCATGCCGATGTGTGTCTCACAATGGATCGAGAAACTACTGATAACTCTTACTAGTAAATCTCATCAGCCCTGGCCAGAGACTTACAGTTATAGCCAATCAAGCATAGCGCAACAGCAACTCCCAATACCGGGAGAGACGAAACCCCTCCTATCGCTCACTACCTCCATGTGACTCAGGACTGTACTCAAAATCCACCTGTTTGCACGACTCCTTTGAGCCATGGTAGGGAGGAAATCAAAGCATAGTGAGAACCACATAAGACACTATGACGATCTCGGGTCTACAGACTAACCTGTACCAGAGTCACCAGAGAACTGCTATCTGACGATAGGTATAGTACCAACTAGGAGTTCTCGGCGAGTCATGTTCAGTATACGCATTCTCTAATGAGCACATGTGTACAATCTTTGATGTCAAATACCAATAGTTATGGGATCAACCATCACCCCATACAGGGTCAAGAAACGTACACACCAGTATACTCTGGAATATCGATGCCCCGTCTCGATACTCCCTCGACTAGGAACAGCTAAAAAAATCTTCTTCATGGGAAACTTGCTCGATTTAGATCGGGAAAATCGTACGGATTTTTTGAATGTGCTCGTGGACTACATAAGTCCCAGTAGTATGATCTGCATCATAGTCCTGGTAGTCAAGGAAACATCCTAAGGGCTTTATCAACATGTATCAGAGAGACAGTATAATAATACAAGTGTACATGTTAAGATAAAGAGCAACCAGATAGCATACTATCATATAGAGCAAGAAAGACCTCTATATATATGTCCAAGCATCCACTATATCATACAATAATGCCTCTAGGGCATACATATTCCTAATAATCTCCCACTTGCACTAAGGCTAGTTGTTGTAGTATCTCATACCCAACATCCCAAAAAGTCTTTCAAATTGCATCTGGGAGAGGGCCTTCTGAGTGGATCCGCTACGTTATCCTCCGTGTCAACTCTCCTAACCTCGATCTCCCGTCGATCTACTATCTCCCAGATCAGGTGATATCGTCTAAGAATATTTCTGGATCTCTGATGGGACCGGGGTTCATTGGCCAAAGCCACAATTCCATTGTTATCACAATACACAAGTATTGGATGCTTAATGGATGGAACTACACCAGGTTCAGTAATGAACTTCTTCATCCAGACAGCCTCTTTGGTAGCATCGTTGGCAGCGATGTATTCAGCCTCCATCGTCGAGTCTGCTCCGGTATCTTGCTTAGAACTCTTCCAACATACCGCCCCTCCGTTGAGGGTAAAGACAAAAACTGAGACCGACTTACTGTCGTTCTTATCACTTTGGAAGTTCGAATCGGTAAAGGACTCCACCTGGAGTTCAACGTTACCATACACCTAGAACATTTCTTTAGTCCTTCTCAAGTACTTAAGAATGTTCTTCACAGCTGTCCAGTGTTTTCCCCATGATCTGATTGATACCTGTTCACTACACCTAGTGAGTAAGCTACATCCGGTCTGGTGCATAACGCCGCATACATGATGGACCCTAGTGCAGAAGCATAGGGTATCTCTTGCATGCGAGCCATCTCCAAATTAGTCTTGGGAGACATCTCGTTGGAGAGAGTGATTCCTGAATAAGCGGGTAAATTACCACGCTTAGAATCTTCCATACTAAACCTCTTTAGTATGGTGTCTATGCATCTGGATTGGGACAATCCCAACATCCGCTTAGATCTATCTCTATAAATCTTTGTCCCCAGGATGTAGGAGGAATCACCTAGATCTTTCATAGAGATCTTTTATGATAAGAAGAGCTTGATAAAGTGTAGCATAGGAATATCGTTTCCCATCAAGAGTATGTCATCCATGTACAATACGAGAAAGACAACCTTACTCTCTACAACCTTCTTGTTTATACAAGGTTCATCTACGTTTTTGATGAAACCAAACTCTTTGATAGCTTCATCGAAATAGATGTTCTAGCCCTGCGATGCCTGTTTTAATCCATAGATTGATTTAAGCAGCTTGCACATGCTTCCGCTGCTCCTACTGTCTACGAAGACCTCTGGCTGTGTCATATATACGCTCTCTTCTAAATCACCATTTAGAAAAGCGGTCTTGACATCCAACTGCCAGATTTCGTAGTCATGGTATGCAGCAATGGCAAGTAAGATCTTGATGGACTTAAGCATAGCGACAGGAGAAAATGTTTCATCATAGTCGATACCTGGTAGTTGGCGAAAACATTTTGTGTCACGACCCGAAAAGTACGGAACATGACCGGCACATAAATTATTACACGTCTCGAGGCGTATGTAATCTAAGTAAGCCAAAACCCAGAAATCAAAAACCAAAGAAGCAGTAGAGTGAAGGAAAAACCAATTTAAAGCAAGTAGTTTTAACAACATAGGCCGAAGTATGTATTTTTAAAATCTCAAGTATTTTCTGAAAATTTCGGCAGAGTCTCCTTTATAAATACTGGTCCCAAACGGGATACAACATGAATAGTATACGAAAAAAATGAAAAGGCATCCCTAAGCGGGAGCTAGCTCTTCGTCAAATGACGGTCATAACCACACAAGCAATATAATATACAACGCCGAAGGGCGAGGATCAAAACTCAAAAGAAAACCCAAAATCAGCATGAAAACCTTAATAATACAACGCGCGACTCTATGGTCGAAATAATAACATGTCTGGTCTTCTATCTCTATCAAATATACAATCTGGTTGATGGAGTTTCTAGATACAACTGAAATAATAAATAAATAATGGTGGTCCTGATGCAAAAGAACCCACCTACCAAAGCAATCACCCGGAAGGAACAGTGTGCCAGCAAAGCCGCAACGAAACCTGTACGGCAAAACCTGCAAGGAACTGTGGCACAACGGGGATGAGTTGCTAACACGTGAGTAGAAAACATCTACGAGTAGAAATCGCATGCATAACGCATTCCTAGGTCATACGATCAGTAATATCCTCAAATAATAAAAATATGGCCTGAAGCATAATATAACGGCAAAGGGTAAACATCTATCCATATAGTGTAATACCAAGAACTCGTGTCAGTGCCTCAGGTAACAACATGTCGCTAATATGATGTACAAATGTCAGGTAGCAATATATCACTAAAATGATGTGCAGATGCATATAATGAGGACAAGGTACATCATGAATCAAAGAACTGTTTTTCTTTATTTAATGAGATTTCTATATGTATATAAATCGAGATATCATCAATGAAATCAACATCAAATCCGTGTCAAGCATCGACACAAAACATAAACCTCAATATCCCAATATCTCAGGCTCCGGCTATCCGGACTGGCTTGTATCATCAAATCTGTATATCTCAGTGTCTCAAATCTCAATATCTCAATACCTCGGGCTCCGTCAATCCGGATCGGCCCATATCATCAATCACACTACCACGAACGGTATCCTCCGGATATCCGTCGCGCCAGCTAAAATCACCGGTAGGCAGTCTGCCCCTGCCGGGCTCATCGTCTACAACTCGAGCTTCTTGCCGCGGGGTACCATACCGGGTCCACCATGTAACCGAGACGGTTCATCCAACTCCTTGAATCGGGTCTCGAAAACATCTCAGAACCGAGAAAGCATCATGGTGGATGATACTCAACATATCAAGGAAAACCGCATTTTTCTCGTTAAAATGGTTCATCAGTTTACAAAACTTTCACATGCGGTTTCCAAATCAAGAAAATATCAAGAAGAATCCAAAATCATCAAGTCACCATGTCAATAACAATGAAAACCGGCATAAATCTCCATAATACCGCATAACCAATGAATATATGGATGCATCTGATATCATGCAATAATTTAACTAGCATATGAAAGATATAACTTGTAGCAACTATCAGTTAGCAAGCTATGTCAATGAAATATTATTTTCTAAAGTGTACGTGACATGGCAATTACCGATGATGATGTGTGTGAGCCGGCAAGTAAGTGTATGTGGAACATACGCATCATCGGTAATTGTGCTGGTGTCCTGACAGCATGGTTCATAATCACTAAGTACACAATAAACATGCAATGAGATGATAACAACATGATAAATGACAATGAATAGTAATTGCAACAATAATATGCGGAACATGAATGATAACGTAACAATAAGGAATCTACATCGCTACACCTGTGTTATACTGTTTTGCCGTTTGAAATAGTACGAATCGTGGTGTTTTGAAAATAAGGGCTACGGTGTTTTTAAGAAAAGGTATGTCTTTTGAAATATCCGTAGAATCCCTCGTCCTTTCTTTAAAATACACACGATTCGTTAGTTTTTGAAATAGGTATGAGTTGAATCTAATCTATCATTTACAAGTACACTACAGGGCCAAACTAAACAGGCTGATCGAAAGGTAAGGAAACCGTGTAACATCTGGGTCGATACATACATACATACATACACACACACACACACACACACACACACCCCTATAATAGTCGGTGATCCCGCCTCAATAGTATCCCATACGATACCTTAATATAATATGACATCCTTGAATCAAGAGTGCGGATCTATCATCAATATATAGCTCGTACGGTAAATCCGTCGTACGACATCCCAAATCTGGGTACGGGCCAAATTTCACATTCATCACATTATTCATCTGGTATCATCTTTATCAAAATCAAGATCCGGGTACTGATCTAAGTCTAGTACAATACTGATACCATCTATGTATGCATGCGTGGGTATGAAAACACCACGCCTAGAGGACCCACTAAACATATCACGTCGTAACTCAAATACGAACCCTGTCACATCACCGATCTCACGGCCTCAAGCCCAATCTCATCGACTCATCTCCAATCCCAAGTACTATCCTCATAATCCGTGTGTATATATATACACACACACACACACACACACATAGTCCCATACCCATGTGTGTGTGTGTACATATATATCCCCATATACACACATGTAAATAGATGTATGCAATGCGTGTGTGCGTGTAGGTGTGAACCTATTATAGGGTTCGCGACTAAGAAGCTATGCTAGTTTACTTCTAATTACTCTAAACTAAACCATAAACACAATAATCATCTCTTGATAAAGATCCAAGTATCATGAATCACATATAAAAACATATATATCATAACTATACTACGAACTGCAGGGGTGCTATACGCCATCCACCCGACTTTCCCCGTAGATATAATCTACTCACCTGATCTTCACTCGCTGGTGCTGGCGTCGCCATGCGCTTGCTTGTCGTCTCGAAGTCCACATGGGGGTACCTACATGTCACAACGTATCGTCTTTCATAAAAATCCAATTCGAAATCGAAACGGCATACGGAAACCAAATCGGCACGCGTATCACGCATAGGTCAAAACCTATCGCCTACGCATGCAAGAATAGCCAAACCAACGCTCGATGTCGATGTACAAACGTCAAACCATCGGGAAAAACCCAAACACCCCAATCGTGTTTCACAATCACTAATTATATAAGAAATAAGGTTTAATTCATCAAAACCTTAAAATTAATCAAGTCGTTTTATTTCCGAAAACCTAGAAAGCACCTAATTTTCGTTTTAATTCGAAACTTGATGTTTTAAGAAAACTAATGGCCATAATATTCACCAACTATCATAACTAAGTCATATAAACCATTTCCATAATTTTATTACACCAATTGTAGAAATCTTAAAATTTTAGTTTACAATTTTATCCAATTTCAACCATTTTATAGCAAAAATGCACAAACAACAATTTACCTTGGATTTGCATGATCTAAAATATTAAACTGTAACTTATAATGCTAATAATGTAACAAAAACCCTAGCCATATTTTAATCTCACATATATATGTATTTCATAAAAAACCTAGTTTGCATAAAAAGCTTAATTTGGACATTTTACAAGTAACGATTTGTAATTAGCAACTAGATTAGTTTTTAACAAGTCTTAAGAAGCTAGGCCACATTACACAATCCTAATCAAAATACTCAAAACCCTAACTTGATCCAAACTCTTTTCTAGAATTTTCAAACTTTCCATTAAAATCTAATTAACACTTAATCAATTTAGATTAAAGCAATAATCAGCAATTTAACTACATGGTTAAGATTATACCTCCACAATTTTTGTAGATCCCACTTGCCACTAGCCTCCCAAAATGCAAACTTTTCACTAAGATCCATGCTTGATAGGCTAAGGAAAAATGGGTAGAGAGTGGATTTTGATTTTGAGGTTTTAATCTTTGGATTTTGATGGATTTTGTAGAATTTTTTGATGGGAAAAAGGAGTGGATTTGGGGAAGGGGCTACTGCAGTTGGGGGAGAGGGGAGGCTTGGCTACATAGGTGAGGGGAGGGGCGGGTCAAAGCCCATACTCATTTTTAAACCCCATGCTTTCTTTTCTTTTCTTTTCTTTTACATGAAGTGTGAGGGGTGTGGGGGCAGCCATGGCTCGGCCAGCAGTAGTTAGGGATGGGTGTGGGTTTGTATGGTGAGGAAAAAGATAAATTCTATACCCCAAGTCAACCTAGAACCATACCTCCATTTCTATTTAGACTAATTTCACTATTTAAGCCTTTTTCTTCGATATTTTCTAAAACCATTTGACAATTTCATTTCATTTCCAAAATAATATTTTACATGTTAGTTTAGTGTGTCATGATGCAAAAAATTTGTATTAACCCATTCCAATTTGTAATTTTTCCTAATTAAATGTATTAGTGACGGCTTAAAATAATATTAAAATAATTATTTTCGGAAAATTTTTCAGTAAACTAGAAATTTTACAAGTGGCTCAATAAACACCAAATACTAGCAATTACATAGCTAGAATATGTATATTTAATTTTATATTAAAAGATATTTATATCTTGATTTTTACGGAAAACACCCGTTATTTTACCGATTTTCCGAAATTTCACCTAAACGATTTTCAAAACGTTACATTTTGCTACAAGTATAGCTTTGAAGGTCTCAACCTTTCCATCTACACCAATTATCTTCTTAAAGATCCACTTGCTCCCGATGGGTTTTACCCCTTCAAGAGAAACTTCCAAAGTCCATACTTTGTTGGTGTACATGGATTCCATCTCAGATCGCATAGCATCCAGCCATTTCATAGAATCTCCACTTGTGATGGCCTGCTCGAAACTAGTTAGGCCATCATCTTCCATGATGCAATCCTTACTCCTACCGTCTATGAGAAAATCGTAGTATCTCTCAGGTGGATGAGGTTCGTTTGGGACTATTGAATCCTCCGGTTCTACCAAATCATCAGTTGTTGTTTGTATAGCTGGAACTTCTTCCAGTTTTACCTCATTACCACTAATTTCTTTCACAAGAAATTCCTTTTCTAAAAGGGTGGCATTCCGAGAAACAAAACCTTTTTTTCCTTGGTGTGGTAGAAGATATACCCTCATGAATGTTTAGGATATCCAATAAACTAACACAGAACAGACCTTGTCTCGAGCTTGTCCGGTTTTACTTTTTAACATAAGCCGGACAACCCTATATCTTAAAGAAATTAAGACATGGTCTCTTCCCCTCCTATATCTCATATGGAGTGGTAGACACTGATTTGGTCGGAACCCTATTCAATAGGTATGCAACTGTCTCAAGTGCATAACCCCAAAAGGAAATAGGTAACTCAGCAATTCTCATCATAGAGCGTACCATATCTAATAGAGTGCGATTCCTCCGCTCCGATACTCCATTGTGTTATGGTGTATATGGAGGAGCAAGCTAAGAGAGAATCCCATTCTCTTTTAAGTAGTCACGGAATTCTGTGCTCAAGTATTCTCCTCCCCGATTAGATCGAAGGATTTTGATACTTTTATCCGTCTGGTTCTCTACTTCGTTCTTATATTCCTTGAATTTCTCAAAAGCTTATGATTTGTGTTTCAATAGGAACACATGTCCAAATCTTGAGTGATCATCGGTAAATGTAATGAAGTACGAGGAACCATTCCTGGCATGTGTAGACATAGGACTGCATACATCACTATGTATCAGTCCCAAGAGTTCAGTAGCTCTTTCTCCGTGTTCTGTAAACAGAGTTTTGGTTATCTTGCCTTTGAGACATGACTCGCAAGTTTCATAAAATGTAAATTTGAACGGATTCAAATATCCATCTTTATGCAACTTAGCTAGTCTTGTCGCATTGATATGACCTAGTCTACAATGCTACAAGTAAGCTTCGTTCATTTCTGAACTTTTCCTCTTGTGTGTGTTTTGTATATTTAGAACCGTGGTTTGATTCATAACGTATATACCGTTACATAACGTACCAAACCCAATCAACACTCGATTTAGGAAAATGTTCATAACATTATCCTCCAATAAAAAGTTATATCCTTTTTTATGCAACAAAGAAATTCATAAAATATTGCACATCATATTTGGTACGTAATAACAGTCGTTCGGAATCATTGTATTACCATTTGGTAATACTAGGTGATATTCGCCAACTGCTATGGCTGCAACAATTACACCATTCCCTATTTTTAGAGACATATCACTCTTTCCTAGTTCTCTACCTCTTCTTCGCCTATGTAACAAATTACAGATGTGGGATCCTTATCCGGTTTCCAATACCCAGGACGTAGAGCAAACTGGGAAACAGTTCTCGGTAACGAACACACCCGAAGAAGATGCATCATTATGCTCTTTCCTTGTTCGGGTGGCATAGGAATCCGGGTATTCCCCTATTCCTTGCTCAAACTTATGAAAATCATAAGAAAAAGCGGAACCAACGTTCCCTATCTCAGTATAATAAGCGGGTTCGGTCAATACATCCATATTATTATCTTGATAAAGGCGTGTCATTGGTTGCTACCTGGAAAGAGAGAGAGAGAGAGAGAGAGATGGAAACGCTTTAGCGTGCGCTCTTTGAAAGATTAGATTGGTAATTATCTTATTTAATCAGGATGGCTCCCACTGTTTTTATCAAATCTTCCTTCAAACCATAATAGGTAAGATTAGCCGGGATTAATTACACCCTACAAGTTCGCCAATCGGTCAGCCAGGCAGGTATTAGTACTCCGAGGGAGTCTCCCCTTGCTTTCGCATAGAACTAATTAAATAATCTCGTTTCTGCAGGGGCATAACCCCATTAACACATTTCTTAGACATCTACTGGATTAGTTAATTGTAAATTGGAAAACTCTCCCAGGAGTAACACTTACTCGCAGTGGGTATTGGGATCCAACTATCTCATAGAAGGTATGCAATCTCATTGCAAATTTCAACACTTGAAATCCCTAATATCTGTTTTTACCCCTTGCGTCCTATGACTTTGACGGAGGCCAACAAACTATAGGCTGCTAGTTAAGTTCAACCCGTTCATTTCTTGATTGAATTAAACCCACCCGCACGACCCTTGACGGAGGCCAACAAGGTCGTACGACTACCCTGTTAGTTATATGTATGCCCTAGAGGCCATTATTGTATATATGATGTATATTATAGTGGATGCTGGGACATATATTGGGAGGACTTTCTTGCTCGACATGATAGTATGCTATCTGGTTGCTCTTTATCTTAACATATACACTTATTGTCTCTCTATTACATGTTGATAAAGCCCTTAGGATGAGTACTTGACTACCAGGATTATGATGCAGATCATACTAGTAGGGAAGAGGTAGTCGGTAAGTACATCCTTCAAATGTTCCTAGTCATGGGAGTATCAAGACGGGGCATCGATATTCCAGTGTAGACTAGCGTATACGCTTCTTGACCCATATGATGGGCGATGGATGATCCCACATCCATTGGTGTTTGACATCAGAGAAGGTATACGGGTGCTCAATGGAGACTGGGTACACTGGACGGACTCGCCGAGAACTCCTAGATGGTATTATGCCTCACGTCAGATAGTAGTTCTCTGGTGCTACTGGTACAGGTTAGTCTGTTGACCCGAGATCGTCATAGAGTCTTGTGTGTCTCCCACTGTTCTTTGATTTCCACCCTACCACGGCTCTACTGATTCGTGCAAACAGGTGGTTTTTGGATACAGTCCTGAGTCACATGGAAGCAATGAGAGACTGGAGGGGATTTCGTCTCTCCCGATATTGGGGTTGATGTTGCGCTATACTCGATTGGCTATAACAGGAAATCCCTGGCCAGGTTGCTGAGATTTACTAGTAAGTGTTATCAGTAGTTTCTTGAAATGTTATGGATTCACAGGAATATGACCAGGCTTGCTTGTTGATCTTCTGATCGCTCAATACCCGGGTGGCCGTTACGTTTAGCAGACCGTTTGCGGCTTGTGGGTGACTGATATGATCACCATCTACAGCCGGCGTATTGACGAGTCTTTAGAGTCCTACACAGAGGTTTCCTGGCTCAGGAGAAATGAAGTAGGAGCACATATGTGATATGTGCGGGACCGAGATTAATACGCATATGTGATACCGCATTCTATTCTCGCGATATATGGTATCGTTCGGTTATATATGATATAGCCGGGTTATCGAATCAAGGGTTGATTCGATAAGTTAATACATATGATATTAGTCGGTTATGTTAGCTATACGTATGCCCTAGAGGCCATTACTGTACATACGATGTATATTGTAGTGGATGCTTGGACATATATAGGGAGGGCTTTCTTGCTTGACATGATAGTATGCTATCTGGTTGCTCTTTATTTTAACATGTACACCGATTGTCTCTATGTTACATGTTGATAAAGCCCTTAGGATGAGTACTTGACTACCAGGATTGTGATGCAGATCATACTAGTGGGGACAGTGTAGTCACTAAGTACATATTTCATATGTTCCTAGTCGTGGGTGTATCGAGACAGGGTATCGATATACCAGAGTATACTAGCGTATAGCTTCTCGACCCATAAAGATGGGCGATGGATCATCCCATATCCATTGGTGTTTGACATCAGAGACAGTATACGGGTGCTCAGTGGAGACTGGGTACACTGGACGGACTCACCGAGAACTCCCAGATAGTATTATACCTCACGTCAGATGGCGGTTCTCTGGTGACACTGGTACAGGTTAGTCTGTAGACCCAAGATCGTCATAGAGTCTTGTGTGATTCCCGCTGTTCTTTGATTTCCACCTTACCACGTTCAAGAGAACGTGCAAAACGATGGCTTTTGAGTACAGTCCCGAGTCACATGGAGGCAATGAGCAATAGGAGGGTTTCGTCTCTCCCAGTATATGGAGTTGATGTTGCGCTGTGCTCGATTGGCTATAACAGGAAGTCCCTGGCCAGGGTTGCTTCAAAGATATACTGGTAAGTATTATCAGTAGTTTCTCGACCCGTTATGAGCCTCACATCGGCATGACTTATCGAATTATTGGGGTCTGACGTTTACCACCCCTAGACGAGATATGCGACATATCAGACGAAGAGACCGGATTGTACGGTAGTGTTACTGATTGGATTCGCAGAAGTGTGAGAAGGCTTGCTTGTTGATCTTCTGATCACTCAATACCCGGGTGGCCGTTACGTTTAGCAGACCGCTTGCGGCTTGTGGGTGTTTGATATGATCATCACCTACTGCCGGCGTATTGACGAGTCTTTAGACTCCTACACAGGGGTTTCCTGGCTCAAGCGAAACGGAGTAGAAGCATATATGTGATATGTGCGGGACAGAGATTGATACGATATGAGATACCGTATTTTATTCTCGCGATATGAGATATCGGTCGGTTATATATGATATAGCCAGGTTATCGGATCAAGTGTTGATTCGATAAGTTGATTCATATGATATTAGTCGATTATAGGTGTTATAGCCGGATTATTAAATCAAGAGTTGATTTGATAATCTAATGTATAATTATATATTTGATATATTACATTATATTAACTAGTATTAGCTCACTTATGATTTCTTTTCTCACTTTGGATACATTGATATATATGTGATATATGTTAAATGTATCATGCTAGGTTACAAATGCTACCGGGTTAATGAGGGTTAAACCATGCTAGGGTTAAGATTAGGGTTTATAATTATTCATTAAGTAATTCAAATATTGTGGATATTTGTCATGGTTGATACTTGTTGAAATCTTGTAGAAGCTTCAAGGCATCTTTGACTTTGTCCACTCTTTTTGTCTTGCTTAAGATATTTCTTGACCTAACCTTTAACCCTAGCTCATGGTTAATTCTCTACAAGGGTTAAGCATGATATGCTTAACCCTTGATTGCATTTTTAATCTCAACAATAATTCATTTTCATCACTTGACTTCATATTCTTCTTCCTCTTGAGCTTGCTTTCTAGTTTGTGATAAAGTGATGATTTTGAATGAGAAAATGATTTCTAATGCGAGCAAACTTCCTACTTTATCATACCCTACTACTTGCCATTTGGTAAAGGGTGTTTGCTTCGCTAATTCCATGATTAGTGAAGAGATAGCTTGGGTTAGTGTCTCCTCGACGCATATCGTCATCGGCCTCGAAGTCTTCAAAGCAAGCATGCTCATTTCTTCATGGGAGCCTCTCTAGAGTCCGGAGTTCACGATCGCGGCGAAGGGGCTACTACATGGAGCTATTGAAGTGAAGGATCGGTCTACAAAGGTTGTATTCCTTGCTCACTAGACTTGCAAAGTGTTTGCATTTATATTTTCGTCGATTTCTAGTTAATAATTTTAAGTTAGGGTTAGCTAAAACGACAAAAAATTGAATTTGGCATGGACGATGCCTCCCGAAACCTTGTTGCCGTCTTAGGCAACCCTGCAGGTTATATATGATATAGCCGAATTGTTAAATCAAGTGTTGATTTGATAATTTAATGTATAATTATATATTTGATATATTAACATGCATTGACTGATATTAGCTCACTTTTATATTTCTTTTTCTCACTTGTGACACGTTTAATTTATATGTGATATATGTTATTATGTCATGCTTGTTTATATATGCAACATGGGTGTATGAGACTCACACCATGCTTATCATAATGGTAGGTTATTATTTATTTTAAGCAATTCAAAATTAGTTGGAAATTGTCATGCTTGGAAGCTTGGAGATGCTTAAAGCATCTTTGACTTAGTCCACTAATTTTGTCTCACTTGAGATATTTATTAACCTAATCATTATCTTAAACCATGGTTTAGTCTCTACAAGAGTTAGTATGAGATGTTATCTCACCATGGTTGCTATTCTCACATCGTTGATTCACCATTCCATTCTCCACTTCATCATCTTCCTCATCTCTAAGAGCTCTCTAGGTTTTTAGGAGATGAAGAAAACATGTCAGAAAAATTAATCTAAAGTGAGCCCAATTCTTATTTCATCAACCTGTACTAGACTAGACATTTAGTTTGGGTTGTTTCTTCACTAGTTCATCACTTAGTGAAGAGGTAGCTTGTGCTAGAGTCTCCTCGACGTAGATCATCTTCGGCCTCGAAGACTTCAAGCATGCTCGTTCATTTCGACTTGTGGAGCCAAACTTGAGTCCGGGAGATCACTACTTGGAGTGAAGGGACTACTACACGGAGTTATTGAAGTGAAGGACCGGTCTACAAAGGTTGTATTCCTTGTTCACTTTCTATGTAAAGTTGTTTACATTCTAGTTTAGCTCCTAAAACTCTAGTTAGATCCTAGGTTAGGTTGTTTGGCACACTAGAAATTTTAAAATACGGCATGTTTGATACATTGTGAAACCTTGTGGTCGTGCCAAAGAACCCTACAGTGGTATCAGAGCCAAGCTAGAGCATTAGGAGTTATCTAGGCGATGTTAGAAATATGAAACCGAAACAGCTCCGAAACAATCGAAGCAAAACCCCATTCTCTGTCGAATTTTTTTAAAGCCTCTAAAATTTTTTTAAGCAGTTGCAGAATGTTATATGAGATGTCACATGAACACTGGACGAACACGAACCCTTTTGGTCGGATTTGACCCGGCGAGACAAGCAATAAAACCGGCCTGGCCGGTCTAGGTATTTCTTTTGGGGCTCGTTTTTGTTCTGTGTTCTAGTCTCCGGGGTTTGGTGTTTCAGGTGTTGCTTGTTTTTACTTAGATTGCATGTAATGTTATCTTTCTGTACAGGCAATTTGGAGTGTTTCGTAGTCGTAATTCTAACATCTTTTCGGGTCATTTAGACGACGTTAAAAAGTTCGAACGGATATCAATAACACATTTTATCCCTCACTGGAAATTTTCCAAGAGTTGGATTTTTTCAGGTATAAAATCTTCAGAAAATCATGTAGGTGTTCCTATGGACCCTCTAGAAGAACGAAACCCTAACTCGATTCTGTGACCGTCGGAACTGCCACCAAGCCCTAGGGTTTGTAGTAATTCCGCGGCGCCATAGGTGAGGCAAGGGTTGACCTATCTACGGTTGGTCTATAGGTGCTGTGGCATGTTCTGGGTATTTTTTAAACTCCGCTCAAGTGTTAAGCTCTTTGGGAAATTTTGGGCGTTTGTTGATTCGATCGAAAAGTTTAACACCGTCTAACTATATGTGATTGTGATACAATACTTGGAATCCACAATAATTAGTTTTATGAAAACTAGTTTGAATTTTATAAATCTAGCAATTCAGTCTCATTTGATCGGTTGCCACGGGATTTTGATGTGGATCAAAAGTCCGTCGCAATCACGTAGTTTACGCGGATACTCGTCAGGTAACCGTACTAGATAGCTACGCCCCAAAGCCCCGACCAAGTGACTGTAGGAGAACCCCATAGCCAAAAGCATCCTCCCGGGTGCTCACGGCCGCGGTGTTCCACCTAAGTGCAGTTCGTCGACGGCATCGGGGGTGTGGCCATCTACTAAAGTTTCCGACGAGCATTCGATCAAGTTGTCAGGAATCTTGTTGAATTACCCGACCGGTTATTGAAAATTGTTTTCAATATCGAGACTAAAATGCGGGGTTTATAATTGTTAAGCATGTGATGTCTAAGAAATTCATTTGGTTAGGCATGAAATCCAAAGTATGTGATACATTGGATTTATGATGTCTAAGGTTGTTACGGATTCCAATTGTTGTAGTTTTTCACTTTCTTTTCTGCGGCCGTAAGTGTAATATGTGGTGTATCGCCGGTTTCGTTGTTATATGTCAACGACAATTGGGATACGCATATTTACTTACGTTGATGACATGTGATGTTATGTGTTGCTGTGATATGTTATAGTGGATCGTCGTGTTTTGAATAGCTGGGGGTTTTGCGTGAGATGGGAGTTTTTCATTTTCATTCATGTAAAAACTTGTATGTAATATTCTTTTATTGGGGCACTTCCGGGTTGAGGATGATGTCACCATTGATGTATATTATTTACTTTTCCGCATTAGGATAGACCCAAGGCGGGGAGCACAAGTAACCGGGTTCTAGGGTCCAGTGGGAGACCATATGTCACGCCCCGCTTCCCAAAAGAACAGAAACGGTGATGTGGCAAGCCCGCGACGCATTTATTTTTAGAAGGTCATTTCTCGAAATAAATACGCTAAGCGTTTATAAGAAACATAAACTAACAAGAATAAACAAAAGAATGAAATCCAATTTTGATTTATTACATTCAAGGTTCGCAATTGACAAAATATCTGAATACAGGATACGATAACATGATAAGTCTTAACGAGAAGACATAAATAAAAAAGCTGAAATGAAATGAAAAGCTGAATGAAGCTAAACGTCCGGTTATGATACGAACTGGTTGTACTCCTTTTCGACCACTTCTATATTCTCTATCTCAATGTCACCTAACGAACATTCTAAGAATAGAAAGAAGTGGGTGGAATGCCCGTCAGCGAACTAATGTTCGGTAAGTCCCCAAAAGGATGGTGTGATGTATATAAATGAAATGCAAGGTGTAATTTGATATATGGTATAGCATGGATATAAATCATGAATATATAAACAAGTATAGTAGTGTGCATGATAATATGTATGTCAACTATATCAGTATGGTAAACAAGTATAACATGGCCGTGGAGTGTAGGTATAGTGATCATGAAGTGAATGTAAGTGCCCTAAAAGGTCTCTAAAAGGGTAAAAGTAACTAACGTGAGTTCAAGTGTGAATGCTAACCAATCTCATGAGTATTCTCGAACCCAAGGCTATCGTCCATGGGCAAGGAAACACGGGCCCAAAATAGCGGGACTTCAATTGTTATTGAAGTATTCCAAACCCAACAGGCTATCGTCCAGGGGTTTGGAAACACATGCCCTTATTAGTGAATTCATGATTTGTACCGTTTCAGCCCGGTACCACAACAACATGATTTGCATTGTTTCAGCCCGGTACCACAGCAACATGATTTGTATTAATGGAACTCATGAGATTCTGTTGGATTCATACTCAAACTACCCCAACACCCCGTATTTATTAGTCTATGATTAATATTATGAGTCTTGATCGAATCCAGGAATACAAAAGGTGATGTATGATATCATGTTTTCAAGATTGAGTTCATGTAGTCATGTTAAGTGCAAGTCATGCCAATTGTATTCATGGTTCGAGTCAAGTTGGTTCAAGTGTATATATTGGTTTCAAGTATTCATGATTGAGTCAGGTCAAGATCAAGTCAATTCCATCATGTAATGGTTAAATCACAAGTTATATAGATAAAAATAAATAAGCAATCACAAAACATGATATGAGATAAGTATACAAGAAACGTCCAAAAACAATATTGTAAATATGTGATATGTGCGACCAGTTAATCAAGTCATTTGACGTCAGAATATAAACCAAAACATAGCCTTATGTGTTATGCACATGTGAGTTCCAGTCTCGTTTAAATACGACAACCGATTTGGGAGATATACATGTTTTCGTATCGTCGCGCAAAACAAATCAGAATCTGTTAAGCACCGTCACACATTTTTAAAACGCGGTTTGAGTTAATTTCTATCGGGTTTCAGGTTACAAAAATTATTAGACAATTGTAGGTCTTTTAGATTACGTTTGCAAAAAACTAAGATTCGCGCGATTTGGATTTCTGAAGCTCTAGTTATGATCGTTTTAATAACACCATTTAAAACAGAAATTCAGATTTCTGGACAGCAATTATATATTGTATTGCAAAGCCTATATCGGGTTGTTTCATGCACTTATAAGTAATCAAGTATACATAAAATTATAGTTCTAACAATTGTGCACCTACAGATCTAAAGTTTGTCACGAACGGATATCGGGAGTTTGAGTTATGTCTAATTTAAAAACAATGTGCGAATCATGACAGATTCTGTCTAGATTCGTCGCTTAATATTGTAACGCAGTTTTCTATATTTTACGTCAATTTTCAGTAAAAACTTAAAACTAAGAAAATGTAGATATCCAAAACACCTGTATTTGATCAATTTTGATATCAGTATACCAAGTTATGTGTCCTAGAATTTGACCAATAACTGCTGTTTTCTGTTTTACGAACAGTGAATAAAAACGATGTAATTCCTAAACCGTTATGCGGTTTGATCTAAAATTTTTACAGCATGTACAGAAAAATATATTATATCATATGTAAATTTTATGAAATTTCCATAAGTAAAAATTAATTTCTAAAAATTATTTTAAATATAAAAGTATGATATGTCATATGTGAGAATGAGGAAATCATGGTATTTATTCGTAACTTCATTTTTTTTTTTGCAAATTTAAATAAAGTAATTTAAAATAAAATAACAAACGATGCAATCCTAATTGGTTACTATGAAATCTTAACATATGGATTGAGAGTAATGAAGAAGACTTTACAAACTATATATTTGTGTATGTTTGTGTGTGTTCATTATTCGTATATGTATCTATTTAATTAATTATTTAGGAATGACAATACAGTCCCTTCTATCTTTCCCTTCCTCCATCTCTTTCTCTTTATCTTTCTCATTTTTATATTTCCATGAAAAACTTTCCTTGTCGTATCATTAATTAATACGCTAATGGTGAATTACATACACAAGCCGGTATTGTCACCGGACTTGTCTATCCACCGATAGCCTCGCGTTTCTTGCTAGACTTTCTTGAAATCTTCTTTGTGTTCTTCTTCTAGAACTCTGGGTGAAGAGGGAGAAGCGAGAGATAGAAAAATGTGAGGAAGAAAAAGAAAGAGCAGGACCAATAAAGATGGTGTAATGGTGAATTATCTATAATACTATATGCATTCAACACGGAAATTAAAAGAGAAATGAAAGTTCACCATTCATTTTGGAAATGAAAGGTCTCATTTGTAAGTTATGAGAAGAATAAAAAAATTGATAAAAAAATAATTGCAAGAATGAGGATTTGAACATGTGATATATGGAATAACAATGTAAAGACTTAACCAATGAGCTACAAAGTTGTTCATACACATATTTAATAAGAAATAAATATACGATGTTGCTTAAAAAGAATGTGGGCTTTTGGGCTCATAGTTTTATTAAAGAAAATGAAAATGAAATTGGATTTGAGTTATGGGCTGGGTTATGTCTTATGTTTAATTTGAAAAAAAGGTTAAAATTTAGTTTTAAAGAAATGTGTTTGGGAAAAATAGATGGAAGAATAAAATAATATATTTATTAAAAACAAAATATACAGAAAATACTAAGAACAAATAAATATAATATTTTACTAAAGAAAGAAAATACGGAGGTATATTAATATTGGGGTCGTTACACCATCTCGAGGAGTCGAGACCGAGTCTCCTAACTTTAAAATTAGTAGGGTTGCTTGCCGCTCACGTAGGGGTCTAGGGATGTGGGTTTGGCTATTCATCGTGACCGTGGAATCCACATTTTTTATAGGCTTAATTTAAAACACAAAATTCCTAGTATATCAATATTTCATATGTGTTCTTCTGCTGCTGATATTCTGTGATGTGATCTCTTGATATGTTGAGACGAATGCTTATATTATATATATGATATATAATAAATATTGCTGCTTTCGTTTCTTTTGTGATGCTCAGGAAGCATAATTGACGGGACTTCATTAATGAGATTAATGAAATAAAAGAAACCTAAAGATGTTGTAGAATCTTGTTTTAAAACTGGTAGCTATAGTTTTTGCTTTGCATAGCGGTATTCCTTGTAGAATATCTAACACCTTATTCAAGAAAGAGCCGAGATCCCTTCACCGTGACTGACCTCTTTAGCGAAACTAGCAGATGCTACAACCCACTTGGTTTTGTTTTTTATTGTTTCTCTAGTTCTTACTTTGCATAGTGGTATTCGTGTATATCCAGCACCTTATTTGATGAGGAAAGAGCCGAGATTCCTTCACCGGGAGTGACCTCTTTAGCAAAACCGGCAAAAGCCTCGAAAACACTCCTTTTCAAAATCACTCGATTCTACAACGATATCAAGTTCAAAGAGTTAAAGGTTTTCTTAAAAAACATCCGCAACTCTCCGTCATTTTTGGAAGTATAGTACTTAGTATTCGTGCTACGTATGTTGACTATAGCCAAGGCGTAGTGTACGGTAGCTAAGTGATGTCTTCCTACACAGCATATGATGCGATTAATTAGGACAGTCACATGATTATGTTGACCATAGCCAAGGTTCATGTGGGTAGGTCTAATTAATCATGAAATGACGGGTAGAACTTGACTAGGACTTATGATATGTTGACCATAGCCAAGGTCATAAGTACTAGGGATTATCGGGAGTTTCAAGGGTTGAAATTTGCAATGATATTGCATACCTTCTATGAGATGGTTGGATCCCGATACCCACTGCAAGTAAGAGTTACTCCTGGGAGTGTTTTGCACATTACAATTAGCCAATCAATTAGGTGTCTAGCAAGGTGTTAACGGGGTTATGCCCCTGGGAAAACTAGGTTTATTTTAATTAAGTCCGTGCGAAAGCACGGAGAACCTCCCTCAAAGTACCAACACTGGCCTGGCCGAAAGAGTGGCGAACTTGTAGTGTGTAATTAATCCCGGCTAGTCTTAGCTTTTAGGGTTTGAAGGAAGATTTGATAAAAACAGTGGGAGCGATCCTGATTAGATAAAATAATAACCAATTTAATCTTGGAATGAGTACACACATAGTGTTTTCTTCTCTCTCTCTCCTGGTAGCGACCATGTCATGCCTTAATCAAGATAATAATATGGCTGCATTGACCGAACCTGCTTATTATACCGAGCCGGGGAACGTTGGTTCCGCTATACCTTATAATTGTTATAAGTCTGAGCAGGAAATAAGGGAATATCCGGATTTCCACGCAACCCAAACGAGGAATGAGCATGTTGATGCATATTCTTCGAGTGTGTTCGATTAACAAGAACCATTTCTCAGTATCCTCTACGTCCTAGGTATGAGATACCAGATCAGGATCCCACATATGTAATCTGTTACATGGGCTACAAAATGGTAGAGAACTGGGATTGGATGATATGTCTCTAAGTGTTAGAGAATGGTGCAATTGTTGCAGCCAAATCAGTTGGCAAATATCACCTTGTATTACCAAATGGTAAATGCATTGATTCTGAGCAAATGTTATCACATGCCGAACCTGATATACAACATTACATCAGTTTCTTTATTAAATTAAATAAGGATATAATTTTGTATTGCAGGATAATGTTATGAACATTTTCCTTAATCAAGAGTTGATTGGATCAGACACGTTATATAATAGCATGTACGTTCTAAATCAAACCACAGTTCAAAGTATACCGAACACGTATAAGAGGAGTAGTTCAGAAATGAATGAATCCTTCTTGTGGTATTGTAGACTAGGTTATATCAATGCGGCACAACTAGCTAAGTTACATAAGGATGAATATTAGAATCCGTTCAAATTTTAATCTTATGATACTTGTCAGTCTTGTCTCAAAGGTAAAATGACCAATACTCCGTTTACTGGAAACTGAGAAAGAGTTACTGAAATCTTGGGACTGATACATGGTGATGTATATGATCCTATGTCTACAAATGCCAGGGCTGGTTCTTCGTACTTCATTACATTCATCGACGATCTCTCAAGATTCGAACATGTGTTCCTGTTGAAACACGAGTATAAAACTTTTGATAAATTCAAGGAATATAAGCTTGAAGTTATGAACCAGAAGGGTAGAAGTATTAAAGTCCTTCGATGTGATCGAGGAAGGGAATACTTGGGCACGGAGTTCCTGGATTATTTAAACGGAGAATGTGATTCTCTCTCAGCTTACTCCTTCGTATACATCACAACACAACGGTGTATCGGGGCGAAGGTATCGCATCCTATTAGATATGGTGCGCTCTATGATGAGTACTGCTGAGTTACCTGTTTCCTTTTGGTGTTATGCACTTGAGAAGCTGCATACCTATTGAATAGGGTTCCATCCAAATCAGTGCCTACCAATCTATATGAAATATGGAATGGGAAGAGACCATGTCTTAAATGAGTTAAGATAAGGGGTTGTCCGGCCTATGTTGAAAAGTAAAATCCGAACAAACTCGAGGCAAAGTCAGTTCTGTAAGTTTGTTGGATATCCCAAATATTTGCGAGGGAATATCTTCTACCACACTGAGGAGCAAAAGATGTTTTGTTTCTCAGCATGCCACTTTTTTAGTAAAGGAATTTCTTATGAAGAAATTTGTGGTCATGAGGTAGAACTGGAAGGAGTTCCAGCTGGACAAACTATCAGTTGATGAGTGAGACCAAAGGATTCAATAGTCTCCGACGAACCTCAACCTCTCCATGAATCTGGTAGGGTTCCTCATCCGCTTGAGAGATACTACGGTTTTCTCGATGACAGTGGGAGCGAGGATTGCATCATGGCAGATGATGACCTAACCAGGTTCAGGCAGGCCATCACGAGTAGGGACTCAGTGAAATGGTTGGATGCTATGCAATCAGAGATGAAATCCATGTACACCAACAAAGTATTACTTTGAACGTTGCACCTGAAGGGGTAAAACCCATCGGGAGCAAGTGGGTCTTGAGAAGATTCTTCGTGTAAATGGAAAAGTTGAGACTTTCAAAGCTAGACTTGTAGTAAAAGGTTTTCGTTAATGACCAGGTGTGGTTTATGATGAAACTTTTTCTCCAGTAGCTATGCTTAAGTCCATCAGGATTAAAGCACGCATCGCGGAGTTAGAACATCTGTTTTGATGTGGCAGTCAAAGAGTTTGACTTCATCAAAAATGTAGATGAACCTTGTATATACAAGAAGGTTGTGGAGAGTAAGGTTGTCTTCCACGTATTGTACGTAGATGACATACTCTTGATAGGAAATGGTTTCCTATGCTACACTCGGTCAAGCTCCTCTTATCACGAGGATTCTCCATGGAAGATCTGGATGATACCTACTATATCTTGTGGATTATGATCTATGGTGATAGATCTAAGTGAATGTTGGGGGTGTCCCAAATCCAAGTACATTAACACCATACTAAAGGAGTTTAGTATGGAAGATTCTAAGTGTGGTGGTTTGCCCACTTACTAAGAAACTACTCTCTCTAAAAAGATGTCTTCCATGACTGATTTGGAGAGAGCTCGCGTGCAAGGGATACCCTATGCTTCGGTAGTAGGCTCTATCATGTATACAATGTTATGTACCAGATCAGATGTAGTTAACTCACTAGGTGTAGTGATCAGGAATCAATCAGATCTTGGGAGAATCACTAGACAGCTGTGGAGGATATTCTTATGTACTTGTGAAGCATTGAAGAAATGTTCTTGGTGTTTGGTAACGGTGATCTCCAGTGGGAGTCCTTTACCAATTCGAGCTTCCAGAGTGATAAGAACGACTGAAAGTCAGTCTTAGGCATTGTCTTTACCCTCAGTAGAGGGACGATATGTTGGGAGAGTTCCAAGCTAGATACCGTGGCAGACTAGACGATAAAGGCTAAATACATCGCTACCAACAATACAGCCAAAGTGGTTGTCTGGACATTTCTTGTTCATGAAATGAACATGGTTCCTACCATTGAGCGTCCGATAACTGTTATTGTGACAATAATGGAGTTGTGGCTTTGGCGTAGGAACCCCGGTCCTATTGGTGGTCCAGACATATTCTGAGGTAGTATCACCTGATCGGGGAGATGGTTCATCTCCAGGGGATCAAGGTCAGGAGAGTTGACGCGAAGGATGACATGGCGGATCCACTCAAGAAGGCTTTTCCTGAGAGAAACTTTTATGGGACGTTGGGTATGAGATACTACAACAACTGGCCCTAGTGCAAGTAGGAGATTGTTAGTTATATTTATGCCATAGAGGCCATTATTATACATATGATGTATATTATAGTGGATGCTGGGATATATATAGGGAGGACTTTCTTGCTCGACATGATAGTATGCTATCTGGTTGCTCTTTATCTTAACATGTACACTTATTGTCTCTTTATTACCTGTTGATAAAGCCCTTAAGATGAGTACTTGACTATCAGGATTATGATGCATATCATACTAGTGGGGCATAGGTAGACGGTAAGTACATCCTTCAAATGTTCCTAGTCATGGGAGTATCGAGACGGGGCATTGATATTCTAGAGTAGACTAGCGTATACGCTTCTTGACCCATATGATGGGCGATGGATGATCCCACATCCATTAGTGTTTGACATCAGACAAGGTATACGGGTGCTCAGTGGAGACTGGGTACACTAGACGGACTCGCCGAGAACTCCTAGATGGTATTATACCTCACGTCAGATAGCAGTTTTCTGGTGACACTGATACAGGTTAGTCTGTCGACCCGAGATCGTCATAGAGTCTTGTGTGTCTCCCACCGTACTTTGATTTCCACCCTACCACAGCTCTACCGAGTCATGCAAATAGGTGGTTTTTGGGTACAGTCCCGAGTCACATGGAGTCAATGAGCGATTGGAGGGGATTTCGTCTCTCTCGGTATTGGGGTTGATGTTGCGCTATGCTCGATTGGCCATAACAGGAAATCCCTGACCAGGGTTGCTGAGATATACTGGTAACTGTTATCAGTAGTTTCTCGAACCATTATGGGCCTTATATCGGCATGACTTATTAGGCTATTGGGGTCTGACGTTTACCACCCTCAGGCTGAGATATGCTACATATCTGACGAAGAGACCGGACTGTACGGTAGTGTTACTTATTGGATTCGCAGGAGTATGAGCAGGCTTGCTTATTGATCTTCTGATCGCTCAATACCCGTGTGGCCGTTACGTTTAGCAGACCGCTTGCGGCTTGTGGGTTTCTGATATGATCACCACCTACTGCCGGCGTATTGACGATTCTTTATAGTCCTACAAAGAGGTTTCCTGGCTCATGCAAAACGAAGTAGGAGCACATATGTGATATGTGAGGGACCAAGATTAATGCGCGTATGTTATACCGCATTCTATTCTCGCGATATATGGTATCGTTCAGTTATATGTGATATACCCGGGTTATCGAATCAAGTGTTGATTCGATAAGTTGATACATATGATATTAGTCAGTTATATATGATATAGCCGGATTATTAAATCAAGTGTTGATTTGATAATTTAATGTATAATTATATATTTGATATATTAATATACATCGACTGATATTAGCTCACTTGAATATTTCTTTTTCTCACTTGTGACACATTTAATATATACGTGATATATGTTATTTTGTCATGCTTGTTTATATATGCAACATGGGTGTATGAGACTCACACCATGCTTATAATAATGGTGGGTTATTATTTATTTTAAGCAATTCAAAATTAGTTGGAAATTGTCATTCTTGGAAGCTTGGAGAAGCTTAAAGCATGTTTGACTTAGTCCACTAATTTTGTCTCACTTGAGATATTTATTAACCCAACCATTATCTTAAACCACGGTTTAGTCTCTACAAGAGTTAGTATGAGATATTATCTCACCATGGTTGCTATTCTCACATCATTGATTCACTATTTCATTCTCCACTTCATCATCTTCCTCATCTCCAAGAGCTCTCTAGGTTTTTAGGAGATGAAGAAAACATGTGAGAAAAATTAATCTAAACTGAGCCCAATTCCTATTTCATCAACCTGTACTAGACTAGCCATTTAGTTTGGGTTGTTTCTTTACTAGTTCATCACTTAGTGAAGAGGTTGCTTGTGCTGGAGTCTCCTCAACGTAGATTATCTTCGGCCTCGAAGACTTCAAACATGCTCGTTCATTTCGACTTGTGGAGCCAAACTTGAGTCCGGGAGATCACTACTTGGAGCGAAGGGACCACTACACGGAGCTATTGAAGTGAAGGACCGGTCTACAAAGGTTGTATTCCTTGTTCACTTTCTATGTAAAGTTGTTTACATTCTAGTTTAAATCCTAAAACTTTAGTTAGATCCTAGGTTAGGTTGTTTGGCACACTAGAAATTTTAAAATACGGCATGTTTGATACCTTGTGAAACCTTCTGGTCGTGCCAAAGAACCCTACAGTAGTATCAGAACCAAGCTAGAGCAGTAGTAGGTAATGATCATATTAGTTACCCACAAGCCGTCAGTGGTACTAGCTGGACGTAACGGCTACCCGGGTTTTGAGCGATCAGAAGGTCAACAAGCAAGCTTGTCCATACTCCCGTGATTCCAATAAGTAACACTACTGTACAGTCCGGTCTCTTTGTCTGATATGTCGCATATCTAGTCTGGGGTGGTAAACGTCAGACCCCAATAACTTGATAAGTCATGCCGATATGAGGCTCATAATGTTTGTTATATGTATGCCCTAGTGGACATTATTATACATGCGATGTATATTATAGTGGAGGCTTGGATATATATAGAGAGGACTTTCTTGCTCGGCATGATAGTATGCTATCTGGTTGCTCTTTATCTTAACATGTTGACTTGTATATGTGATGTTGTCTTGCTCTCACATGTTGATTGAGCCCTTAGGTTGTGTACTTGACTACCAGGACTATGATGGAGATCGTACTAGTGGGAGCCAAAGGTAGTCCACAAGTGCACCCTATAATTGTTCCTAATCGAAGGTGTATTGAGACATGGGCATTGATATTCTGGAGTAGACTAGCGTATACGCATCTTGACCCATGTGATGGGCGATGGATGATCCCACATCCATTGGTGTTTGACATCAAAGATGGTATACGGGTGCTCAGTGGAGACTGAGTACACTGAACGGACTCGCCGAGAACTCCTAGTTGGTATTATACCTATCGTCAGATAGCAGTTCTCTGGTGACACTGGTACAGGTTAGTCTGTAGACCTGAGATCGTCATAGAGACTTGTGTGATTCCAACTGTGCTTTGATTTCCACCTTACCACGTTCATGAGAACGTGCAAAACGGTGGCTTTTGGGTACAGTCCCGAATCACATGGAGGCAATGAGCGATAGGAGGGGATTCGTTTCTCCCGGTATTGGGGGTTGATATTGCACTGTGCTCGATTGGCCATAACATGGAAGTCCCTGGCCAGGGCTGATTTAGAGATTTACTGATAAGTGTTATCAGTAGTTTCTCGACCCGTTATGAGCCTCACATCAGCACGACTTATCGGTTTTTGAGGTCTGACGTTTACCACCCCTATACTGGATATGCGACATATCAGACGAAGAGACCGGACTGTACGGTGGTGTTACTGTCAGGCTTTTGCAGGAGTTGGAGCGGGCTTGCTTGCTGATCTTCTGATCGTTCAATACCCGGGTAGACGTTACATCCAGCTAGTACCGCTGATGGCTTGTGGGTGCTTGATGTGATCATCACCTATTGCCGATGTATTGACGAGTCTTTAGAGTCCTACACAGAGGTTTCACTGGCTCAGGCAAAATGAAGTAGGAGCACATATGTGATATGTGCGGGGCTGAGATTAATACGTGTATGTGATACCGTATTTTGTTCTCGCGATATAAAGTATCGATCGGTTATATGTGATATAGCCGGGTTATCGAATCAAATGTTGATTCGATAAGTCGATACTGTATCGGTCGGTTATATGTGTTATAGCTGGGTTACCGAATCAAGTGTTGATTCGATATAATGATACAAATAATATTAGTCGGTCATATGAGATATAACCGGATTATTAAATCAAGTGTTGATTTAGTGATTTAATATATAATTATATATTTGATATATTAATTTACATTAACTAATATTAGCTCACTTAAACATTTATATTTCTCTCATGTGCACACTTAATATATATGTGATATATATTAATTATGTTTTTATTTATGTGTCATGGTTGATGATACATGCAATATGGGTGTAACCATAATAAAGATAATGTAGGGTTTATTTATTTATTGTAATTCATTTATTAGGTGGAAATTTGTCACATGGCATGAAGCTTCATGAAGCTTTGAGACCATTTGACTTAGTCCACTAGTTTTGTCTTAACTAGATATGTTTTAACCTAACCATTATCTTAACTCATGGTTAAGTCTCTACAAGGGTAATATTAGATATTTTCTCACCCATGGTTGCCATTCTCTCTCACAACATTGTCTCTCTTCATCTTCTTCCTTAAAGCTCAAGAGCTCTCTAGCTTTTGAAAAAGTAAGAAACTTTAGTGTGAAAAAGAATCCAAAGTGAGCAAAAATCCTACTTCATCATCCACTACTAGATTAGCACTTTAGTATAGGGTGTTATCTTCACTAATCTTACATTAGTGAAGAGGGTAGCTTGGGTTAGTGCCTCCTCGACGTAGATCATCTTCGGCCTCGAAGACTTCAAGCAAGATCGTTGCTTTCTTCTCATGGAGCCTTTCAAAAGCCCGCAAGATCACTTCATTGCAGCGAAGGGACTACTACAAGGAGCTATTGAAGTGAAGGACCGATCTACAAAGGTTGTATTTCTAGTTCACTTAGAAGTAAAGTAGTTTACTTTCTGTTTCGTATGATTCTCTAGTTATCGATTCTAGTTTAGAGTTCTTTAAAATGACAAATTTTTAAAAATGGCATGGACGATGCCTTCCGAAACCTTGCTGTTGTCTACAGGAATCCTACAGTGGTATCAGAGCCTAGCTAGAGGATTAGATGGATTATGTTAGATTACGAAACCGAAACGAACTCCGAAACTTGAAACACTAAAACCTGCATTCTGTTGATTTTTAAATGAGCTCTAAAAATTTTTCAAACAAGTGCAGAATCATATTTGAGCAAATATAAGAACATGGGAGAAAATTGGGACCATGTGCTCGGAATTTGGCCGAGCACATGGCCACAAAATCCGAGGAGGCCGGCCAAGGGGTGGAGAACAGGCCCCAAATTTTTCCATGCTCTATGCTTAGGGATTTGGTGTTTCAGGTGTTGTTTGATTTTGCTAATTTTTCATGTGATGATTAACTTACTGCAAAGGCATCTCAGAGTGTTTCGTAGTCGTAATTCTTACTGTTTTCGGGTAACTTTAGACGGTGTTAAAAAGTTCAATCGGATATCAAATACCCATTTTAACCCTCGCTGAAAATTTCCAAGTATTGGAATTTTCTCAAGTTGATTATATTCGATAGTCATGAAAGTAACTCTATGGACCCTCTAGAATAACAAAAACCTTAACTCGATTCCATGCCCTCGGAACCGCGACTGAACCTTAGGGTTTTCCGTAGTTCCGCGGTGTTATAGGTGAGGCGTTGGTTTGGCCCTTCTACGGCTGGATCATAGGTATTGTGGCACGTTTTTGGGTACTTTAACTTCGCTCAAGTGTTGAGCTTTCTGGGTAATTGTGGGTGTTAGTTAATTCGATCGGAATGTTTAACATCGTCTAGCTATTTCTGTAATGTGATACAATATGTGGAATTCGTATTGTTAGGCATGAAATCCAAAGTATATGATATTTTTGGTTTATAATGTCTAAGGATATTATGGATTCCAAATGTTGTAGTTTGACATTTTCTTTTCTGCGACCGTAAGTGTAATATGTGGTGTATCGCCGGTTTCGTTGCTATATGTCAACGACAATTGGGATATGCATATTTACTTACATTGATGACATGTGATGTTATGTGTTGCTGTGATATGTTATATTGGATCGTCGCGTTTTGAATAACCGGGGGGTTTTATGTGAGATGAGAGTTTTTATTTTCATTCATGTAAAATTCAATGTATGTAATATTTTTTTTATTGAGGAACTTCTGGGTTGAGAATGATGTCACCATTGTTGTTTATTATTTACTTTTCCGTATTAGGATAGACCCAAGGAGGGGAGCACAAGTAACCGGGTTCTAGAGTCCAGTGGGAGACCAACTCGAGAAGTCGAGTCCGGATCTCCTAACTCTAGAATCGGTAGGGTTGCTTTCCACTATCGTAGGGGTCTAGGGATATGGGTTTGGCTATTCATCACGACCGTGGAATCCATGTTTTATAGAGGCTCAAAATAAAACACGGACCTCCTAGTATATCCAATATTTCATACGTTTCTTCTGCTGCTCTGTGATGTGATCACTGTGGATTCTGAGACGAATGGATATATATTATATATGAGATATATAGTAGATGTTGCTTATATTTTGCACCCGCGCTAGTCCCGTCCCGGTATGCCGTTAGTTAAGTAACCTAATGGTGCATAACGGGACACTGTGGCGAATGCGGATGGCATAAGCGTACGTTGTATTTTCGTTTCTTCTGTGATGCTTAGGAAGCTTAAATGATGGGACTTTATTAATGAGATTAATGAAAAGAAAGAAACCTAAAAGATGTTGTGGAATCAAATTTTCAAAAAGGGTAGCTATAGTATTTGCTTTGCATAGTGGTATATGTAATATATCCTGCACCTTATTCGATAAGGAAAGAGCTGAGATCTCTTCACCGGGAGTGACCTCTTTAGCAATAACTGGCAGATACTACAACACACGGTTTGTTTTTGATTGCTTCTTTTAGTTCTTTCTTTGCATAGCGGTATTTGTGAAATATCCTGCACCTTATTCGATAAGGAAAGAGCTGAGATCCCTTCACCGGGAGTGACCTCTTTAGCAAAACTATTAAAAAGCCTAAAAAATACTCCTTTTCAAAAATCACTTATTTCTACAACTATATCAAGTTCATTACGCAAAAGGTTTTCTGAAAAACCTGTCGTAGCCCTCCGTAATTTCAGATAAGGACTGTTTAGTATTCGTGTTACGTTTGTTGGCCTTTGTCAAGGAGTAGTGTGCGGTAGCTGAGTGGTGCTTATCTGCTTATGCATATGATGCAGATTGTTTTAGGGTAGTCGTGCGACCTTGTCGGCCTTTGTCAAGGGTTATACGGCTGGGTTTAATTCTATCAGGAAATGACGGGCTGAACTTGACTAGCATCCTATGATTTGTTGGCTTTTGTCAAGGTCATAGGGGTTAGGGGTAAAAGCATATCGGGAATTTCAAGTGTTGAAATTTGCAATAAGATTGCATACCTTCTATGAGATAGTTGGATCTCGATCCCACTGTGAGCAAAATTTGCTCCCGGGAGAATTTTGCACTTTACAATTAGCTAACTCATTAGGTGTCTAGAAAGGTGTCAACGGGGCTACGCCTCTGGAAAAATGAGGTTTATTTTAATTAGGTACGTGCGAAAGCACGGGGAACCTCCCTCAGAAATACCGGCACTGTCCTGGCTGAACGGTTAGCGAAGTTGTAGAATGCAATTAATCCTGGCTAAATTTTCTTTTTAAAGGTTTGAAGGAGAATAGCGGTGGGAGACATCGATTAGATAAGATAAATAACCAATCTGATCTTTGGAAGAGCATACGCTGAGTTTTCTTCTCTCTCTCCAGGTAGCGACCATGTCAGGCCTTAATCAAGATAATAATATGGATGTATTGACCGAACCCGCTTTTTATGCTTAGCAGAGGAACATTGGTTCCGTTCATTCTTATAATTGTTATAAGTCTGAGCATAAAATAGGAATATATCTGGATTTCCACGCCACCCAAACGAAGAATGAGCATGTTGATACAACTTCTTCGGGTGTGTTAGTCATCGAGAACTGTTTCTCAGTTCACTCTACGTCCTGGGTATTAGATACCGGGTCAGGATCCCACATATGTAACATGTTACATGGGCTACAGAAAGGTAGAGAACTGGGAATAGGTGATCATTCCGTAAGAGTAGAGAATGGGGCAAATGTTGCAGCCAAAGCAGTTGACGAATATCACCTTGCATTACCAAGTGGTAATATATTAATTCTGAACGAATGCTATTACATTCCGACCCTGATATGCAATCTTATATCAGTTTCTATATTAAGTAAAGAGAGATATAATTTTGTAGTACAGGATAATGTTATGAACATCTTCCTAAATCAAAAGTTGATTGGATCAGGCTCATTAAATAATGGCATATACGTTCTAGATCAAACCACAGTTCTGAACGTACAAAACACACACAAGAGGAAAAATTCAGAAATGAATGATTCCTTCTTGTGGCATTGTAGACTAGGTCATATCAATGCGACATGACTAGCTAAGTTACATAAGGATGGATATTTCAATTCGTTCGAATTTTCATCTTATGACACTTGCCAGTCATGTCTCAAAGGCAAGATGACCAAAACTCTGTTTACTGGACACGGAGAAAGAGTTACGGAACTCCTGGGACTGATACATAGTGATGTATGTGGTCCCATGTCTACACATGCCAGGAATGGTTCCTCGTAGTTCATTACATTCACCGACGATCTCTCAAGGTACGTGTAGGGCTCCTAGGCACTCTAGTGAGGTCTCACAAGGCATCGAACATGCCATTTTCAAAAATTATGGTGCCGGGAAACCCTAGTGTACGGATCGTTTGCTAGATGTCTAGGAGAAATTGAAACTAGTTAACACTTAACTATGAGTTTAACGGAAATACAACCTTTGTAGATCCGGTGCTCCACCTCCACGGCTCCGCAACGAAGTCGTCTCTGCTGTCCAAATCAAAATCCGGGCTCTAGTGTCGCTTTGTCGGAGAAATGGCGAGCTAGGTCGTCGATGTCCATGCCGAAGATGATCTACGTCGAGGCATCGCTAAATCAAGCTCCACCTTCACCAAGTCTTGAAAACTTGTGAAGGAAACACACTCTACTACTTGGCAAGAGGTAGAGAATGAAGAAATAGGAAGTGGGTAAACTTTAGTTTTGGATTTCTCACACTCTTCATCAATCTACCATTGATGAAGTTTGGTTTTCTTCACTTGAAGAAAAAATGAAGAAGAAGAAGAAGAATGTTATTATGATAAGAATAATCATAAAATGAGAAAAGAAATTCATTCTTATCATAATTGAACCATAGTTAGGTGTAGAGAATCAATCATGGTTTAGTGGAATGGTTAGGTTAAGCATGAGACAAAAATGGTTACAAGGTTAAAGACTTCATGAAGCTTCATGAAGCATTTAAAGAAAGCCACCATTTTCTCATGCTCATTTTCTTTTCCAAAAAGAATAACCAAATAAATAAATAAATGAATAATCAAATAGTAAACCCTAACCATTCCATTAACCAAGGTTTAATTCTATACACTTAACTAAAAAGGCATGTATCATCAAACATGATACAAGCAAGTGCATAAAATCATATCGCATATGCAATGCGCACATCCGAGCGAGAAAATCCATTTAAAGTAAACCAATACTAGTTAATGCAAAGTAATATATCAAATATATAATTATGCATTAAATCATTAAATCAACACTTGATTCAATGATCCGGTCATGTCGCACATAACCGACTGGTATCATCAGTAACATCTTATCGAATCAACACTTGATCCGATAACTCGGCTATATCGCATATAACCGATCAATGTCACATCGTGAGAATCGAATACAGTATCACATACTGGTATTATTCTAGGTCCCGCACATATCTCATATGCGCTCCTATTTCGGTTCGCTTGAGCCAGGAAACCTCTGTGTAGGACTCTAAAGACTCGTCAATACGCCGGCAGCAGGTGATGATCATATCAAACACCCACAAGCCGCAAGCGGTCTGCTAAATGTAACGGCCACCCGGGTATTGAGCGATCTGAAGATCGACGAGCAAGCCCGCTCACACTCCAGTGAATCTGACCAGTAACACTACCGTACAGTCCGGTCTGATCGTCTGATATGTCGCATATCTCGCCTAGGGGTGGTAAACGTCAGACCCCAATAGCTCGATAAGTCGTGTCGATATGAGGTCTATAACACTTCGAGAAACTACTGGTAACACTTACCAGTAAATCTCAGCAACCCTGGCCAGGGATTTCCTGTTATAGCCAATCGAACACAGCGCAACATCAACCCCCTATACCGGGAGAGACGAATCCCCTCCTATCGCTCATTGCCTCCATGTGACTCGGGACTGTACCCAAAAACCACCGTTTTGCACGCCCTCTTGGACGTGGTAAGATGGAAATCAAAGCACAGTGGGAACCACACAAGACTCTATGACGATCTCGGGTCAACAGACTACTCTGTACCAGTGTCACCAGAGAACTGCCATCTGACGTGAGGTATAATACCATCTGGGAGTTCTCGGCGAGTCCGTCCAGTGTACCCAGTCTCTACTGAGCACCCGCATATCATCCCTGATGTCAAACACCGATGGATATGGGATCATCCATCGCCCATCTGTATGGGTCGAGAAGGTACACGCTAGTCTACTCTGGTATATCGATGCCCCGTCTCGATACACCCACGACTAGGGACTTTGAAGGATGTACTTATGGACTACCATGTCCCCACTAGTATGATCCGCATCACAGTCCAGGTAGTCAAGTACACATCCTAAGGGCTTTACCAACATGTAACAGAGAGACAATCAGTGTACACGTTAAGGTAAAGAGCAACCAGATAGCATACTATCACTACAATATACATCCAATGTACAGTAATGGCCTCTAGGGCATACATATAACTAACAATCTCCCACTTGCACTAGGGCCTTCTGTAGCAGTGGTCGAAGTATCTCATACTCAACCATCCCATAAAAGTCTCTCTCTGGGAATAGGCCTTCGTGAGTGGATCCGCTGCGTTATCCTCTAAGTCTGCTCTCCTTGCCTCGATCAACCTGGAGATCAACCATCTCCATGATCAGGTGATACTGCCTTAGAATATGTCTGGATCACTGATGGGACGGGGGTTCCTGGCATAAGCCACAACTCCATTGTCACACAATGGGAGGAACATAGTTCATCTCATGAACCATTATACACCCAAACAGCCTCTTTGGTAGCATCTTAAGTAGCGATGTATCGTGCCTTTATCGTCTAGTATGCCACGGTATCTAGCTTGGAACTCTTCCAACATACCGTCCCTTTACTGAGGGTAAAGACAATGCCTGCGACTGACATTCAGTCGTCCTTATCACTCTGGAACACTTCCAGTGATTTTCCCAAGATCGATTGATACCATCTCACTACAGTTAGTGAGGTACCTAACATCCATTTAGATCTATCTCATAGATCCAAAATCCAGGATTTAGTAGGTATCACTTTGATCCTATATGGAGAATCCTAGTGATAAGCGGAGATTGATCGAGCGTAGCATAGGAAACTCCTTCCCTATCAAGAGTATGTCATCCACGTACTCTACGAGGATCGTCACCATACTCCCTACTACCTTTTTGTTTATACAAGGTTCATCTACCCTTTTGATGATGTCAAACTCTTTGACTAATCCATCAAAACAGATGTTCCAACTCCGCGATGCCTGCTTTATCAGATAAAACATCTTGCACACGTTTCCGCTGCTCCCACTGTTTACGAAGCCCTCTGGCTGTGTACTTATAGACGCACTCTTCTAAAACAACATTTAGAAAAGCAGTCATGACACCCAACCACCAGATATCGTAGTCATGGTATGTAGCCGTGGCAAGTAGGATCTGGATGGACTTAAGCATAGGAACTGGAAAAGGTTTCATCATTATCCACGCCTGGTTGATGACGAAAACCTTTAACAAGTCTAGCTTTGAAAGTCTCAACCTTTCCAAGTACACCAAGTAATCTTCTCAAGATATACTTGCTCCTGATGGGGATTTAACCCTTCAGATATAGCAACCAAAGTCCATACTTTGTTGGTGTATAAGGATTCCATCTCAGATCGCTAAGCATCCAGCCATTCTTACAGAGTCTCACTCTTGATGGCCAGCTCGAAGCTAGTCGGGTCATCATCTCATGATGCAATCCTCGCTCCCACTGTCATAGAGAAACCGAAGTATCTCTCAGGTGGGTGAGGAACCCTACTAGATCGGCGGAGAGGCTGAGGTTCGTTGGAATCTACAGAATCCTTTGGTTGTACCAAATCATCTGCTGTAGTTTGTATGGCTGGAACCTTTCCAGTTCTACAATACAGACCTTGCCTCGAGCTTGTCCGAATTTTGCTTTTAGACATAGGCCGGACAACCCCAAATCTTAACTAGCTTAAGACATGGGCTCTTCCCATTCCATATCACATATGAAATGGTAGGCAACTGATTTGATTGGAACCCTATTCAATAGGTATGCAGCTTCTCAAGCGCATAACCCCCTAAGGAAAAAGGTAACTCAGTAGTACTCATCATAGAGCATACCTTATCATATAGGGTGTGATTGCTCCGCCCCGATATACCATCGTGCTATGGTGTATTCGGAGGAGTAATGCTGAAAGAGAATCTCATTCTCCTTTAGAATAGTCCAGGAATTCCGTGCTCAAGTATTCTCCTCCTTGATCACATCAAAGGACATAATACTTATACCCTTATTTTGGTTCTCTACTTCTATCTTATATTCTGTGAATATCTCAAAAGGTTCAGACTTGTGTTTCAACAGGAACATAGGTCTGAATCTAAAGAGAGCATCAGAGAACGTAATGAAGTATAAAGAACCAATCCTGGTATGTGTAGACAGGGGACTTACATACATCAACATGTATCATCCCAAGAGTTCACTAACTCTTTCTCTGTTTCCATTAAACGGAGCTATGGTCATCTTATCTTTGTGACATGACTGGCAAGTTTCACAAGATGTAAATTCAAACTGATTTAAATATACATCTAAATGTAACTTCAGCCAGTCGGGTCGCATTGATCTGACCTAGTCTACAATACCTCAAGAAGAATCCGTTCATTTCTGAACTCTTCCTCTTGTGTGTGTTCTGTATACGAAGAACTGTAGTTTGATTTAGAACATTAATGCTTTTAGATAACGTGCCTGAACCGATCAACTTTTGATATAGGAAATGTTCAAAACATTATCCAACAATACAAAATTTTATCGTTTCTTTACTAATAAAGAGATAGATATAATTTTGTATATCAGGTTCGGTATCTAATAACATTCGTTCAGAATTAATGTATTGGTAATACAGGATGACAGTGACCAACAGACTTGGCTGCAACTCTTGCCCCGTTTTCTGCCTCATGAAACTTATCACCCGTTCTCAGTTTTTCTACCCTTTTGTAGCCCTATGTAACATATTACATATCTGGGATCCTGATCCGGTATCATATACCAAGGATTCGGAGGATACTGAGAAACAGTTCTGTATAATGAACACAACCGAAGATGATGCATCAGCATGCACTCTCTTCGTTTGGGCGGCACGGGAATTCAGGTAATCCCCAATTTCTTGCTCTGTCTTATAACAATTATAAGTTGGAGCGGGACCAACGTTCCCCAGCTCAGTATAACAAGCGGGTTCGGTCAATAATCCGTTTTATTATCTTGATTAAGGCGTGATATGGTCGCTACCAGGAGAGAGAGAGAAGAAAAAACTCAGCGTGCGCTCTTGCAAGAATAGATTGGTTATTTTTTTATCTAATCAGGATGGCTCCCACTGCTTTTTATCAAATCTTCCTTCAAACCCTAAAAGGAAAGACTAGCCGGGATTAATTACACACTACAAGTTCGCCAATCTTTCAGCCATGCCAGTGTCGGTACTTTGAGGGAGGTCCCCCGTGCTTTCGCACGAACCTAATTAATGTAAACCTCGTTTTCCCAGAGGCGTAACCTCGTTGACACCTTTCTAGACACCTACTTGATCGGCTAATTGTAATGTATAAAACTCTCCCAGGAGTAACTCTTACTCGCAGCGGGTATCGGGATCCAACTATCTCATAGAAGGTATGCAATCTCATTGCAAATTTCAACACTTGAAATTCCCGATAATATTTTGCCCCGAACGATCTATGACCTTGAAAAGGTCAACAAACCATAGACCGCAAGTCAAGTTCAACCCGTCATTTCTTGATTGAATCAAACCCACCCGCACGACCCTTGACAAGGTCAACAAGGCCGCACGACTACCCTAACCCAATCTGCATCATATGCATAAGCAGATAAATACTGGTTAGCTACCGCACACTGCGCCTTGACAAGGTCAACAAACGCAGCACGAATACTAAACAGGACTTATCTGAAATGACGGAGGGCTACGACAAGTTTTTCTGAAAACCTATTGCGTAATGAACTTGATATCTTTGTAGGATCGAATGAATTTTGAAATGGAGTGTTTTTGAGGCTTTTCTAGTTTTGCTAAAGGAGTCACTCCCGGTGAAGGGATCGTCGGTCCTTTCCTCGTCGAATGAGGTGCGGGATATATCATATATATCACTGTGCAAAGCAAAAACACTTAAAAGCTATCAAAAGACAAACCGAGTGTGTAGCATCTGCCAGTTATTGCTAAAGGAGTCACTCCCGGTGAAGGGATCTCGATCCTTTCCTTATCGAATAAGGTGCAGGATATATCGTATATACCGCTGTGCAAAGCAAGAACTGTAGCTACCTGTTTTATTTTGAAATTCGATTCTACAACATCTTTAGGTTTCTTTTATTTCATTAATCACATTAATGAAGTCCCATCATTTAAGTACCTAAACATCACAGATAAATACGACGTACACTTATGCCATCCGCATTCGCCTCGATGTCCCCTCGTGCACCGTTAGGTTAGGTAACTAACGGCAGAGCGGGGCAGGGCTAGCGCGGGTGTAAAACATAAGTAACGTCTATATAATATATCATATATACTATATACTGTATCTATCATAGAACATCACATGATCACATCACAGATATCGCAGCAGAAGAATCATATGAAATATTGGATATACTAGGACGTCCGTGTTTTTAATACGAGCCAGTATAAAACACGGATTCCACGGTCGTGATGAATAGCCAAACCCACACCTCTAGACCCCTACGAGAGCGGCAAGCAACCCTACCAAGTCTGGAGTTAGGAGACCCGGACTCGACTCCTCGAGTTGGTCTCCCACTGGACTCCAGAACCCGGTTACTTGTGCCCTCCTCCTTGGGTCTATCCTAGTGCGGAAAAGTAAATAATATACAAAAGGTGACTACTTCCGCAACCTGGAAGCGCCCCAATAAAAGAATATTACATACAAGTTTTTACATGAATGAAAATGAAAAACACTCATCTCACATAAAAACCCCCGGCTATTCGAACACGACGATCCAATATAACATATCCAGCAACACATAACATCACATGTCATCAACGTAAGTAAATATGCGCATCCCAATTGTCGTTGACATATAGCAACGAAACCGGCGATATCACATATTACACTTACGGTCACAGAAAAGAAAGTGTAAAACTACAACAGTTGGAATCCGCAACCACCTCAGACATCGCATGCCTGACCAAATGAATTACTTAGACATCACATGCCTAACAATTATAAACCCCGCATTTTAGTCTCATTATCGAAAACTCTTTTCAATATCAAGTTGGGCAATTCAACAAGATTCCTGACACCCTGATCGAATACTCGTCGCAAACTTTAGTAGGCGGCCGCACCCCCGATACCGTCGACGAAGTGCACCAAGGCGGAACACCGCTGCCGCGAGCACCCGAACGGATGCTTTCGGCGACGGGGTTCTCCTACAGTCACTTGGTCGGGGTTATGGAGTGAGGCTGTCTATTAAGTTTACCGGCGAGTATCCGCGTACGCTACGTGATTGCGACGGACTTTTGATCACATCAAAATTCCGTGGCAACCGATCAAGTGAGACTAAACTGCTATGTTTATAACATTCATTCAGTTATCTCATAACTTATTGTGAATTCCAATTATTGTATCCCATTCCGGATAAATAGAAAATGTCAAACTTTCCGATCGAACAATCGAACACCCAAGTTTTCCCGATACAGATCAACACATGAAATAAGTCTAACAACATTCAGTTCGTGCCTCAGTACCAACGGTCCAGCCGTAGAAGGGTCAAGCCAACGCCTCACATGTGGCACGCCGTACTGCCCCAAACCCGAAGGTTCAAAGGGCAGTTCAAGACGGTCACATAATCGAGTTAAGGTTTGTTGTCTTCTAGAGGGTCCATTGCGTTACTTACACTACTTCGAACGTCGTTAAACTACGGAAAAATCCAACACTTGGAAATTTCCCGACAGGGGAAAAATTGGGTATTTATATCCGGTCGAACTTTTTAACATATTCAAAAATTTATCCGGAAAGCCACACAGACAAAATTTGATATCCCGATCGAAACACCGAATCCCCAAAACTACTCCAGAAAATTCAACTCTGGAAAATTTTTTAAAAAATTCCCAGAAAACTCAGCATCAGACAAAATGAATTACTGTACAAAAAGTGGATGATGACGTCATCAAGTTGCGGCGGAACCGCCGCAGAAGGCAAGCTTCTGCCGCGCTTCCGCCGCGGTATTTACTGTTCATCCAAAAATTTTTGCATAGTAATTCTTATTTTTCCCTGCTGAATTTTTTAGCAATTTTTAATATGGAAAAATCCACGTTTTCTGAAAACGTCCAGAGAGCATTTTCCGGGTTGGTTTCGGGTTCGTTCGGGCTTCAAATTCCGTCTGGAATTCGCCTAAGGCTCTAGCTAGGCTCTGATACCACTGTAGGGCTCCTAGGCACTCTAGTGAGGTCTCACAAGGCATCGAACATGCCATTTTCAAAAATTATGGTGCCGGGAAACCCTAGTGTACGGATCGTTTGCTAGATGTCTAGGCGAAATTGAAACTAGTTAACACTTAACTATGAGTTTAACGGAAATACAACCTTTGTAGATCCGGTGCTCCACCTCCACGGCTCCGCAACGAAGTCGTCTCTACTGTCCAAATCAAAATCCGGGCTCTAGTGTCGCTTTGTCGGAGAAATGGCGAGCTAGGTCGTCGATGTCCATGCCGAAGATGATCTACGTCGAGGCATCGCTAAATCAAGCTCCACCTTCACCAAGTCTTGAAAACTTGTGAAGGAAACACACTATACTACTTGGCAAGAGGTAGAGGATGAAGAAATAGGAAGTGGGTAAACTTTAGTTTTGGATTTCTCACACTCTTCATCAATCCACCATTGATGAAGTTTGGTTTTCTTCACTTGAAGAAAAAATGAAGAAGAAGAAGAAGAATGTTATTATGATAAGAATAATCATAAAATGAGAAAAGAAATTCATTCTTATCATAATTGAACCATAGTTAGGTGTAGAGAATCAATCATGGTTTAGTGGAATGGTTAGGTTAAGCATGAGACAAAAATGGTTACAAGGTTAAAGACTTCATGAAGCTTCATGAAGCATTTAAAGAAAGCCACCATTTTCTCATGCTCATTTTCTTTTCCAAAAAGAATAACCAAATAAATAAATAAATGAATAATCAAATAGTAAACCCTAACCATTCCATTAACCAAGGTTTAATTCTATACACTTAACTAAAAAGGCATGTATCATCAAACATGATACAAGCAAGTGCACAAAATCATATCGCATATGCAATGCGCACATCCGAGCGAGAAAATCCATTTAAAGTAAACCAATACTAGTTAATGCAAAGTAATATATCAAATATATAATTATGCATTAAATCATTAAATCAACACTTGATTCAATGATCCGGTCATGTCGCACATAACCGACTGGTATCATCAGTAACATCTTATCGAATCAACACTTGATCCGATAACTCGGCTATATCGCATATAACCGATCAATGTCACATCGCGAGAATCGAATACAGTATCACATACTGGTATTATTCTCGGTCCCGCACATATCTCATATGCGCTCCTATTTCGTTTCGCTTGAGCCAGGAAACCTCTGTGTAGGACTCTAAAGACTCGTCAATACGCCGGCAGCAGGTGATGATCATATCAAACACCCACAAGCCGCAAGCGGTCTGCTAAACGTAACGGCCACCCGGGTATTGAGCGATCTGAAGATCGACGAGCAAGCCCGCTCACACTCCAGTGAATCCGACCAGTAACACTACCGTACAGTCCGGTCTGATCGTCTGATATGTCGCATATCTCGCCTAGGGGTGGTAAACGTCAGACCCCAATAGCTCGATAAGTCGTGTCGATATGAGGTCTATAACACTTCGAGAAACTACTGGTAACACTTACCAGTAAATCTCAGCAACCCTGGCCAGGGATTTCCTGTTATAGCCAATCGAACACAGAGCAACATCAACCCCATATACCGGGAGAGACGAATCCCCTCCTATCGCTCATTGCCTCCATGTGACTCGGGACTGTACCCAAAAACCACCGTTTTGCACGCCCTCTTGGACGTGGTAAGATGGAAATCAAAGCACAATGGGAACCACACAAGACTCTATGACGATCTCGGGTCAACAGACTACTCTGTACCAGTGTCACCAGAGAACTGCCATCTGACGTGAGGTATAATACCATCTGGGAGTTCTCGGCGAGTCCGTCCAGTGTACCCAGTCTCTACTGAGCACCTGCATATCATCCCTGATGTCAAACACCGATGGATATGGGATCATCCATCGCCCATCTGTATGGGTCGAGAAGGTACATGCTAGTTTCCTCTGGTATATCGATGCCCCGTCTCGATACACCCACGACTAGGGACTTTGAAGGATGTACTTATGGACTACCATGTCCCCACTAGTATGATCCGCATCACAGTCCAGGTAGTCAAGTACACATCCTAAGGGCTTTACCAACATGTAACAGAGAGACAATCAGTGTACACGTTAAGGTAAAGAGCAACCAGATAGCATACTATCATGTTGAGCAAGAAAGTCCTCCCTATATACGTCCCAGCATCCACTACAATATACATCCAATGTACAGTAATGGCCTCTAGGGCATACATATAACTAACAGTACGGACATGTGTTCTTGTTGAAACACAAGTCTGAAGTTTTTGAGAAATTCAAAGAATATAAGCACGGAGTAGAGAACCAAACGGGTAAAAATATTAAAATCCTGCGATCCGATCGGGGAGGAGAATACTTAAGCACGTAATTCCGTGACTATCTATAAGAGAATAGGATTCTCTCTCAGCTTACTCCTCCGTATACACCACAACACAACGGTGTATCGGAGTGGAGGAATCACACCCTATTGGATATGGTGCGCTATATGATGAGAACTGCTGAGTTACCCATTTCCTTTTGGGGTTATGAGCTTGAAACAACAGCATACCTATTGAATCAAGTTCCATCTAAATCTGTACCTACCACACCATATGAGATATGGAGTGGGAAGAGAACATGTCTTTAACGAGTTAAGATATGAGATTGTCCGGCCTATGTCAAAAGGCAAAATCCGGACAAACTCGAGGCACGGTCAGTTCTATGCAAGTTTGTGAGATATCTCAAACATTCACATGGATATCTTTTCTACCATGGCGAGGAACAAAAGGTGTTTGTTTCTCGACATGCCACCTTTTTAGAAAAGGAATTTCTTGCAAAAGAAATTAGTGGTGAAGAGGTAGAGCTGGAAGAAGTTCCAGCAGCGCAAACTGCAACTGAAGATTTAGTGGAACCGGAGGATTCGATAGTTCCCAATGAACCTCAGCTTCTCCGACGATCTAGTCGGGTTCCTCATCCACCTAAGAGATATTATGGTTTTCTCATTGATGGTGGAAGCGAGGATTGCATCATAGAGGATGATGATCCAACTAGCTTCGAGCAGGCCATCACGAGTGGGGACTCTGTAAAATGGCTGGATGCAATGCGATCTGAGATGGAATCCATGTACACCAACAAAGTATGGACTTTGGAAATTGCTCCTGAAGAGGTAAAACCCATTGGGAGCAAATGGATCTTTAAGAAGAAACTTGGTGTAGATGGAAAAGTTGAGACTTTCAAAGCTAGACTTGTTGCAAAAGGTTTTCGTTAACGACCAGGTGTGGACTATGATGAAACCTTTTCACCAGTGGCTATGCTTAAGTCCATCCGGATCCTGCTTTCCATCACTGCATACCATGACTACGAAATCTGGCAAATGGATGTTAAGACTGCCTTTCTAAATGGTGATTTAGAAGAGTGCGTGTACATGACTCAGCCAGAGGACTTCGTGGACAGTGGGAGCAGCGACAAGGTGTGCAAGCTGCTTAAATCTATTTACGGGTTAAACCAAGCATCGCGGAGTTGGAGCATCTGTTTTGATGCTGTAGTCAAAGAGTTTGACTTCATCAAAAATGTAGATGAACCTTGCATATATAAGAAGGTTGCAGATAGTAAGGTTGTCTTCCTTGTATTGTACGTGGATGACATACTCTTGATAGGAAATGATGTTCCTATGCTGCACTCGGTCAAGCTCTTCTTATCACAAAGATTCTGAATGAAAGATCTAGGGGATGCCTCCTACATCTTAGGGATTAAGATCTATAGATATAGATCTAAACGGATACTGGGATTGTCCCAATCCAGGTACATTGACACCATACTAAAGAGGTTTAGTATGGAAGAATCCAAGTGTGGGTTTTTACCCACGATCTCAGGACTCACTCTCTCCAAAGAGATGTCTCCCAAGACTAATTTGGAGAGAGCTCGCATGCAAGGGATACCTTATGCTTCGGCAGTAGGCTCTATCATGTATGCGATGTTGTGTACCAGACCCGATGTAGCATACTCACTAAGTGTAGTGAGTAGGTATCAAGTAGATCCAGGAGAGAGTTACAGGACAGCTGTGTAGAATATTCTCAAGTACTTGAGAAGGACTAAAGAGATGTTCTTGGTGTATGGTAACGGAGAACTCCAAGTGGAGTCCTTTACCGATTCGAGCTTCCAAAGTGATAAGGACGACTCTAAGTCGCACTCGGGATTTGTCTTTACCCTCAATGGAGGGGCGGTTTGTTGGAAGAGTTCCAAACAGGAAACCGTTGCAGACTGGAGGCTGAATACATCGCTGCCAACGATGCAGCCAAAGAGGCTGCCTAGATGAAGAAGTTCATAACTGAACTTGGAGTGGTTCCATCCATTAAGTATCCAATACCTTTGTATTGTGATAACAATGGAGCGGTGGCTTTGGCCAAGGAACCCAAGTCCTATCAGCGATCCAGGCATATTCTGAGGCGGTATCACCTGATCCGGGAGATAGTTGATCGCCTGGAGATTGAGGTCAGGAGAGTTGACACGAAGGACAGCACGGCGGATCCACTCACCAAGGCCATTCCCTAGATACAATTTGAGAGACTCTTCGGGATGTTGGGTATGAGATACTACAACAACTGGCCTTAGTGCAAGTGGGAGATTGTTAGTTATATGTATGTCCTAGAGGCCATTATTGTATATACGATGTATATTATAGTGGAGGCTTGGATATATATAGAAAGGACTTTATTGCTCGACATGATAGTATGCTATCTGGTTGCTCTTTATCTTAACATGTTGACTTGTATATGTGATGCTGACTTGCTCTCACATGTTGATAGAGCCCTTAGGTTGTGTACTTGACTAGAAGGACTACGATGGAGATTATACTAGTGGGAGCCAAAGGTAGTCTAAAAGTGCACCCTATAATTGTTACTAGTCGAGGGTGTATCGAGATAGGGGCATCGATATTCTGGAGTAGACTAGCGTATACGCATCTTGACCCATGTGATGGGTGATGGATGATCCCACATCCATTGGTGTTTGACATCAAAGATGGTATACGGGTGCTCAGTGGAGACTGAGTACATTGAACGGACTCGCCGAGAACTCCTAGTTGGTATTGTACCTATCGTCAGATAGCAGTTCTCTGGTGACACTGGTACAGGTTAGTCTGTAGACCTGAGATCGTCATAGAGACTTGTGTGATTCCAACTGTGCTTTGATTTCCACCTTACCACGTTCATGAGAACGTGCAAAACGGTGGCTTTTGGGTACATTCCTGAATCACATGGAGGCAATGAGCGATAGGAGGGGATTCGTCTCTCCCGGTATTGGGGGTTGATGTTGCGCTGTGCTCGATTGGCCATAACAGGGAACTCCCTGACCAGGGCTGATTTAGAGATTTACTGATAAGTGTTATTAGTAGTTTCTCGACCCGTTATGAGCCTCACATCGGCACGACTTATCGATTATTTGGGTCTGACGTTTACCACCTCTATACTGGATATGCGACATATCAGACTGTCACGACCCAAAATAGCAGCTCGTGACCGGCACTTAAATTACGCAACGTCTACAGGCGTAACGTAACCTAAGTAAGCCGAAACCCAGAAATCTAATCCTTACAACTGAAGTAAGTAAAGAAAAAATTTACAACATTTAGAAACTTTAAGTAAAGATCGTTAAAACTTATTTTAACTCTTTTCCTTGGTTTTCATAAAAATTTCGGCAACACCTCCTTTGTAAAAACTAGCCATGAAAATGGGTATAACAAGGAATATATAGAAAGAATCCCAAACGGGAGCAAAACACGCCCAACGGAGGAAACAACACCACAAGTATAAATAACAAGTATACAACGCCCAACGGCGAAGATCCATAAAAGGAAATAAAGTAAAGCAAGACATCAACCCAAAAGCCAACATAAAAACCCATCGCTCAAGTCTCGCAACTACAAGTCTTCTAAGTTTGCAACATATACAATTACTAGTTTCTGAATTGATGGAGTGACTAGATACAACATAAATAACAAGTACGAGAGGGACACGATCCAACTTATACCACCTACCAAAACAAATCACCCGAAAGTAAGCTGTGTGCCAGCGATGCCGCTATTGATCCAAGCAGACAACCTGCAAGAACTGTGGCACAACGGGGTGAGTTGCCAACTCGTGAGTGTTGGATATATGTATGCCCTAGAGGCCATTATGAGATAGTGTATGTACTGATGTGTATATATATATATATATTCGGGTGACAGTCTTGCTCAAAATGATAGTATGCTATCTGGTTTTACTTTATCATATGTTCACTTGATCATGTTTATATTCATTTGGTACATGTTGATAAAGCCCTAAGGATATTGGCTTAACTACTGGAATTATGATGCAGATCATACTAGTGGGACATCTGTAGTTTATAAGCATATCCTTGAAATGTTCCTAGTCGTAGGTATATCGAGACAGGGCATCGATATTCCAGCTTAGACTAGCGTATACCATTCTTGTTCCATATGATGGGCGATGGATGATCCCATATCCGTCTGGTGTGTTGACACCGAAGATAGTATACGGGTGCTCAGTGAGACTGGGTACACTGAACGGACTCACCGAGAACTCCTATATGGTATTATATCATACGTCGGATAGCAGTTCTCAGGTGACACTGGTACAGGTTAGTCTGTAGACCCGAGATCGTCATAGAGTCTTGTGTGTCCTCCCACTGTACTTTGATCTCCACCCTACTGCGGCTCTACTGAGTCGTACAAACAGGTGGATTTTGGGTATAGTCTCGAGGCATGTGGAGGCAGTGAGCGATAGGAGGGGTTTCGTCTCTCCCGGTATTGGGGGTTGATGCTGTGCTGTGCACGATTGGCTATAACGGGAAGTCCCTGGCCAGGGCTGCTGAGATATTACTGATAAGTGTTATCAGTAAGTTTCTCGATCTGTTATAGACCATATACCGGCATGACTTATTGAGTTATTGGGGTCGACGATTCCATCCCTAGACTCGATATGCAGCATATCTGACGAAGAGACCGGACTGTACGGTTAGTGTTGCCAGATGGATTGACAGGAGTTTTGACAGGTTCGCTTGTTCTTATTCTGATCGTTCAATACCCGGGTGGCCGTTACGTTTAGCTGACCGCTTGCGGCTTGTAGGTGTTTGATATGATCATCATCTACTGCTGGTGTATTGACGAGTCTTAGAGTCCCACATAGAAGTTTCTCGGCTCTGGCGAACGAAGTGGTGCACATATGAGATATGCGCGGAGCCTCGATTAAATTCTAGTATATGATACTATATTTTAATCGGGCATTTAATATTAGTCGGGTCATATGAGATATGATGGATTTATTAAATCAAGTGTTGATTTAATATTGGCTTTTATATTATTTATTTAAATCCTTTTCTTATTTTGGATACATGGATGTATATGTACATGATGATGTGCACACATACATACATGCATAAAATGTATCATGGTTGTTGATACAAAGAGGAAGGCAATATAAGAATCATATTGTAGACATGATAATGTTTAGATTTTTCATTAAAGTTTAAAGGCAAAAAGAATGGTTAATGAGTCATTTCTTCCACACTCATCTACACACTTCTTTAACTCAACCATAGTTTCCATTCCTTTTGCCATTTAACCTTAGATGAAATATCTAGATTATTATTCTACTATGGTTAAAGTTATGATAAGATCTCTCACTCTCTCTCATTATCTTTTTACATTATCATTATCTTAGAAAAAGAAAAAGAGTGAGAGTTCTTCTTCTTCCTCAAACCCTAGCTCTCTTTTAATAGTTAAAAAGAGTTAGAAAAAGAAAAGAAAAGGTAATAAATAAGAACATCAACCACTTCCTCATCCTACACAACCCTAGCCATCTTGTGTAGGGTGTTGTGCTTCAAGGATTTCCAAAGATCGTAGGAAGCATCAAGCTTAGGGCAAAGTGCTTCGGGTGGATCGTCGTGGACGAGGAGTTGATCAAGTGGATCTTTCCAAAGCTTAGGAGTCTTCCAAAGTGAACTACAAAGGTTGTAGTTTCAACACTTAGCATAACTTAACTCTTAATCTTGATACTATTAATTGTTACTTCATAAATTCTAGTTCGATTCTTTGTTTAGTTTGCTTAGCACCTCAAAAATTTTATTGTTATAGCATGCATGATGCTTCTAAACCTTCATAGAGGTGTTAAGAAAACCCCACATGGTATCAGAGCCAAGCTAGAATTTTGTAGTAGCCTAAACGACGTCGAAAACATCGAACGGACGAAAACCGACACCCGAAAAGTGCTCTCTGGAAATTTTTTAAAAACCTGGTATTTTTCAAATTAAAAATATGTAAAAAACAGAGCAGGAAATTGTATGGACCCACAAGAAAAACGATGCTCTAATTCGCCTATACAACCGCGGAACCGCGGCCAAGAGTGGCTTGTTGCGGCGGTTCCGCGGCGGTATAGTTGAATTATGGGCCCATTTTTCTTGTGCTGGCCCGTATGTGTTTTCTGGTGTTACTGGTATATTTAGAATCGGCCCAGGTGTTGAGATTACAGAGCAGTTTCTGGTTGTTTAATGTGTTTGATCCGATGTTCCAACGTCGCTTAGTTTAATAGTATGTGTTACAATAATTGAAATCTACAAATTTGTTTGTTGCGTGTAAATCTAGCAATTCGGTCTCGGGAATAACGGAAATCTTGTTGAATTATCCGGTTTATTTTGAAAAAGGTGTTTTCTTGAAAGAGACCCAAATGCGAGCTTTACATTGTTTAGGCATGAAATCTTGTATATGTGATATTCCGGATTTGTGTTGTCTAAAGGCGGTTAAAGATTCCAATTGTTGTATATTTCCTTTTTATTTCTCTGTGTCGAATGAGATTTGATATGCAGGATTGTCGCAATGAATAGCCGGGGGTTTTCTTTTTATGTGAGATGAGAGTATTCTTTCAATTCATGTAATATTAATTTGTATGTAATATTCTTTTATTTGGGACACTTCCGGGGTGAGGTTGTTGTCACCAGTGTTGTATATTATTTACTTTTCCGCATTAGGATAGACCCAAGGTGGAGGGCACAAGTGACCGGGTTCTTGGGTTCAGTGGGAGGCCATCTCGAGGAGTCGAGACCGGGTCTCCTAAACTCCAGAATTGGTAGGGTCGCTTGCCGCTCTCGTAGGGGTCTAGGGATGTGGGCTTGGCTATTCATCGCGACCGTGGAATCCGTATTTTTATTGCTGGCTAAATATAAAATACGGACCTCCTAGATATCCTTTATGTGCTTCTGCTGCTTTTATTATCTGATGTGATCTTTTAATGTTTATTTTCGTTTCTTTCTGTAATGGCTTAGGATTTAAATGATGGGACTACATTAATGAGATTAATGTAAAAGATAAATGAACCTAAAAAGATGTTGTAGAATCAGATTTTAAACACACTCGGCCTTTTTGTAAGAAAAAAGCAAGTTTCAAAATGCGGAGCTTAAGCCACTCCTTTTAAACTCATTAGATTCTACAACAATATCAAGTTCAAAGCGTCAAAAGTTTTTCTAAAAACTATCCGCAACCCTCCGTCATTTTAGGAAGTAGAGTACTTAGTATTCGTGCTGCGTATTTTGACTTTAGTTAAGGCGCAGTGTACGGTAGCTGAGTGATGTCTTCCTACACTGCATATGATGCTGAATAATTAGGACATTCATATGATTATGTTGACTTTAGTTAAGGGTCATATGAGTGGGTCTAATTAATCACGAAATGACGGGAAGAACTTGACTAGTACTTATGATATGTTGACTCTAGTTAAGGTCATAAGTACTAGGGGTAAAAATTATATCGGGAATTTCAAGAGTTGAAAATTACAATGAGATTGTATACCTACTATATGATAATAGGATCCCGATCCCACTGCGAGCAAATGTTGCTCCCGGGAGAATTTTGCACTTTACAATTAGCTGACTCGGTAGGTGTCTAGAAAGGTGCTAAACGGGGCTACGCCTCTGGGAAGACGAGGTTTACTTTAATTAGGTCCGTGCGAAAGCACGGGGAACCTCCCTCAAGTACCGGCACTGGCCTGGCTGAGAGGTTGGCGAAGTTGTAGATTGTAATTAATCCCGGCTAGTTTTCTTTTTAAAAGGTTTTAAAGAAAATTTGATAAAAAACAGTGGGAGACATCGATTAGACAAGATAATAACCAATCTGATCTTTGCAAGAGCATTCGCTAAGTGTATTCTTTTCTCTCTCTTAATGGCAGATACCCATGACAGGACTTAAGCTTCTATTAGACAAAAACAAGCTGAATGGGACAAACTATAAAGACTGGCTGAGGAATTTAAACATAGCCTTGACTTATGATAAAGTATCATATGTCCTTACCGCACCAGCCTTGCCCCCCCTAGGTCCTAAACCTTCAGTTGCGGATAGGGAAATCCGCAAAACCTGGGACACTGACTGTGCCACGGCAAAATGCCTCGCGCTTGCATCGATGGATAACACACATCAGAAGCAGCACGAGAATATGGACGTACAAGCCATATTCCTCCATACAAAAGAGTTGTATGGAGAGCAATCTCGCGTATTAAGATACGAAGCGTCTAAGAAATTGTTTCAGATGCGCATGACCGCTGGCACATCAGTAGGAGACCATGTTCTAAAAATGATAGCTCTCATAGAAGAGCTTGAGGACCTTGGGTGGACAATGGACAATGAACAGTATACAGATATCATTCTACAGTCTCTCCCCTCCACCTTTGCTCAGTTCATCGTTAACTTCAACATGCACAAAATGGAGTCAAAAAGGTGAAGGGAAAAGGCAAGTCCAAGGTTGGGGCATCAGAGAAAGGCGAATGTTTCCATTGCAAGAAGACGGGACACTGGAAGAGGAACTGTATCGAATACCTAGCACTCAAGAAGAAGCATGATGATGCTTCAGCCTCAGGTGTGTTCGTAATTGAAAACTGTTTTTCTATTAATTCTGCATCCTGGGTATTGGATACCGGTTCAGGTTCTCATATTTGCAATTCTGTGCAGGCGTTGAGAAATAGCAGAGTTCTGAAGACAGGTGATCATACTCTCCAAGTTGGAAATGGTTCCAATGTAAATGCAGTTTCAGTAGGAGAGTATTACCTAGGTTTGCCTTCGGGTTGTATATTGGTTTTGAACCCGTGTTATTTTGTACCAACTATGCTTTGTAATATTATATCAGTTTCCTTGTTAGACAATGAAGGATATCATTTTGCTGTGCAACACAATGTTATGAACATTAAACTGAATCAAGAGTTGATTGGTTGTGGTACATTAAATAACGGGATATACGTCCTTAATCAACACACAGTTTTCAACATACAACACAAAAATAAAAGGAAATTTTCAGAAATAAATGAAGCTTTTCTTTGGCATTGTAGACTTGGTCATATTAATGAAACAAGACTAAACAAGCTTCATAAAGATGGATATTTAAATTCATTTGAGTATAAATCTTATGCAACTTGCCAGTCTTGTATCAAAGGTAAAATGACCAAAACCCCGTTTACAGGACACGGAGAAAGAGCTACTGAGCTCCTAGGCCTCATACATAGTGATGTATGTGGACCAATGTCTACACATGCAAGAGGCGGTTTTTCATACTTCATAACTTTTACTGATGATTTCTCAAGATTTGGTCATGTATATTTGATAAAACATAAATCTGAAGCTTTCGAGAAATTCAAGGAGTATAAACATGAAGTAGAAAACCAAACAGGAAAGAGTATCAAGATACTTCGATCGGATCGAGGTGGAGAGTACTTAAGTACTGAGTTCTTAGACTTCCTAAAAGAGAATGGGATTCTCTCTCAGCGCACTCCACCTTACACACCACAGCACAACGGTGTGTCAGAACGAAGGAACCGTACCCTATTAGATATGGTACGATCCATGATGAGTGATGCTGAGTTACCTCTCTCGTTTTGGGGGCATGCATTGGAAACAGCAGCTTTTCTGTTAAACAAAGTTCCAACCAAAACCGTGTCTACCACTCCATATGAGATATGGCATGGGAAGAAACCATCTCTTAAAAGAGTTAAGATTTGGGGTTGTCCGGCTTTTGTTAAAAAGCAGAATCCAGACAAACTCGAGACACGATCAATCAAATGTATATTTGTAGGATATCCTAAACATTCGTTTGGGTATCTTTTTTACCACAAAGAGGAACAAAAGGTGTTTGTTTCTCAGTATGCCACCTTTTTAGAAGACGAGATTTTTTCAAATAATACAAATGGCAATGTGGTAGATCTAGAAGAAGTTCTAGAAACACAAATTACAGATGACAACTTGGCTGAACCTGAAGTTATAACAGAATCTAATGAACCTCAGCCACTCCGTAGATCTGGTAGGATTTCTCGCCCACCGGAGAGATACTACGGTTTTCTCATTGATGGTGATAGAGAAGACTGCATCATGGATGATGATGATCCTTCCAGTTTTCATCAGGCTATCACGAGTGGTGACTCTGTGAATTGGCTGGATGCCATGAGATCCGAAATGGAGTCCATGTACACCAACAAAGTATGGACTTTGGAAGATGTACCCTCCGGGATAAAACCTGTGGGATGCAAATGGATCTTTAAAAGAAAGATCGGTGTAGATGGACAGGTAGAGACCTATAAAGTAAGGTTGGTAGCGAAAGGTTTTCGTCAAAGACCAGGCTTGGACTATGACGAGACTTTCTCTCCGGTAGCCATGCTTAAATCCATTCGGATCTTACTCGCTATTGCTGCTCACTACGACTATGAAATCTGGCAGATGGACGTTAAAACTGCATTCCTAAATGGTGATTTAGAGGAATGCGTTTATATGGATCAACCAGAGGGATTCATTGATAGTGGGAGCAGCGGTAAAGCATGTAAGTTACTTAAATCCATTTATGGATTAAAGCAGGCATCACGGAGTTGGAACATCTGTTTTGATGATGCTATCAAAGAGTTTGATTTCATCAAAAATCCAGATGAACCTTGTGTTTATAAGAAGACTGTAGGAAGAAATGTCGCAATCCTCGTATTGTACGTAGATGACATACTTCTGATAGGAAATGACATTCCTATGCTACAGTCGGTCAAATCATTCTTATCACAAAGGTTCTCCATGAAGGACCTGGGAGATGCCACATACATATTGGGTATACGGATCTATAGGGATAGATCCAAACGGTTATTGGGATTGTCCCAAACCAAGTACATAAACACCATCCTAAAGAGATTTAGTATGGAAGACTCCAAGCGGGGTGCCTTACCCGCTTGCCATGGAGTCACTCTCTCAAAAGACGATTGCCCAAAGTCTGATATAGAGAGAGCTCGTATGAGCATTATTCCCTATGCTTCGGCAGTAGGATCGATAATGTATGCGATGTTGTGTACACGCCCTGATGTTGCTTATGCACTTAGTGTAGTAAGCAGGTATCAATCTAACCCAGGGGAGAATCACTGGATTGCTGTAAAGAACATTCTTAAGTACTTGCGAAGGACTAAAGAATTGTTCTTGGTGTATGGTAATGGGGATCTCCAAATGGAGGCCTTTACCGATTCGAGCTTCCAGAGTGACAAGGATGACAGCAAGTCTATCTCAGGGTTTGCATTTACCCTCAATGGAGGGACGGTGAGTTGGAAGAGTTCCAAACAGGATACCGTTGCAGACTCAACGATGGAAGCTGAATATATTGCTGCAAATGATGCTGCCAAGGAAGCTGTCTGGATGAGAAAATTCATCGCGGAGCTAGGAGTAGTTCCAACCATTATTGATCCAATACCTCTGTATTGTGACAATAATGGGGCTATGGCGTTGGCCAAAGAGCCCAGGTCCCATCAGAAGTCCAGACACAACCTGAGGAGATATCATGTGATCCGGGAGATAGTTGATCGCCGCGAGATCGAGATTAAGAGAGTAGACACAAAGGACAACGCTGCGGATCCATTCACCAAGGCCCTCCCTCAGCCGCAGCATGAGCGACTTTTTGAGATGTTAGGTATGAGATATGCCAATAACTGGCCTTAGTGCAAGTGGGAGATTGTTGGATATATGTATGCCCTAGAGGCCATTATGAGATAGTGTATGTACTGATGTGTATATATATATATATATATTCGGGTGACAGTCTTGATCAAAATGATAGTATGCTATCTGGTTTTACTTTATCATATGTTCACTTGATCATGTTTATATTCATTTGGTACATGTTGATAAAGCCCTAAGGATATTGGCTTAACTACTGGAATTATGATGCAGATCATACTAGTGGGACATCTGTAGTTTATAAGCATATCCTTGAAATGTTCCTAGTCGTAGGTATATCGAGACAGGGCATCGATATTCCAGCTTAGACTAGCGTATACCATTCTTGTTCCATATGATGGGCGATGGATGATCCCATATCCGTCTGGTGTGTTGACACCGAAGATAGTATACGGGTGCTCAGTGAGACTGGGTACACTGAACGGACTCACCGAGAACTCCTATATGGTATTATATCATACGTCGGATAGCAGTTCTCAGGTGACACTGGTACAGGTTAGTCTGTAGACCCGAGATCGTCATAGAGTCTTGTGTGTCCTCCCACTGTACTTTGATCTCCACCCTACTGCGGCTCTACTGAGTCGTACAAACAGGTGGATTTTGGGTATAGTCTCGAGGCATGTGGAGGCAGTGAGCGATAGGAGGGGTTTCGTCTCTCCCGGTATTGGGGGTTGATGCTGTGCTGTGCACGATTGGCTATAACGGGAAGTCCCTGGCCAGGGCTGCTGAGATATTACTGATAAGTGTTATCAGTAAGTTTCTCGATCTGTTATAGACCATATACCGGCATGACTTATTGAGTTATTGGGGTCGACGATTCCATCCCTAGACTCGATATGCAGCATATCTGACGAAGAGACCGGACTGTACGGTTAGTATTGCCAGATGGATTGACAGGAGTTTTGACAGGTTCGCTTGTTCTTATTCTGATCGTTCAATACCCGGGTGGCCGTTACGTTTAGCTGACCGCTTGCGGCTTGTAGGTGTTTGATATGATCATCATCTACTGCTGGTGTATTGACGAGTCTTAGAGTCCCACATAGAAGTTTCTCGGCTCTGGCGAAACGAAGTGGTGCACATATGAGATATGCGCGGAGCCTCGATTAAATTCTAGTATATGATACTATATTTTAATCGGGCATTTAATATTAGTCGGGTCATATGAGATATGATGGATTTATTAAATTAAGTGTTGATTTAATATTGGCTTTTATATTATTTATTTAAATCCTTTTCTTATTTTGGATACATGGATGTATATGTACATGATGATGTGCACACATACATACATGCATAAAATGTATCATGGTTGTTGATACAAAGAGGAAGGCAATATAAGAATCATATTGTAGACATGATAATGTTTAGATTTTTCATTAAAGTTTAAAGGCAAAAAGAATGGTTAATGAGTCATTTCTTCCACACTCATCTACACACTTCTTTAACTCAACCATAGTTTCCATTCCTTTTGCCATTTAACCTTAGATGAAATATCTAGATTATTATTCTACTATGGTTAAAGTTATGATAAGATCTCTCACTCTCTCTCATTATCTTTTTACATTATCATTATCTTAGAAAAAGAAAAAGAGTGAGAGTTCTTCTTCTTCCTCAAACCCTAGCTCTCTTTTAATAGTTAAAAAGAGTTAGAAAAAGAAAAGAAAAGGTAATAAATAAGAACATCAACCACTTCCTCATCCTACACAACCCTAGCCATCTTGTGTAGGGTGTTGTGCTTCAAGGATTTCCAAAGATCGTAGGAAGCATCAAGCTTAGGGCAAAGTGCTTCGGGTGGATCGTCGTGGACGAGGAGTTGATCAAGTGGATCTTTCCAAAGCTTAGGAGTCTTCCAAAGTGAACTACAAAGGTTGTAGTTTCAACACTTAGCATAACTTAACTCTTAATCTTGATACTATTAATTGTTACTTCATAAATTCTAGTTCGATTCTTTGTTTAGTTTGCTTAGCACCTCAAAAATTTTATTGTTATAGCATGCATGATGCTTCTAAACCTTCATAGAGGTGTTAAGAAAACCCCACAGTGAGTAGAAAACATCAACAGGTTGAGATCGAAAAAATCGATTCCTAGGTCAACTATATCATAAAGGTAATACTATGATATCTAGGGTGACCGTATCTGCATATGTGCCAACACAATATAAATGCCTAACAGCAAGTGTATATCACCAAACAATGAATCAATGCATGTATGCAGGTGGATCTCGTCCAACAATAAAATCAATGCATGCATGTAGTGGATCTCGTCTACGTGTCAACCACTGACGCAACAACTCCTGCATGTAAATTCATAAAAGCATATGCAGGTAAATATGAGGATATCAAAGAATGTGTGTCCATCAATGCCACATCATAATCTTGGAAACCTGGGTGTCTATCACCGACACCCGAAACATCATGAATACCTGTGTCTAGCATCGACACGTAAATCCTCATAACTCAGGCGCTGTCACCACGACTGGCACTGATGTCAGGTCTGTACATCACTCCAGTCGGCATCCCCAAGATAACCGCCGAGTCCAAATACTATCACCGGTAGGTAGTGGTCCCTCTGTCAGGCTTATCGTCTACACAATGAAATCACCACTCGCCCCGGGGTACCATACCGGGTCCACCATGTACCCGCAGACGGTGTCTCCCGTTCCTCGAATCGGGTTTCACATGCCAATCTCAGAACCGAGAAATCACATGGTGGATGCACTAAAATATCATATCAAGAGAAACCAGATTTTCAAACCATACATAGTTTTCTTGAAATACCCCCACGGTTCTCAAATCCATAAATCATAGGAAATCCATATCTCAATGGGTAAATCCATGAAAACTGATATATGCAATATAAAACAACAATATGAGCATATTAAGAGAAAGCCGCTCTTTAAAATGAATCCAGCTTTAAAAATATATCTTGCGGTTCATAAATCCTCCTAAAACAAGTGCAGCATCATATGAAGTGTACATGTAACTGTAGCAAGGTATAAGTATCTACATGTAATCAAGTATGTATGATGCAATTCATAAGTGCAATGGCACAATAATCAACGTCTCAATATCACATGTCAATGCAATACCTTCTAGCGGTATATGCAACTGTAGCGAGATATGTGGGTGTACATGTCAGTATGTATGCATGATATACGTGTAGCTGTAGCAAAGTATGTAGGTGTACATGTCAATATATCGTGCAACCTAGCATAGTGATATGAACATGGCAGTATATCATAGCATGATATAGCAATTCTACTGTGTAAGTGACATAGCAATTATCGATGAAGAAGCGTGTGAGCCGGCAATCTGTGTATGTGTAACATACACATCATCGATAATGGTGTAGGTGTACTAGCACAGGTATAAGAAATGCAATGAGAATAGCATGAATGCAGCATAATGCATATAATGAGTCAAATGCTATGGGGTATACATATCAACAAGACCGAGTCGGTGAATCTATCAATCGGCATCCAGCCTCACAACATCATGTACGGTATAATCCATCGTACGACATCCTCTAATCAAAGGTATGGATAAATCAACAAGTAAAAGTCATCGCGTACGGTAATCTAATGTACAGCGGCATTAACGAATAGGGATTCTATCAACCTATACAATATCGGGGTACGGATCTAAGTCTCGTATGGCATATATCTCATTATGCAATCATTATCCATAAATAAATATATACCAATCTCTCAGGTCACAACCATGTCAATCTCATATCAGGGGACCTACAAAGGTATCAACCATCACATATCGACTCGAATCCATATAATGACATATCACACTAAGTCATCATATCATATCGTATACTCGTTCATCATATTAATATTTCGCATCACACTAAATGAACATTACACTTGTTCTCTTTTAATTCATACCTATCATGATTCACTTATCATTTCATGTTTTTCTAAACCAATACGTTCACTAGTGTTCACTACTATCATATTATCTAGCAAAACTTACAATCATATTAGTCGCATCTCAGTATTACGATATAATAATTAACGATCTTTCAATCCAATATTTGCGGGGGTTCTATACGCCATCCACCCGACTTCCCCTGTAGATATAGATCTACTCACCTGCTAAACTCCTCGCTTAGTCGTAGTCGATGCGCTTCGTCGTCTCGGAATCCATGCGAAGGTACCTACAATTAATACGAATTCGCAACGCTATTAACATCAAATTCCGAAATCCAAAATACGGCACGCGGTGCGGTCATAGGTTAGAGCCTATAGCCTACACATGCCAAACAATCAACTACCCTTGTTGTTGACGTACAATCATCTAACGACCAAATACAATATCCAAAACTCAAAACCAAGAATCCAAATATCGGAAAATATAGCCGAAACCCTAAATAGGGTCGCTATACATGAAAACTGCCACATTAAAACCCAATAATACCAATACACATTTACAAACACAATAAACATCGTAGGTATTAATATTTAAGTCATCTCCATTTTCATTTAAAACCCACGCCAAATTTTACCAAAAAGCTAATAAGCAGCTTATATCATTTTATCTCAATTTCGCACAAGTCTAGAAATTTAACAATTCTAGTGATTTCAAATATCATACAATAGCTTAACTATGCTATCCAAACCACTTTCATATTTTTAATCTTTCCCAAAAATGAGTTAGAAAAACTTAGTTTGCGATTAAGCTTAATAGACGATTAGGAAAAATAAGAATTATCATTTTCACAAAATACTTAACTTTTTCAAATCTACACATCTTGCTTAACAACATAAGCACATCAAAATCCTAACTTGATTTCATAATTAATTATCATGAATTAATTACACATGAACTTTAAAGCTATAATTAGCACATAATTAAGCAAGCTTAAGGAATTATGCAACAAATTAGGATTAGATTTAGGATTTATACCTCATAAACAAGATCTTAATTTTTGCAACATCACCAAAATTAACCCTCCAAAATGATGCTTTTTCATGAAGATCCATGCTAGATTTGGCTAAAGGATTAATGTGTATGAATTTATTTATGAATTTTTGGAATTATTTTGGGATTTTTGATGAATTTTTGAGAGAAAAAGAAGAAGAAATGACCAAGAAAAATATGAGGGCAGAAATGGGGGAGTGGCTCGGCCATGGAGGTGAGGGGGGGTTGTGAATAAAATGTAGAATTTTCTAGCTAAAAACTAGCATTAAATGCTAATAAATGCTAAAATGCCACCATTTCTTCTTTTCTTTTTAAAATTAAACCCTTTTGTCACAAATATCTAGATTTTTCAAGAGAAGGTTCTAAACTAATTCTAGTGATTAGATTAGCAATGATCCTAATTAGAACTAATTAACCTACACAAAAAAGTAATTTCCACTAATTAAGTGCATAAATAATACATTAAAATAATATTTAATTAGGAAATTTTTTTACGTGAACCAAAACTTCCCATTGACCCCTAAAGCTCGCGCACTAGTTTTATTTTAGCTAAATTAGGTGCCGACAAGTTTATACGGAAGTTTGATCAAAATCGATTAAAACGGAAAATACCGACTATTTTACCCTAAAACGGAAAATTTCGCATAACGATTTCAGAAACGTTACAATCTTCCCCTCTTAAAAAAATTCGGTCTCTGAATTTAAATTTAAACCCCCAAATGCTAAAACATTTTAATAAACAGCTCAAACAACGGGGCTCCGAAATCATGGAAGAAAAAGAAAACCACAGCGCATCCTGTGCGCCGGAAAAATGAGTACGAAACTCAAAACCGATCTCCGTCAAGCGTCACGCAAATCAACGGACTTGCACGCATATCATCGGAGTCATATAGGAGATACAAATCTCAAATTTACTACCGAAATACCATATGCACTAATCAAATACCATAATACATATATAGTACGCATCATGTTTGAAAAATCTCCAAAAACCGAATAAATCATATGCATAATCTTTTCTGAATTGCTGCTTAATGCGTAACTCACGGCACAAGTGGCGGACGCTCATTGTTAAAGTAATAATATACTAGCATATATGTTTTGCCAAAATATGCGTCCCGCCTTTTTGAAATATCCCAAAAGGCTTTATTTATAAACTTTCGTGTCACACGCAGACACGTAAGAAATAGCGAGACTATAGCTCCTTTTTGCAACTTCTTGGTAAACTTTTTATGCATGCAAAGTACACAGGTACTGTCCTCGGATCTGTCTTGATAGGGTACTATTAAGTATAGAGCCTCATCATGAAAACAAAGTGCTCAAAAGCAAAATCAGCCTCAAAAGGCGTATCCAACAATCCTGTACGTCTGGTGCGCACGGAATTCAAACCCAACTACAATGGCCAATATGCACGAAAGCAACTAAGTGCAACGGCTGTGCATGAAAGCATCTGCCCAGTGCAACAGGTGTGCATGACAACAACTATTGCATCTATAGTGCACGAAAATCTCAACCCAGTGCAGCTATCATGCACGAAAGAAAATCCCAATAGAGTGCATCCAGTGTGCACAAATCATATCTCATATCATGCGCTCAACATACGTGAAAATCCAACTCAAGTGCATCCGTCATGCATGAATAAAATATGAATCAAGTGCATCCCTCATGCACGAATAAAATCTAAATTAAGCGCCCAATATGCGCAAAATCCGACCCAAGCGCGTCCGGTCCGTAATAAGCATCAAGTGCAGTAGCATGCATGAAAATGAAAATCAAGCACACACCTGCACGAAAACACAAATCCGGTAAAATGAATTCTCAAAGGCATAAATCGAGTGCAACCAATGCACGAAACACCAATCTTGTGCATCCAGTGCACAAAATATCAAATCATGTGCATCTAGTGCACGAAATATCATCAATAACTCAAATGCGTATGAAAAACATACGAGCATACCAAGGTGTATAAAAATCATAAAAGTGTGCAACTGCGTGCACAAATCACGTATCAATGCACTGCAAGCACATATGAGCTATACCGAGTGCAAAAATCAGATCGAGTGCGTACCACACGCACATATCAAATCAACAGTTTGAAATCCATGAAATCATAAACATGTGCAGCCAAGGCACAAAATCAATATCAAGCGCAAATAGAAATACACAAATCACAAACCAATACAACAGTGTGTAAAACGTATATCCGGTGCAACAGCTATGCACAAAATGTAAATACCCAGTAGGTGCAGCCATGGTGCACGAAATATCATGAAACTCAAATCTAAGCGATATAAGCGTGATACTCGGATCACAACGCAAATCGCAATAACTGACATAGAGGTACACCTCCTACAATGTCGAAGAAAAAGTCGGTGCGCCCAAACTGGCAGATCAAGAACATCCGCTCGCCTCCTGCCCACAGTCTGGCGTCCTCTGTCTCTGGGTCCTCAGAATACACGTGACACATCTGATCCTCGGTGCAAATCTTATTGCAGCAGTGTCATGGAAGAAACCGGCTCAAGGTCTCTTCCGATCTCTATTCTCAACAGGGAGTAACAACAGCTCATTAATATCTCGCACGAATCTCTTGCTCCACCCGTCTTCATTATCGTCCACTTGACATCGCATTATGCTATCTGCGTACCGCAAATGTTCCCGGCTACAATCAATCCAGAATCTATCACATGGACTCGAACTAAAAACACGGTATCTTCATCACTCTGTCGAAGATATCTAGCCGAACACGTCCTAGGGAACCCGTCCCAACAATCGGAGGAATACTCAATACTCGTCCATTCTCGATCAACTCACAACACACCTGGGTGAGGTCCTCTATCCGAAGCTGGTGTTGTTGCTGATCTCCTATCACAGGATATCCGGACGGCATTAAACTTTTCGATCGAGTCATCAAAAGTCCCAAAATTTTCCGAGAACTCAACACCTGAGCACGGTTTAATAATATTCGGTATATGCCACAGTACCTATGGACCGACCGTAGAAGGGAAGACCCAAGCCTCACTGATGGCACCGCTAAACTGCCGCAAACCCTAAGGTTCGAAAGCGGTTTCTTGGTCATCACGTGGGGTTTCATTCTTCTAGAGGGTGCACAGAAGCACTTGCATGTCCTTCCGAATACTTTAAACTTAGAAAAATGGGTTTTCTGACATTCGTTCGAACCTTTCAACTCCTCCTAGATGACATGTGAACACCCTTCGTCCATATGCTAAACAATGCTTCTAATCCTCAAGGATAGACGATACATCAACGGTCATCTCTGGGTTGGTCTACTCTAGACCTGAGTAAGACTCTCCACACTGGTAATCTTCAACTTAACTGGGCCTGCGTCGGTACATCAATCAGACAAATCACCTTCGTCTCACAACTTAAGATCGACTAGCTATCACCTGTCACCTCTCTGCCTGAAAGCTCCAGCAATCTCAGCTCGAAATCTCTGGAAGAGGCCTCACATCAATCTCAGCAATGGCTGGGTCATCTGTCTGCACGGTAGATGACATCGCAATCTCCGAGGTAGGCTGTACATCAATTGTCCTCTCACAATAGGCAGCCTCTAACAAAGGCCCGATCATCCAGTACAAAACCGCACACTCGTCTCACACGAGGGGTCACAACAATACAGCATTACATTGATACGTTCCCATGTCACCAGAAACATGATGGTCAGTCCTCGTCCACGACGAGCTCAACCTGACCGCATCACCAGCTGCAGCTCAATCTGCGCTCAAACCAAGGTGACAGGAACCTTAATCAAGTATCGACGAAAAAAGATCAAAGGGATGAAAGAGTCAACAGATCCCAAAATGGATACATGATCATAATGAGGAGTCAAATCACTGAGAGTATGATCATGGAAGTGAATAAAATCAAGTATCTCAATGGATATAAAATCAAAGGAATGAAGAGAATCACCAGTCTCAAGATATGTACATCCTAAGGTCAATTAAGTGGAGTATCGTATCGTAAATATGCCGCGGAACATACGTACGGGACGTCGCTCTACTCAAGCTACCTACTCCATCAATCAGGGTCAGCCTATGAAACGAAAGTTCGGGTCTAACACCCCCTTGTTCAAGTCTAAGTTCCATAAGGTCAAGCCTAGGTTCAAAAATACATATGCCTTAGACCCCACATAGTCAAACCTAGACTCGAACTAAGGTTAAACCTAGCGCTCTGATACCAACTTTGTCACGACCCAAAATAGCAGTTCATGACCGGCACTTAAATTACGCAACGTCTACAGGATAACGTAACCTAAGTAAGCTGAAACCCAGAAATCTAAACCTTACAACTGAAGTAAGTAAAGAAAACATTTACAACATTTAGACACTTTAAGTAAAGATCCTTAAAACTTATTTTAACTCTTTTTCTTGGTTTTCATAAAAATTTCGGCAGCACCTCCTTTGTAAAAACTAGCCCTGAAAACGTGTACAACAAGGAATATATAGAAAGCATCCCAAACGGGAGCAAAACACGCCCAACGGAGGAAATAGCACCACAAGTATAAATAACAAGTATACGACGCCCAACGGCGAAGATCCACAAAAGGTAATAAAGTAAAGCAAGGCATCAACCAAAAAGCGAACATAAAAACCCATCGCTCAAGTCTCGCAATCACAAGTCTTCTAAGTCTGCAACATATACAATTACTAATTTCTGATTTGATGGAGTGACTAGATACAACATGAATAACAAGTACGAGAGGGAAACGATCGAACATGTAACACCTACCAAAAAAAATCACCCGAAAGCAAGCCGTGTGCCAGCGATGCCGCTACTGATCCAAGCGGACAACCTGCAAGAACTGTGGCACAACGGGGTAAGTTGCCAACTCGTGAGTAGAAAATATCAACAGGTAGAAATTGAAATAAACAACGATTCCGAGGTCAACTATATCATAAAAGTAATACTATGATATCTAGGGTGACAGTATCTGCATATGTGCCAACACAATATAAATGCCTAACAACAAGTGTATATCACCCAACAATGAATCAATGCATGTATGCAGGTGGATCTCGTCCAACAATAAAATCAATGCATGTATGCAGTGGATCTCGTCCACGTGTCAACCACTGACACAACAACTCCTACATGTAAATACCATAAAAGCATATGCAGGTAAATATGAGGATATCAAAGAATGTGTGTCCATCAATGCCACATCACAATCATGGAAACCTGGGTGTCTATCACCGACACCTGAAACATCATGAATACCCGTGTCTAGCATCGACACCTAAATCCTCATAACTCAGGTGTTGTCACCATGACTGGCCCTGATGTCAGGTCTGTACATCACTCCGATCGGCATCCCCACGATAACCGCCGAGTCTAAATACTATCACCGCTAGGTAGTGGTCCCTCTGTCAAGCTTATCGTCTACACAACGAAATCACCACTCGCCCGGGGTACCATACCGGGTCCACCATGTACCCGCAGACGGTGCCTCCCGTTCCTCGAATCGGGTTTCACATGCCAATCTAGAAACCGAGAAATCACATGGTGGACGCACTAAAATATCATATCAAGAGAAACCGGATTTTCAAACCATATATAGTTTTCTTGAAATACCCCCACGGTTCGCAAATCCAAAAATCATATGAAATCCATATCTCAATGCGTAAATCCATGAAAACTGATATATGCAACATAAAACAACAATATGAGCATATTAAGGGAAAGCCGTTCTTTAAAATGAATCCAGCTTTAAAAATATATCTTGCGGTTCCCAAATCCTCCGAAAACAAGTGCAGCATCATATGAAGTGTACATGTAACTGTAGCAAGGTATAAGTATCTACATGTAATCAAGTATGTATGATGCATTTCATAAGTGCAATGGCACAATAGTCAACGTCTCAATATCACATGTCAATGCAATACCACCTGGGGGTATATGCAACTATAGCGAGATATGTGGGTGTACATGTCAGTATGTATGCATGATGTACGTGTAGCTGTAGCAAAGTATGTGGGTGTACATGTCAATATATCGTGTAACCTAGCATAGTGATATGAACATGGCAGTATATCATAGCATGATATAGCAATTCTACTGTGTAAGAGACATAGCAATTATCGATGAATAAGAGTGTGAGCCGGCAATCTGTGTATGTGTAACATACGCATCATCGATAATGGTGTAGGTGTACTAGCACATGTATAAGAAATGCAATGAGAATAGCATGAATGCAGCATAATGCATATAATGAATCAAATGCTATGGGGTATAATATCAACAAGACCAAGTCAGTGAATCTATCAATCAGCATCCAGCCTCACAACATCACGTACGGTACAATCCATTGTACGACATCCTCTAATCAAGGGTATGGATAAATCAACAGGTAAAAGTCATTGCGTACAGTAATCTAACTTACAGCGGTTTTAACGAATAGGGATTCTATCAACCTATACAATATCGGGGTACGGATCTATGTCTCGTACGGTGTATCACTCATTATGCAATCATTATCCATAAATAAATATATACCAATCTCTCAGGTCATAACCATATCAATCTCGTATCAGGGGACCTACAAAGGTATCAACCATCACATATCGACTCGAATCCATATAATGACATATCACACTAAGTCATCATATCATATCGTATACTCGTTCATCACATTAATATTTCGCATCACATTAAATGAACATCACACTTGTTCTCTTTTAATTCATACCTATCTTGATTCACTTATCATTTCATGTTCTTCTAAACCAATATGTTCACTATTGTTCACTACTATCTTATTATCTAGCAAAACTTACAATCACATCAGTCGCATCTCAGTATCACGATATAATAATCAATGATCTTTCAATCAAATATTTGCGGGGGTGCTATACGCCATCCACCCGACTTCCCCAGTAGATATAGATCTACTCACCTGCTAAACTCCTCGCTTAGCCGTAGTCGATGCGCTTCTTCATCTCGGAATCCACGCGAAGGTACCTACAGTCAATACGAATTCGCAACGCTATTAACATCAAATTCCGAAATCTAAAATACGGCACGCGGTGCGCTCATAAGTTAGAACCTATAGCCTACACATGCAAAACAATCAACTACCCTTGTCGTTGATGTACAAACATCCAACGACCAAATACAACATCCAAAACTCAAAACCAAGAATCAAAATATCGGAAAACATAGCCGAAATCCTAAATATGGTCGCTATACATGAAAACTGCCACATTAAAACCCAATAATACCAATACGCATTTACAAACACAATAAATATCATAGGTATTAATATTTAAGTTATCTCCATTTTCATTTAAAACCCACGCCAAATTTTACCGAAAAGCTAGTAAGCAGCTTATATCATTTTATCTCAATTTCGTACAAGTCTAGAAATTTAACAATTCTAGCGATTTCAAACATCATACAATAGCTTAACTAAGCTATCCAAACCACTTTAATATTTTTAATCATTCCCAAAAATAAGTTAGAAAAACTTAGTTTGCGATTAAGCTTCATAGCCGATTAGGAAAAATAACAATTATCATTTTCATGAAATACTTAACTTTTCCAAATCTACGCATCTTGCTTAACAACATAAGCACATCAAAATCCTAACTTGATTTCATAATTAATTATCATGAATTAATTACACATGAACTTTAAAGCTATAATTAGCACATAATTAAGCAAGCTTAAGGAATTAAGCAACAAATTAGGATTAGGTTTAGAATTTATACCTCATAAACAAGATCTCAATTTTTGCAACATCACCAAAATTAACCCTCCAAAATGATGCTTTTTCATGAAGATCCATGCTAGATTTGGCTTAAGGATTAATGGGTATGAATTTATTTATGAATTTTTGGAATTATTTTGGGATTTTTGATGAATTTTTGAGAGCAAAAGAAGAAGAAATGACACAGAAAAATTTGAGGGCAGAAATGGGGGAGAGGCTCGGCCATGGAGGTGAGGGGGGAGGGGTTTGTGAATAAAATGTAGAATTTTCTAGCTAAAAACTAGCATTAAATGCTAATAAATGCTAAAATGCCACCATTTCTTCTTTTCTTTTCTTTTTAAAATTAAACCCTTTTGTCATAAATATCTAGATTTTTCAAAAGAAGGTTCTAAACTAATTCTAGTGATTACATTAGCAATAATCCCAATTAGAACTAATTAACCCACACAAAAAAGTAATTTCCACTAATTAAGTGCATAAATAATACATTAAAATAATATTTAATTAGGAAAAAATTCTACATGAACCAAAACTTTCCATTGACCCCCAAAACTCGTGCACTAGCTTTATTTTAGCTAAATTAGGTGCCGGCAAGTTTATACGGAAGTTTGATCAAAATCGGTTAAAACGGAAAATACCGACAATTTTACCCTAAAACGGAAAATTTCGCATAACGATTTCAGAAACATTACACAGACGAAGAGACCGGAATGTATGGTAGTGTTACTGTCAAGCTTTTGCAGGAGTTGGAGCGGGCTTGCTTGCTGATCTTCTGATCGTTCAATACCCGGGTAGCCGTTACGTCCAGCTAGTACCGCTGACGGCTTGTGGGTGCTTGATGTGATCATCACCTACTGCCGGCGTATTGACGAGTCTTTAGAGTCCTAGACAGAGGATTCACCGGCTCAGGCAAAACGAAGTAGAAGCACATATGTGATATGTGCGGGACCGAGATTAATACGAGTATGTGATACCGTATTTTATTCTCGCGATATAAAGTATCGATCGGTTATATGTGATATAGCCGGGTTATCGAATCAAATTTTGATTCGATAAGTCGATACTGTATCGGTCGGTTATATGTGTTATAGCCGGGTTACCGAATCAAGTGTTGATTCGATATAATGATACAAATAATATTAGTCGGATATATGAGATATAACCGGATTATTAAATCAGGTGTTGATTTAATGTATAATTATATATTTGATAAATTAATTTACATTAACTAATATTAGCTCACTTAAACATTTATATTTCTCACATGTCCACACTTAATATATATGTGATATATATTAATTGTGTTTTTATTTATGTGTCATGGTTGATGATACATGCAATATGGGTGTATGAGACTTACACCATGATAAAGATAATATAGGGTTTATTTATTTATTATAATTCATTTATTTGGTGGAAATTTATCACATGGCATGAAGCTTCATGAAGCTTTGAGACCATTTTACTTAGTCCACTAGTTTTGTCTTACACTAGATATTTGTTAACCCAACCATTATCTTAACTCATGGTTTAGTCACTACAAGGGTAACATTAGATATTTTCTGACCCATGGTTGCCATTCTCTCTCACAACATTATCTCTCTTCATCTTCTTCCTCAAAGCTCAAGAGCTCTCTAGCTTTTGAAAACGTAAGAAACTTTAGTGAGAAAAAGAAATCCAAAGTGAGCAAAAATCCTACTTCATTATCCTCTACTAGATTAGCACTTTAGTATAGGGTGTTAGCTTCACTAATCTTACATTAGTGAAGAGGGTAGCTTGGGTTAGTGCCTCCTCGACGTAGATCATCTTCGGTCTTGAAGACTTCAAGCAAGATCGTTACTTTCTTCTCATGGAGCCTTTCAAGAGCCCTCAAGATCACTTCATCGCAGCGAAGGGACTACTACAAGGAGCTATTGAAGTGAAGAACCGATCTACAAAGGTTGTATTTCTAGTTCACTTAGAAGTAAAGTAATTTACTTTCTGTTTCGTATGATTCTCTAGTTATCGATTCTAGTTTAGGGTTCTTTAAAACGACAAATTTTTAAAAATGGCATGGACGATGCCTCCCGAAACCTTGCTGTCGTCTACAGGAACCCTACACATAACGGGTCGAGAAACTACTGCTAACACTTAACAGTAAATCTCAGTATCAGCCCTGACCAGGGACTTCCTGTTATAGCCAATCGAGCAAATCGAAACATCAACCCCTAATACCGGGAGAGACGAAACCCCTCCTATCGCTCATTTCCTCCATGTGAGTCGGGACCGTACCTAAAAACCACCGTTTTTCACGCTCTCTTGAACGTGGTAAGGTGGAAATCAAAGCACAGTGGGAATAAGACAAGAATCTATGACGATCTCGGGTCTACAGACTAACCTGTACCAGTGTCACCAGAGAACTGCTATCTGACGATAGGTAAAATACCATCTAGGAGTTTTCGGCGATTCCTGTTCAGTGTACCCAGTCTCCACTGAGCACCCGTATACAATCTTTGATGTCAAACACCAATGGATGTGGGATCATCCATCGCCCATCAAATGGGTCAAGAAACGTATACGCTAGTCTACTCTGGAATATCGATGCCCTGTCTCGATACTCCCACGACTAGGAACAATTGAATGATGGACTTATGGACTACCCTGGCCCCACTAGTATGATCTCCATCATAGTCTTGGTAGTCAAGTACACATCCTAAGGGCTTTATCAACATGTAAGAGAGAGACAGTATAAAGATACCAGTATACATGTTAAGATAAAGAGCAACCAGATAGCATACTATCATGTCGAACAAGAAAGTCCTCCTTATATATGTCCAAGCATCCACTATAATATACAATCATGTACATTAATGGCCTCTAGGGCATATATACAACTAACAATCTCCCACTTGCACTAAGGCCAGTTGTTGTAGTATCTCATACCCAACATCCCTTAAATTCTCTCTATGGAAAGGCCTTCATCAGTGGATCCGGTTATTCTTTATGTCATCTCTCCTGACCTCGATCTCCCGGAGATCAACTATCTCCCTGATCAGGTGATACTGCCTAAGAATATGTCTGGATCACCGATGGGACCGGGGTTTCCTGGCTAAAGCCATAACTCCATTGTCACCACAATGGTAGGAACCGCACCAAGTTCATCTCATGAACATCTTCATACAGACAGCCTCTTTGGTAGCATCGTTCGTAGCGATGTATTCAGCCTTTATCATTGAGTCTACTACGGTATCTAGCTTGGAACTCTTCCAACATACCATCCCTCCACTGAGGGTAAAGACAAAACACGCGACTTTCTTACAGTCGACCCTATCACTCTGGAAGCTCGAATTGGTAAAGGACTCGACATGGAGTTCACCGTTACCATACACCAAGAACGTTTCTTTAGACCTTCTCAAGTACTTAAGAATGTTCTTCACAGCTGTCCAATATTTCTCCTCAGGATGTATGAGTCATCACCCAGATCCTTCATAGAGAAACATTGTGATAAGAGGAGCTTGACCGAGCGTAGCATATGAACACCATTTCCTATCAAGAGTATGCCATCCATGTACAATACGAGGAAGACAACCTTACTCTCTACAACCATCTTGTATATACAAGGTTCATCTACCTTTTTGATGAAATCAAACTCTTTGAATGCCACATCAAAACAGATGTTCCAACTACGCTATGCCTGCTTTAATCCGTAAATTGATTTAAGCAACTTGCACACCTTTCCGCTGCTCCCACTGTCTACGAAGCCCTCTGGCAGTGTCATTCACACGCTCTCTTCTAAATCACCATTTAGAAAAGCAGTCTTGACATCAATCTGCCAGATTTTGTAGTCATGGTATGCAGCAAGGGAAAGTAGGATCCTGATGGACTTAAGCACAGCCAGTGGAGAAAATGTTTCATTATAATCCACACCTGGTTATTGACGAAAACCTTTTACTACAAGTCTATCTTTGAAAGTCTCAACTTTTCCATCTACACCAAGAATTTTCTCAAGATCCACTTGCTCTTATTGGGTTTTACCCCTTCAGGTGCAACATCAAAAGTCCTACTTTGATGGTGTACATTGATTCCATCTCAGATTGCATAACATCCAGCTATTTTACAGAGTCTCCACTCGTGATGGCCTGCTTGAAACTAGTTGGGTCATCATCTTCCATGATTCAATCCTCGCTCCCACTGTCATTGAGAAAACTATAGTATCTCTCAGGCGGATGAGAAACCCTACTAGATCTGCGGAGAGGCTGAGGTTCGTCGGGAACTATTGAACCCTTCGGTTCTACCAAATCATCTGCTGTAGTTTGTGTAGATAGAACTTCTTCCAGTTCTACTTCATGACCATAAATTTCTTTCGCAAGAAATTCCTTTTCTAAAAAGGTGGCATGCTGAGAAACAAACACCTTTTGTTCCTCGGTGTGGTAGAAGATATACCCTCACGAATGTTTGGGATATCCAACAAATTTACACAGAACTGGCCTTACCTTGAGCTTGTCCGGATTTTGCTCTTCAATATAGGCCGGACAACCCCATATCTTAACTCGTTTAAGACACGGTCTCACCCCATACCATATCTCATATGGAGTGGTAGGCACTGATTTGGTTGGAACTCTATTCAATAGGTATGCGGCTTCTCAAGCGCATAACCCCAAAAGGAAACATGTAACTCAGCAGCACTCATCATAGAGTGCACCATATATAATAGGGTGCGATTCCTCTGTCCCGATACACCGTTGTACTGTGGTGTATACGGAGGAGTAAGCTGAGAGAGAATCCCATTTTTTTTAAATAGTCCAGGAACTCCATGCTTAAGTATTCTCCTCCCCGATCGGATCGAAGGATTTAATGCTTCTACCCATTTGGTTCTCTACTTCGTACTTATATTCCTTGAATTTCTCAAAAACTTCAGACTTGTGTTTCAACAGGAACACATGTCCGAATCTTGAAAGATCATCGGTGAATGTAATGAAGTACGAGGAACCATTCCTGGCATGTGTAGACATGGGACCGCATGCATCACTATGTATCAGTCCCAAGAGTTCAGTACCTCTTTCTCCATGTCCAGTAAATGGAGTTTTGGTCATTTTACCTTTGAGACATGACTGACAAGTTTCATATGATGTAAATTCAAACAGATTTAAATATCCATCTCTATGCAACTTCGCTAGCCATGTCGCATTGATATGAACTAGTCTACAATACCACAAGAAGGATTCGTTCATTTATGAACTTTTCCTCTTGTGTGTGTTCTTTACGTTAAGAACTGTAGTTTGATTTAGAACGTATATGCCATTACATAACGTGCCTGATCCAATCAACTTTTGATTTAGGAAAATGTTCATAACATTATCCTGCAATACAAAATTATATCCTTCTTTACATAATAAAGAAACTGATATAATATTGCATATCAGGTACGGTATGTAATAACATTCGTTCAGAATTAATGTATTACTAGTTGGTAATACAAGGTGATATTCGCCAACAGGTTTAGCTGCAACATTTGCACCATTCCCTGCTAGTAGAGAATGATCACCCTTTCTTAGTTATCTACCTTTCTTTAGCCCATGTTGTAAGACTACAGTAGCGTCCCAGCCGTCTATCCGAGGCCAAAATGCGGAAACGAAAACTTTTCAAACTAGAAACCGGCGCTATCGTATGCTTAAAACCTGGATCGAACCATTAACCTAAAAACTAGCTATCTAGAGAAGGGTTGGAAAGCTATACCGATCGATCCGTGTCCTTCGGTCTTTGGCCACCATCCCAAGCTCCTCGCGGCATCTCCGGTCTTGATCTCCTCGTCGGAAAGGGCACCACATCATCGATTCTTTTTACGGGCTCCCACTTCATCCGAAGCAACTCGGGCACGAAGTGTGCTAGCCGACGTGTCCAAGGTGATGTAGAGAATGTCTGTGATCACTTTGTCTCTTGCATCCATTGATTTGGATGGAGGTTAGAGATGAAGCCATTAATGGAGATAATGAGCTAGAGGAAGAAGAAGAAGAGGAGGAGCTTTTTCTTTTTCTTTTGTTGTTGCTATCATAAAAAGAGAGAGTATGAGATGAAAAATAATACTAGATCAAAACCACACCTATGGCAGCCCCTCTCTCTCTCTTGTTATCATATCAACATAAATCAAGCTCATAATGTGACACATGCACAAGAAAAGAGACCATGAGTCACCACTTGTGCATGTGTCACAATAAATGCTCCAAATCATGATATCTAGCTCATAATTACCATTTACAAACATTAATCCAAATGTTTCCAATAATAAAAAAATACGGCAACATCTAAAGTAAACTCGTGACGGATCACAAGGATACCCCTCACCTGTATATACATACCTGCACCCGCATTCCGACTGAATGCGAATGCGATGAGAGTAAAGTAATCCAACAAATCTAATACTAGGATCCGGCTTAAACCAAAGCCCACTAGTATGTTCTGCCCGATCATGATCCGTGCACTACTGTACGTATATGATCGGACCCTGTCATATATCATACGGCCTCTACAACGTTTCGCCCGAAACTTGAGAAACTGTCTGTGGGGGACTCTAAAGACTCGTCGATACTTTGGCTGTAGATTTAACCACTAGCACGTCAGAGGTATTAACCGTACGTGACGGGCTACCAGGTATTGACCAAAAGGGAGGTCGATGAGCGAACTCATCCTGACACCCTACTGTGCCTGTCAGTGATAATATCTGTACAGTCCGGTCCGTTCATCTATGAGCATCGCATGGCGGGCCTAGGGGGTTGGTAAAAGTTAGACCCCCCAAAACGGTACAAGTCGTGTCGGAGTATAGCCCAGAACACCCTGAGATACTACTGGAATACCTACCAGTAAATCTCCTGCCTTGGCTAAGGACTTCGTGTAATGGCTCTCCTAGACACAGCGCGATCTCACCTCCAATACCGGGAGAGACGAATCCCCTGCCGATCCGCTCACTGCCTCCATGTGGCTCGGGACTGTACCCAACTAAAACCTGTTTGCATGACTCCTTTGAGCCGTGGTAGGGTAGTAATCAAAGCATAGTGGGAACTCACATGAGACAAATGACGATCTCAGGTCGATGAACTAACCTGTACACATTTCACCAGGGAACTGCTATCTGACGTCAGGTATAATACCAACTAGCATGTTCCCGGCGAGTCCTGTCCGGTGTACTCATAACCCAATGAGCACTTGTATACATCTTAGGTGAACCAACTGACACCAATGGCTTGTGATACCGTCCACCGCCCCTCATCGGGGTCTCGATTGTATACACTAGTCTACTAATGGAGTATCGATGCCCAGTCTCGAAACTCCCATGACTAGGGACCACTTTAAGGATGTGCTTATAGACCCTAGCTCCTACGTATATGATCGCCATCATACTGCTGGTAGTCAAGCAAGAATCCTAAGGGCTCTATCAATGTGTAATAGTGATCTGTAAGGTCACTGAAAGCAGTACACGATGATAAAGATAAAGCAGATAGCATACGATCATCTCGAGTAAGACTGTCCTACCGGTATAGGTCCTCCCTCAATCATTGCAATCACGTGCATGTGATCTAATAATTGACTCTGAGGGCACTATATCCAACACATGTAACATATTACATATGCGGGATCCCGATCCGGTATCTAATACCCAGAACACAAATTGTACAGAGAAATAGTTCTCGGTGACAAACACACCCGAAGAAGATGCATCAACATGCTCATTCCTCGTTTGGGTGGCGTGGGAATCCAGATATTCCCCTATTTCCTTCTCGGACTTATAACAATTATAATATAGCGCAGAACCAACGTTCCCCAGCTCAGTATAATAAGCAGGTTAGGTCAATACATCAATATTATTATCTTGATTAAGGCATGTCACGGTCGCTATATGGAGAGAAAGAGAAGAAAACACTCGCGTGCGCTTTTGCAAGATTAGATTGGTTATTATTTTATCTAATCAGGATGGCTCCCACCGTTTTTATCAAATCTTCCTTCAAATCCTAAAAGGTAAGACTAGCACCCTACTAGTTTGCCAATCTTTCAGCCAGGCCAGTGTTGGTACTTTGAGAGAGGTTCCCCGTGTTTTCGCATGGACCTAATTAAAATAAACCTCGTTTTCCCAGAAGCATAACCCCGTTAACTCTTACTCGCAGTGGGTATCGGGATCCAACTATCTCATAGAAGGTATGCAATCTCATTGCAAATTTCAACACTTGAAATTCCCGATAATGTTTTGCTCCTAGCGTCCTATGACCTTGACGGAGGCCAACAAACCATAGGCTGCTAGTTAAGTTCAACCCATACATTTCATGATTGAATTAAACCCACCCGCACAACCCTTGACGGAGGCCAACAAATCCGCACGATTGTCCTAATCCAATCACATCATATGCTGCAGATAAGCATTAGTTAGCCACCACACACTATGCTTTGATAGAGGCCAACAAATGTAACATGAATACTAAATAGTACTTATCTGAAATGACCGCGGGCTATGACAGGTTTCTAAGAAAACCTTTGCGTAATGAACTTGATCTCGTTGTAGAATCGAGTGATTTTGAAAGGTGTGTTTTTGAGGCTTTTACTAGTTTCGATAAAGAGGTCACTCCCGGTGAAGGGATCTCGGCTCTTTCCTCATCTAATGAGGTGTTGGATATTCATCAAGGAATACCACTATGCAAAGTAAGAACTAGAGAAGCAATCAAAAGACAAAACCGAGTGGGTAGTAGCATTTGCTAGTTTTTCTAAAGATGTTACTCCCGGTGAAGGGATATCGGCTCTTTCCTCTTCGAATGAGGTGCTGGATATTCATCAAGGAATACCACTATGCAAAGAAAAAAAACTAGAGCCGCCCTTTTTGAAAATTTGATTCTACAACATCTTTAGGTTTCTTTCCTTTTCATTAATCTCATTAATGAAGTCCCATCATTTATGCTTCCTAAGCATCACAGAAGAAATGAAAATACAACGTACACTTATGCCATTCGCATTCGCCACGGAGTCCCGTCATGCACCATTAGGTTACTAAACAACCGGCAGAGCGGGGCAGGACTAGCGCGGATGAAAAACATAAACAACGTTTATTATATATCATATATATAATATTAAGCATTCGTCTCACGCAGTTATATGATCTCATCACAGAACATTGCAGCAGAAGTCAATATACGAAATATAGGATATACTAGGAAGTCCGTGTTTTAAATCAAGCCAGTAAAAAAATGGATTCCACGGTCGTGATGAATAGCCAAACCCACATCCCTAGACGCCTACGAGAGTGATAAGCAACCCTACCAATACTAGAGTTAGGAGATCCGGACTCGACTCTTCAAGATGGTCCCATACCGGACTCTAGAACCCGGTTACTTGTGCTCCCCACCTTGGGTTTATCCTAATGTAGAAAAGTAAATAATATACATCAATGGTGACATCATTCTCAACCCGGAAGTGTCCCAATAAAAGAATATTACATACAAGTTTTTATATGAATGAAAATGAAAAACTCTCATCTCACGCAAAATCCCCGGCTATTCAAACACGACGATCCAATATAACATATCACAGCAACACATAACATCACATGTCATCAACGCAAGCAAATATGCGTATCCCAATTGTCGTTGACGTATAGCAACGAAACCGGCGATACACCACATATTACACTTACGGTCGCAGAAAAGAAAGTGAAAACTATAATAATTGGAATCCGCAACCACCTTAGACATCATAAATCTGAAATATCACATACTTCGGATTTCATGCCTAACCATATGAATTCCTTAGACATCATAAACCAAAAATATCTCATATTACGAATTTCATGCCTAACCTTATAACCCCGCATTTTAGTCTCAATATTGAAAACACTTTTCAATAACCAGTCATGTAATTCAACAAGATTCCTGACAACCTGATCGAATGCTCTTCGGAAACTTTAGTAGACGGCCGCACCTCCGAAGCCGTCGACGAAGTGCACTTATGCGTAACACCGCGGCCGCGAGCACCCGGGGGGGATGCTTTTGGCAACGGGGTTCTCCTCTAGTCGCTTGGTCGGGGCTATGGGGCGTGGCTATCTAGTAATGTTACCCGGCGAGTATCCGTGTACACTACGTGATTGCGACAGAGTTTTAAACCATATCAAAAACCCCATGGCAACCGATCAAATGGGACTAAATTGCTAGATTTATAAAATTCAAACCAGTTTTCACAAAACTAATTATTGTGGATTCCAAATATTATATCAGATATCACAGATAGCTAGACGATGTTAAACATTTCGATCAAATCCACAAACACCTACATTTCCTAGAGAGCTCAACACTTGAGCATCAGAAAAAAATACCCAGAACATCCCACAAGCACCTACGGACCTACATAAGAAGGGCCATTCCTGGCCTCACCAACGGCGCCATGGAACCGCCGCAAACCCTAGGGTTTGGCCGCGGTTCCGCGGTTGTATAGTCGAGATATGAGTTCGTTCTTCTTGGGGATTCATAGAAAACCCTGCAAGATTTTTTGAATATTTTTAACTTGGAAAAATCCAACATTTGGAAAAATTTCCAGAGAGCATGGAAAATCGGATTTTAGGAGTTCGATCGAACACTTTAACATCGTCTAGGCCACTCCTAATGCTCTAGCTTGGCTCTGATACCACTGCTGGGTTCGCTTAGCACCCCGACACGGTTTCGGCAAGCATCAAGTATTCTATTTTAAAATTTTTGGGTGCCGAGCGAGCCCAAACCAAGGATCTAACTAGAGAATTAGGGTTCAACTAAGCAAGTAAACAACTTTAGTCTAATTGAATAGGGAATACAACCTTTGTAAACCGGTCTTTCACTTCTAAAGCTCCGTGTAGTAGTCCCTTAGCTCCAAGTAGTAGTCTTCCGGACTCTCGTTAGGCTCCACTAGGCGAAAGGAACAAGCTTGATCAAGGATCTTCGAGGCCGAAGATGATCTACGTCGAAGAATCACTAACTCAAGCCATCTCTTCACTAATTGAGAATTAGTGAAGCAAAAAAGCTATACTAAATGGCTAGTTTGGTATAAATTGATGAAGTAGGAATTTTTCTCACTTTAGAATAATTTCTCTCTCTTTTTTTTTCACCTCACTTAAAGCTAGAGTGTAAGATGGAGATGAAGAAGAAACTCACAAGTGATCAAGTCATGAACCATGGGTGAGAAAATATCTCATATAACTCATGTAGAGACTAAACCAAGGTTAAAGATAATGGTTAGATTAATAAATATCTAGAGTAAAACAAAATTAGTGGACTTAAGTCAAAGCTTCTCCATGCTTCCACAAGCATCTCAAGCCTTGCTAATTTCCACCTAATTTTGATTTTCCCCTTAATATTTAAATACCCAAATTATCTTAAGTTAGGTATGAGTCTCATACACCCAAGTCCAATGTATCATCTAGCATGACACATATTAAATACATTAATATATACCACAAACATATTTGTATGTATTTAGAGAAAACAATTTCTTAAGTGAGCTAATATTAGTTAATATATATTAATATATCAAATATATAATCTTACATTAAATTATTAAATCAACACTTGATTTAATAACCCGGTTGTACCGCATACAACTGACTAATATCATTTATATATATATCACATATACATTTAACATATCATTGAATCAATACTTCATTGAACAATCCGGTTATATTACATATAACCTGTATCGCGAGATTAGAATACGGTATCACATACACGTATTAATCTCGGTCTCGCACATATCACATATGTGCCCTATTTCGTTTCGCTTGAGCTAGGAAACCTCTGTGTAGGACTCTAAAGACACGTCAATACGCCGGTAGTAGGTAATGATCATATCAGTCACCCACAAGCCGTCAGCGGTACTAGCTGGACCTAACGGCTACCCGGGTATTGAACGATCAGAAGATCAACAAGCAAGCTTGTCCCTACTCCTGTGAATCCAATAAGTAACACTACCGTACAGTCCGGACTCTTCGTTTGATATGTCGCATATCTAGTCTGGGGGCGGTAAACGTCAGACCCTAATAACTTGATAAATCATACCGATATGAGGCTCATAACGGGTCGAGAAACTACTGATAACACTTACCGGTAAATCTCAGTATCAGCCCTGGCCAGGGACTTCCTGTTATAGCCAATCGAGCAAATCGCAACATCAACCCCCAATACCGGGAAAGACGAAACCCCTCCTATCGCTCATTGCCTCCATGTGACTCGGGATTGTACCCAAAAACCACCGCTTTGCACGCTCTCTTGAACGTGGTAAGGTGGAAATCAAAGCACAGCGGGAATCACACAAGACTCTATGACGATCTCGGGTCTACAGACTAACCTGTATAAGTGTCACTAGAGAACTGCTATCTGACGATAGGTATAATACCATTTAGGAGTTCTCAGTGAGTCCTGTTCATTGTACACAGTCTCCACTGAGCACCCATATACAATCTTTGATATCAAACACCAATAGATGTGGGATCATCCATCGCCCATCAAATGGGTCAAGTAAACGCATACGCTAGTCTACTCTGGATTATCGATGCCCTGTCTCCATACTCCTACGACTAGGAACAATTAAAGGATGGACTTATGGACTACCCTGGCCCCACTAGTATGATCTCCATCATAGTCCTGGTAGTCAAGTACACATCCTAAGGGCTTTATCGACATGGAAGAGAGAGACAGTATAAAGATACAAGTATACATGTTAAGATAAAGAGCAAACAGATATCATATTATCATGTCGAGCAAGAAAGTCCTCCCTATATATGTCCAAGCATCCACTATAATATACAATCATGTACAATAATGGACTCTAGGGCATACATACAACTAACAACATATTAAACTTACGGTCGCAGAAAAGAAATGAAAAACTATAATAATTAGAATCCGCATTTCATTTAGACATCATAAACCCGGAATATTACATATTCCGAATTTCATGCCTAACCTAAAAACCTTGCACTTTAGTCTCAAATCGAAAACACTTTTTAATAACTTTGTTTGGTAATTTAACAAGATTCCTAACTACCTGATCGAATGCTCATCGGGAACTTTAGTAGATGGTCGCCCCCCCCCGCCCCCCGTTGCTGTCGACGAAGTGCACTTAGGTAGAACACCATGGTCGCGAGCACCCGAGTGGATGCTTTTGGCGATTGGGTTCTCCTAAAGTTACTTTGCCGGGGCTATGGGGAGTGGCTATCTAGTAATGTTATCCGGCGAGTATTCGCGTACTATACGAGATTGCGATGGAGTTTTGATCTGAATCAAAACTCCGTGGCAATCGATCAACATAGACTAAAATGCTAGATTTACAAATTACAAACTAGTTTTCACAAAACTAATTATTTTGGATTCTAAAAATTGTAACACATATCAAACTTAAACCCGAAACGATATTAAAATATGACTACGAAACACTCCGAATTGCCCCAATAGAAAAGTTAACATCACATGCAAACTGGGCTAAACAAACAGTACCTGAAACCCTAAAACCATCACCTCAGAACACCAAAGAAATACAAGCACAAAATTATCAAGGGGGACCGGCCAGGCCGGGTGTTTTGCAATTCTCGCCGGAAGTTCGAATTTGGTGCTCGTTTTTCTCTAGTGTTCTTGTTACATCACATGTAACATTCTGCACTTGTTCAAAAAATTTTCAGAGTCCATTTAAAAATCGACAGAGAACAGTGATTCGAGTTTATAGTTTCGGATTTGTTTCGTTTTCGTAATTTGTATACATCTTGTAATCCTCTAGCTTGGCTCTGATACCATAAATGTCTATCCCAACACCACCACTGGGTTTTCACAAGCATCTAGCATGCTATTTTTAAAAAATCTTTGTGCTAAGCTACACTTATCTAGAATCTTAACTAGATGATTAGGATTTTAAGCATGATATAAAGATAGCAACACTAAGTGATGGAAACAACAACCTTTGAAGACCGAGTCCTTCACTTCAATAGCTCCGGGTAGTATTCCTTATGACTCCACTAGGCTCCATTTGAAGATTGAACGAGATTTCTTTGCGATCTTTGTGCCGAAGATGATCCACCCGAAGTTCCTCTGATCCAAGCTACCTCTTCACTAAACTCTATTTAGTGAAGGAAACACCCTAAACTCAAGTTTTAATCAAGTATAGGATGGTGAAGTAGGGGTTGTAAGCTCACTAAGGATTCTCACAAGCTCTAGGGTTCATAACTCATGTGAGGGATAGAGCTTGGAGGATGAAGAAATAAATGGGAGAGAGCAAAGGAAAAATAGCTAAGGCAAATGAGCTAGCCATCAAGTGAACTAGTGAAGAATGGCATCCTCTCTTTATTTCACTTATTGAAGCATCAACTAAAAACAATAATAAAATGTGACCATGCTTCTATAGTGAATGAAAAATGAATAAATAAAAGAGCAAGCCATGCTTCACCATTCCTAAAATATCTCCCCCTTTTCCACCTCATTTTCTATTTTCCAAAAATAGAAAATGCATGCCATGCTTCATATAACACACACACATATCATATATACATATATTAATATATATATATATATATATTTATAATAAGAAAACAAAATAATTAGTGAGAAATAATATTAGTTAATATATAATTATATCAAATATAAATAAATATCATATTATTAAATCAACACTCGATTCAATAATCCAGTTATATCATATAGAACCGACTAATATCATTTATCTGTATATCACATTATCAAATCAACACATGATTCGATAATCCGGTTATATCACATATAAACTGATCGATATCAAATAAACGCCAGATTAGAATATGGTATCACATACTCGTATTTAATCAAGGCCCCCCACACATATCAACATACGCACCCTACTTTATTTCGCTTGAACTAGGAAAGATCTGTGTGGGACTCTAAAGACTCGTCAATACGCCAGCAGTAGGTAATGATCACATTAGTTACCCACAAGCCGTCATCGGTGCTAGCTGGACGTAACGGCTACCCAGGTGTTGAGCGAATAGAAGATCAACAACCAAGCTTGTCCAAACTTCCATGAAGCCTATAAGTAACACTTACCGTACAGTCCGGTTTCTTCGTCTGATATGTCGCATATCGAGTCTAGGGGTGGAATCATCAGACCCCAGTAACTTGATAAGACATGCCAATGTGTGGCTCACAACGGTTCGAGAAACTACTGATAACTCTTACCAGTAAATCTCATCAGCCCTTGCCAGGGAATTACTGTTATAGCCAATCGAGCATAGCGCAACATCAACTCCTAATACCCGGAGAGACGAAACCCCTTCTATCACTCACTGCCTCCATGTGATTCGGGACTGTACCTAAAATCCACCTGTTTGCATGACTCTTTTGAGCCGTGGTAGGGAGGAAATCAAAGCAGGGAACCACACAAGGCACTATGACGATCTCGGGTCTACAGACTAACCTGCACCAGAGTTACCAGAGAACATCTATCTGACGATAAGTATAGTACCAACTAGGAGTTCTCGGTGAGTCCTGTTCAGTGTAACCATTCTCTAATGAGAACTTGTGTACAATCTTTAATGTCAAACACCAATGGTTATCGGATCAACCATCGCCCCATACAGTGTCAAGAAACGTAGACACTAGTCTACTCTGGAATATCAATGTCCTGTCTCGATACTCCCTTGACTAGGAACAGTTAAAGGATGTGCTTATGGACTACACAAGTCCCAGTAGTATGATCCGCATCATAGTCCCGGTAGTCAAGCAAACTTCCTAAAAGTTTTATCAACATGTGTCGGAGAGACAGTATAAAAATACAAGTGTACATGTTAAGATAAAGAGCAACCAGATAGCATACTATCATGTCGAGCAAGAAAGTCCTCTATATATATGTCCATGCGTCCACTATATCATACAATAATGGTTTCTAGGACATACATATTCCTAATAGGTTAGTAGAGTTAGGATTAGTCTTGTACTTGTCTTTTGCCATTCTTAAAATGATGTTGAGATAATCGAAGGTAGCGGGGATTATGAGGACATAGGAGTGGGATTTGCGAGTTTAAACAAGCTTTCCGACGCTAAATCCATTCCTAGTGCCCCTTGTCCGTCCGCTACATGCGCTTATTTCCAACCCTAGGCCAAACATACGCAACCATGTATCCAATTAAGTCACAACTACATGTCACGTTATAGTGTGACCCAAGGACTTCTCGACTTAGGTCGCTGCTATATGTCACTTATAGCGTGCTTAAGTGAGGGGGTTGTGTTTGTTTGGTCTAGGTTTATTTTATGCTGTTTGGCGAAGAGAATCACGAGAGATTTTTCCATCCCTCATACTAACCTTCCTTGGCCCTAATAAGTGTGGAAATTATTCACACATTTAAAAGAAAAATAAAATAAGAAAGAAGAAAAGAAAGAAAGGAAAATACGGTTTTAACAAATGGTAGAAAGCTAACTACTTAGGCCCTCACCTAAGCAAGGGACTCCATCGAGTATTATTGCTTGAAAATACAGTTTAGAAGGGAAGGAAAATAAACAAGAAAAGAAAACCAAAAACTACTTAACAACAAATAATAAAGTTACAATAGGAATTAAAATTATAATACAAGAAAATAAAGATACATGTTAAGAAAAAAGCCTCATTTTCATTAATCTTCCACTCAAAAGCTTTCACTACAATTTCATGGAGAATAGATAAAGAAGAAGAATAAACAAACTAAACTATACTAAATCCTACTAAAGAAAAGCATTCTTGGCTTAGCTCAAAACTGGAGTATTTATATGCAGAGGAGTGAAATCCTAGGGTCATATTCTGAGCACATATACAATTATCAAACTGCCCCTGAAAGACGGTCGTGAGACGCCACGTGGCGGCCGCGGTTCCGCCGCCCTAACCCCTCTTACACCGCGGTTATGTGGTCCTTTATTGGAAATAGAGCCTCTTTTTTCTTGTGCTTACTCGTGATGCTTTGTTATCCTGTTTGGTAGGTCCAATATTGCAAAATGATTCCAAAATATCTTCAGATTTTCAACAGTCCAAAATGGCCACACTTTTAATCTTTTTGAATTTGATATCTCTCGAGCTCCGTGCATCTCTTGATCTTTGTGCTGCCCCTCTCGTGCTCTATACCCGACCAAGACACGAATGACCACTATTTTTCGTCTTGTCTCTTGAACTGGTAAGCGGCACTGAACGGGTGTAGATGACCGGAACCTGGATTTTATCTGTTTTTGGCAGATGTTCTGGATTTTGGTATAACTGTGGAGATTTTACGTGATTTGCGTTATTTTAGACCAGGAACCTGTAACCTCTAATAATGTAGCAAACACGGACTAAAAGCACCTGCCTATAAACAAATTAGCAGAAGAATGGGCGATATTAAATGCAATATTCTGGTGTGAACAAATACCCCCAAACTTATGTTTTGCTCGTCCCAAGGAAAACCATTTATTTTCAAAAAGTTCTAAGCTCACTTTCATAGGCCTCACGGTTGCACTTAGCGTGTGCAACAAGCCGTTAAACCTTTAGGTGTTCCTAGTAGGAGGAGTGTTCACTCCTGAAGGATTTCAGCGGATACTACCCACAAAATCCCGTCAAGCTAGTCTTATAAGATAACCTTGAATCTAATCCTACGGTTTAGCATCTAAGTTAGAAATTCTATCATTCTAAGTTAGAAATATCCATCCCTTATTTTTCACACCTCCTACTTATTCAACCTAAGATCTTATACGTTTTGACAATTTAGAAAGATCTCGGTTTCTCTTGAGTTTTCCTTCTGAAGCGTGTTAGGAATATGTATGCCCTAGAGGCCATTATTGTATGATATAGTGAATGCTTGGACATATATAGAGGGATTTCTTGCTCCACATGATAGTATGCTATCCGGTTGCTCTTTATCTTAACATGTACACTAATATTATTATATTGTCACTCTGATACATGTTGATAAATCCCTTAGGATGTATGCTTGATTACCAGGACTATGATGCAGATCATACTGGTGGGTCTTGTGTAGTCCGCAAGCACATCCTTTAACAGTTCCTAGTCGAGAGAGTATCGAGACATGGCATCGATATTCCAGAGTAGACTAGTGTGTACGTTTCTTGACCCTGTATGGGGGTGATGGTTGATCCCACAACTATTGGTGTTTGACATCAAAGATTGTCCACAGGTGCTCATTAGAGAATGGGTACACCGAACTGGACTCGCCGAGAACTCTTAGTTGGTATTATACCTATCGTCAGATAGCAGTTCTCTGGTGACACTTATACAGGTTAGTCTGTAGACCCGAGATCATCATAGAGTCTTGTGTAGTTCCCACTGTGCTTTGATTTCCTCCCTACCATAGTTCAAAGGAGTCGTGCAAATAGGTGGATTTTGGGTACAGTCCCGAGTCACATGGAGACAATGAGAGATAGGAGGGGTTTCGTCTCTCCCGGTATTGGGAGTTGATGTTGCGCTATACTCGATTGGCTATAACAGCAAGTCCCTGGCCTATGCTGATGAGATTTACTTGTAAGTGTTGTCAATAGTTTCTCGAACAGTTATAGGCCACACATCGGCATGAATTATCAAGTTACTGGGGTCTGACAATTCCACTCTTAGACTTGATATGCGACATATCAGATGAAGAGACCGGATTGTATGATAAGTGTTGCTTATAGGCTTTGCAGGAGTTTGGACAAACTTGCATGTTGATCTTCTATTTGCTCAATACCTGGGTAGCCGTTACGTCCAGCTAGTACCGCTGATGGCTTATGGGTGATTGATGTGATTATTATCTATTGCTGGCGTATTGACGAATCTTTAGAGTCCCACACAGAGGTTTCCTAGCTCAAGCGAAACGAAGTAGGGCATATATGGTGATATGTGCGGGAGCTTGATTAAATACATATATTTGATACTGTATTCTAATCTCGCGATATGTGATATCGATTAGGTTATATGTGATATAACCGGATTGTTGAATCAAGTGTTGATTCAATGATATGTTATATGTGATATACATATAATTGATATTAGTCGGTTATATATGATATAACCAGATTATTGAATCTAGTGTTGATTTAATAATTTGATATATATTTTTATATTTGATATATTAATATATATTAAGTATTATTGTGCTCACTTAAAGATTTTCTTCTCTTGAAATACATTTAATATATATGTGATATATATTAATATATTGTTCCCCGCCGAAAACGCGGGAAGACGCGATAAACGTCTTCCCTGAATTTCGGAACAGATGCTAATTGGTGCTATCCGTCCACCTCTTCGAAGATGCCAAGTTGATTTATGGCACCATGTATCGAAGGTTTAAACGGATGCGGCCGATGTAGCAGACTTCGTCAGATTCCCTCTCATTTGAAGGGTTTTTGATTGTGGGGACGCTCTTCCCTGCAGGCGCAAGCCCCTGCAGTTAATTACGCTACCGCATCGCGGCAACAACTTTCTCCTTCTCCAGATGGTCACTTCGTGTCGTGGGTGTTTGTTTTGTTTTTGGTTGCCCGTGGATTGTATACAGGGACTAATTTATGTTGTCGCCCGTAGGGCGTGGATTAGTCCAAATCTGTATCTTCTTAGATCTAGGTTTGGGTTGGGTTTAAGGATACGTTAGCCTCATTTGAGACTAATATCAACTTAAACATATGTTAAGGATACGTTAGTCTAATTTTAGACTAAGATCAACTTAACGGGATCATTTAGATCCAACAAAAGAGCAATTGGACTCTATTGTTTAGTTTAGGGACATTGCGGTCGATTAGTTTAAGGACTTTACGGTCCATTATTAGTTTTAAGGACATTTTGGTCCGCTGTTAGTTTAAAGACATCGCGGTCGAGGTTAAGGACATCATAGTCCATGAGTTTAAAGACCTCACAGTCAAGGTTAAGGACATCGTTGTCCGTGAGTTTAAAGAACTCATAGTCCGTAAAGTGTTTTGGTTGTCGGGACCCGTCACCTCTCTGAACACGTTGAAGGATTACAACGACGAATATCAGAGGAGTAAAGAGATGTACCCTCGAACCGGTGTGAGTGGGTTGAAAGATCTGTAGTCCAATTTAGGGCTATGATCTGTTAAAATATTTATGAGCATATGGACTCAATTAATATGAGTTGAGGACTTATGGCCAATCTTGGGCTAAGTCCAATAAATGTTTAACTTTTTATTTTGGGCTGTTGAGCTTTTATTGAATGCTGAGCATTCATCATAGTTGTGGGCTTATTAAAGAACGATTTATGTTCTGTCAGCGCAACATGTGATGCGCCAGGCGCTTTGCGCCAGTCAAAGAGCGCAGTGCACTTCTACCACGTGGCGCAGATGTAAGGGACACATGTCGCGCTCTGTGCTAGGCGCCAGATGATGAGCGCAGATACCAGTTTATGAGCGCTGAGCGCTAGTCCATGAGCGCATTGCGCTTTCAATTTAGTGGCGCACACGTGAGTGACACGTGGTGCGCTTGGCGCTGAGCGCCAGCCCATGAGCGTAGTGCGCTATTTCAGAAGCGCAAAGCGCAAGTTGTCAATTGGCGCATACGTGATTGACACGTGGCACATTTGGCGCTGAGCGCCGGTCCAGGGAATGTAGAAGAACAGTTCAAGAGCGCAAGGCGCATTTCAAAAGCGCAAAACGCATCTGATCAATTTTATGATCCGGGAACAAATTTATGTTCTTTTAAAAGAGACTTTGTCTCAAGATTTAAGAACAACGGTTCTTATTTTGCAGGAGAGATTTTCAATCTCTTATTTTGATGAAACGCTTTGCCTTTATAGATCCATGATCTATGAGAAGAATTGTGTTCTTCTTTTATTTTATGATGAGATCTTTTGATCTCTTTTGTGAAAGACTTTTTGTCTTGTAGATCTATGATTTTTTAAAGAAATAAATTTTTCTTTCTATGAGATGATTTCATCTCTGTGTTCATCATTCATCATCTTTACCTTGAAGAAGTATCTTTTTGCAAGAGCTTGCTCTTTTTTTTTGAATTTTTCAAAGTTTATGGGGGGGGGTTCTCTATATCAGACTTGAAGTCTTGGGGCCTTTATATAGGGCAAGCTGATTTGTTGAATCAGTTAAAGAGATCTTTCTCTGATTGATTTGGGGATGTTTCCCCACCATTGGATCTTTGATCCTAGGGCTTCTGTTTTACTGAAGGAAATCTTCTTGTTTTTATCAAGATTGGAAAATCTTTCCATAACAGAATTTCAATTCTGCTTAATGATTTATCATTATTATTAGATCTTTTGATCTAACGGTGGGGAGTTTTTTTTTAATTCCAGCGCTAGCGCACCCGTGCTTTGCACGTGGTGCGTTACTTAGAGCACAGCGCACCTTGCGCTAGCGCGCCCGTGTTTGACACGTGGTGCGCTTCTCAGAACGTAGCGCGCCTTGTGCTAGCTCACCCATGTTTGACACGTGGCGCACTGCCTAGGGCGCAGCGCACTTGGCGCTGCATATGAAGCGTTGCTTCAATTTTGAAATTTGAATTTCAAACAGAGCTTTGCTCTGATTGGGGGAAACAAATGCCCCTCCACCGTTACGATCACGTGGCCCTCATGTGAGTGCAGTGGTGGCAGCATTTGTGCCCTTGGATCAACTCAGAAGTTGAAAAGGCATTTCAATGCCTATAAATAGGACCTTTGGTCTCTTAGATGATTCTGTTCATCTTCTTATTTTGAGAATTTTATTTAGAGCATAGCTCTTCATCTTAAGAGATTTTAAGAGTCAAAACTCTGCCAAAACTTAGGTAAAAATTAAATCTTTTAATAATCTAGGGTTTTACCCATTAACAGAGCCTTGCTCTTCATAGATCTTTGATCTAAAGAAAACCATTTTAGGGTTTCATTAATAGAGCTTTGCTCTCTTGAACCCATAGATCTCAGGAGATCTTGTTTCAGGGTTTCTTAACCCATGATCAGAGCTTTGCTCATAAAGAACTCTTAGAGTTTGTTCATAGATCTTGAAGATCTCAGAATTTTTAATTCATAAAAAATTGATTTTAATTTTAATTTTTTTTTTGATGGGTTTTTCTATTATCTTTACAAAGCCAGGCTCTTGAGGAATTTTTATTCCTTCATGATCAGAGTTTGAAAAGTGTCACTCTGTCATAGAGTATTGCTCTCAAAGGGAGATTTACTCCTTTTCCTGAGAGATCTCTCATTTAATGAGAAGTTTCTTGAGGAACTACTCATTTAACTAATAGTCTCATCAAATGATGAGGCTGTTTTATTAATTAATGCATTCTCATCTAGTTTTTGTGGGTCCCCCCTTTGGTCCCCTTTCCACTGCATTGCAGTGCGGTACAAATTTTAAAGTACCAAATGTCAGAATTTAAATTATAGCACTGATAATTGACTTTCGTCCCTTTTTGCGCAGGAGTCATGTCTTTCGACACATCCTTCCCGTTCATTCGCTTAGAAGGCGGATTTCCTGAGGCGCCTGTAGACCGAGATGTTCTCGCGCTGATTAAAGTCCACGACCCAGAATACAAGAATCTTCACCTATGGGGTAGATGGTATGACCAGATTATCACAGGCCGCCGGAGCTTTTCTTGTGCGACGTCTTCGGAGCCTATCTCGGCGATCTTGTATGCAGATGCACCCTCGGTGAACTATGTCGTAGAGGTGGTTAATTGGACTTCGGAGGGTCTCCTTCAACCTTCTATGGCTGCGATTCCTGTGCAGCCGCCGGCAGCTTTGGACACCCTAGGGCAGGGCATATGTCAGGATGAGTGGCGCCCTTGGGGACAGCCCTACAACATCGGGCAAACTCCCCGTCATCGGGCCGGATACTTGCAGTGGGCCCGGTATATCTTATCGGCAAAGAAATCGCAGCTGCTGAAGATTGGCTTATACCATGCGGTCTACACTTCCTTGTTCCAATATTTTGCACCTCCTACATGGTGGACCAAGGCATTTTTGGAGCAGTGGAACATCCCGACCCATACCTTCCTCCTATTGGACAGAGACGTCTCCATTTCCTTGGAAGAATTTGCCGAGGTTTCTATTTTACCAGTTAGGGGGGAGCACTACGAGGAGATGCTTCCTCCAGATGAATATGTTTTTGCCACCAAGCCAGTGGTGATGGGCCTTACCCCAGAGAACGCCATTCAGCACCAGTTCCCAAGTCTGATAAAGGTGTTGAACATGTATGAGAGCCTTTTTGTTGAATCCGGAGGCCAGGGGGTCAGCTTTGCGGACTTCATTGCCCGTTTCCTTCGCCTAGAAATTTTGTCGCGACAAGGCGAAAATTTTGCTAAACTTGATGATCCTTTCGGCTTTGGCTTGGACCGTCGGCCAATACTGGAAGCTGATTAAAAGGGTTTCTTTCTTCCTGACATCACGATCGTCCCCCTGTCAGAAATTGCTACTCCGGGCATTGATGAGGAAGAGTTCTTTATTGTGTTTCTTAGTTTATGGTTAATCAGTTTCGCGCTTCCTATGCATCCTCGTTACATAAGGCCTTCTGTCTTCTACCCCGCGCATCGCATTATCGCCGGAATACAAGTGGCCATTGGGATCGCCGGGTTAGCCCACCTATATCATGGCCTCAGCTTAGCAGCGGATACCACTGAACCAGGGGTGCATCCGGCCAACTTCCCAATGCATTACTTCACTTCATGGATGGAGCTGCACGTGCTTGGGGTCTTTGGCATCCATAAAAGACCTTCTTTTTACGACAGGTGCAAGTTTCCTCGGATAATGTGGCTGGTTGACGCCTCTATCGTGAGTCCGTCACCGCGGGAAGCTAGGGGCTTACTCCTTCGTCCACGCACGGTTGGAGCTGGTATGTCTTTCACAGAAAAAGTCTTGACCAATGGCCAGGAAACTTCAAAAGCGGTGCTGCCATTGCAAGGCATCTTTAAAGACGTGGCCTTCGTGTTGAAAGCCCGGGAGATTCTGTTAGTGTATATGCCCTAGAGGCCATTACTGTATCATACTAGTTTGTATATTACTTAATGGAAGCTTGGGATATTCACAGTTGTATATACAATCTTGCTCAAAATAGTAGTATGCTACTTGGTTTGTTTCTACTTCAATGTGTACATGTGTTTATTTTAGTATATCACCTATACACATTAGTGGAGACCTTAGGATCTTTGCTTGATTACCAGCGTTGTGATGGCAGTCACACTAGTGGGGGCTGGGTAATCTATAAGCACATCCTTATGCAGGTCCCTAGTCGCAGGACTATCGAGACATGGCATCGATACTCCGGAGTAGACTAGCGCAAGCGCTTCTCATCCAAGAGTGGGAGATGGTTTGTCCCACAGCCATCAGTACGTCGTACTGCAGATAGTATGAGGGTGCTCGTTATGTTACGAGTACACTGGACAGGACTCGTCGGGAATTGACCGGTTGGTATTATACCTATCGTCAGTTATCAGTTCCCAGGTGACATGAGTACAGCTTAGTCCGCTGACTTGACACTGTCATTTCGCCTCGAGTGTGTTCCCACTGTACTTTGATTACTACCCTACCACGGCTCAAAGGAGTCGTGCAAACAGGTAGTAGTTGGGTGCAGTCCCGAAGCACTTAGAGGCAGTGACGATTAGACAGGATTCGTCTCTCCCGGTATTGGGGGTTGACATCGTGCTGTGTCTATGAGAGCCATTACACGAGTAGTCCCTGGCCAGGGCAAGCGAGATATACTGGTAGGCTTCCAGTGTTATCTCAGGGTGTTTTGGGCTTCACTCCGACACGACTTGTACCGCTATTAGGGGACTGATGTTTACCGTCCCCTAGGCCCGCCATGCGATGTATCAGATGAACAGACCGGACTATACGGAGACTGTCACATTCAGGCTCAGTAGGAGTTCAGATGGGTTTTACCTCGTCAGTCTTCTTGTCGGCATCTACCTGGGGACCGTTACGCACAGCTAGTGCCGCTTGCGGTCTGTGGTTAAACCCACTGCCAGCGTAGTGTCGAGTCTTTAGAGTCCCACACAGAAAGCTATTCGCCTTTAGGCAATAGAGTAGAGGTCGCATGGTTTTGCGACGGGTCGCATGGTTTTGCGACGGGTTCGGTCACATACGTGCACTTATGCACGTACAGTGTCCGGACAGTTAACACTAGCGGGATTTGGTTTAAGCCAGATCCTAGTGTACGTTTTAGGATTGGTTTTATCCAGTATGTATTCGTGTTCCTCGGAACGCGAATGCTGGTGTGTATGCACAGTTGGCGGAGAAACAGAGACAGAGGATTCTCATTAGGGTTGTTGTCCATTGACTGTTGACTATTGACTTTTTGCTCAACCCTAATGAGAATATGATATGTAATTAACAATAATATTAATTAAGTATTATAGCGACATGGTTGTTGAGGGGTTGACTTTGTTGACTTGTTGACTTTGTTGACCAGTTGACTAGGTTGGACTAGTTGACCATCATGATGACAATGGCTATCCTTTCATGGCAAAGACTTTTGCTTGCTTGTTCTCTTATGCAAAATGAGTGCATGAAATGATATGGCTATTGTAGCTTAAACCATCACTAATACTTGATTGCTATTATTGGTTATGATGGTTTTGGATTATGAGAGCCAAGAGAGAAAATGCTTGCTTATTCTTTCATTTCCTTTCTCTCTCTTGTGTTCTTGAGCTCTCATCTTCCTCCTCTTGCTCTCTCTCTCTTTAGTCTATGGTTCACTTGTCTCATGTGTTGAGAACCAAGAACCATAGAGAAAATCCCAACACACTCTCCTCTACTCACTCTAGTTTACAAGGTTTAGCTAACCGAGTGAACTAGTTTCTTCAAAGATCGAAGAAGAAGCCAAAGGTGGAAGCTTTCAGGTGGATCGATCTTCGGCGCAAGGAGACGACGGGGTGAAGCCGATCCGGACAACCATCGAGGCTTGAAGACGAAGGAGTTCAAGAAAGAAAGGTATAACCCCCTAACTGAGTAGTTAACAACTCCTAGTTAGGTTGTTAGTTAGATGTTTAACAAAGATCCGGTTTTGAGTCCATGTTACCCCCTCTAGAAAATTGTTTTTCATCAAATTCCGCATGCCCGAAAGTACCGGGAGAGGTAGCATGGACTTACAGTGGTATCAGAGCCTAGTTAAACTCTATCTAACATGTTAGCAAAGTAACTAGAAGATCGATCAAAGAAAAAGTCCCGAAATGAACCCGGAATTCATGCTTGCTGTCGATTTTCAAAGTACTGTAAAAGAAATAAATCATGCTTTAAAAATCGACTCAGGTTTTTCATAGTCTACTGTAGAAAAACGGTCCAGAGATCTTACCAAACCACCGCGGAAACGCGGCAATAGCTTGCTATTGCCGCGGTTCCGCGGCCGATTGAGCTCCTCTCTGGGGTATTTTGGGAATTTTGGTATATGTTTTTTCAGCCCAGATTTTCCAGAAAGAAAAATTTGTTTTTGGGGCTCTAAAAACCGTATTTTGATCGAGTTTCTAAAGACTTAAGCTGATGGGTTTTTATCTGTGATGTGATATTTGTATTGAACGTCTGCTAATCGCTATATGTCGATTAGTGGGAGTTATACAAATCTGTGATCTGTAATGTTATTGGTTTGTGTATATGAATTCATTGGATTGTCGCGGGTGAATAGCCGGGGGTTGTGAGACGAGAGTTTTCTTTTCTTTCAATTCATGTAAATTTGTAAATTGATGTAATAATTATTTATATGGCCGCACAACCGGGTCGGGGTTGTAGCCGTCATTGTATAATTTCTTTTTACTGTTTTTCTCCTAGGATAGACCCATAGAGGGGGTGCACAAACTACCGAGTATCCCGAAGTGCCGAGTGGCCTACTCACGGAGTTGAGGGAGGTTGCTTTGCTTCGGGTACTTGGCGGGTAGTTTGCCGCACCCGTAGGGGTCTTGGGTGGGGTATTGGCTATTCACCGCGACCGTGTAATCTGCTTTTCGTTACAGGCTCGTACGAATTGCGGATTCCTAGTATATCCAATGTGTTCATATGTGATCTAAAATGTCTATCATTGCAATATATCTATATATGATATTATTTAGGTGTTGCTTATGTTTTACAGCCGCGCTAGCCCAGCCCTCGCTCTGTCGTTAGTTAAGTAACCTAACGGGTAATGACGAGCCCCGTGGCGAATGCGAATGGCATAAGCGTACGTCATATTTTGGTTGTTTTCTGCAATGGTAGGATTAAATGATGGGACGCATTAAAATAACTAATGCAAGAATATCACGCATTAAAAGAACTAATGCAAGAAAATAAACCAAGTAAAAGTCGTTGGAACATTTTCGAAAAACCACTTGGTTCTTTTCAAAACCAACTTTTAAATGCGGAGCTTGAGCCACTCCTTTTAAAAGCTATCTCATTCCATCGATTATATCAAGTTCACTACGTTCACGGTTTTTCCAAAACCATCCGTAGCCCTCCATCATTTCAGCTAAATATTCGGTAGTATTCAAGCTATGTATTTTGACCTCACGCCAAGGCATAGTGATTGGTAGCTGCCGGATATTTATCTGTTGCATAGATAGAATGCGTTGGTTTGGGACAGCCGTACTGCCATTTTGGCCTACGTCAAGGGTAGGTACGGGTGGGTTCAAATTAACCTGGATAATGATGGGAAGAACTTGACATGTGACTTATGACATTTTGACCTCACGCCAAGGTCATAAGAGCATGGAGCAAAAATCCACATCGGGGGTTTCAAAAGAACTGAAACTTGCTAGTGTTGCATACCATTTGGAGTGTGATGATTCTGGTAGGATTCCTTCGGTTTCGTCACGCGATGATATTTGGATCCCGATCCTACTGTGAGTATATGCTACTCCTCGAGAAATTTCTCACTTAACGATCAATGCTATAAACCTAGTAGGTGTCTAGAAAGGTGTTAGCGGGGCTACGCCCCCAGGGAAAAGAGGTTCTTAAATTAAGGAACTTCGCGAAAGCGTTGGAAAACCTCCCTCGAAGTACCGACACTAGCCTGGCTGAACGGTTAACCAAGTATTGTACGGTGAGATTGATCCTGACTAATTCTTCCTTTTTGGTTTGAGGAGGGATTCGAGAAACAGTGGGAGCCATCCTGTTTAGACAAACTAAAAACCATTCTAAACTTGCAAGAGCATCGTGCAGAGTGTTTCTTCTCTCTCTCCTAATTGCAGCGACCAATCGACATGACTGGACTTAAGTTACTTCTAGATAAAAACATACTGACAGGGTCAAACTACAAAGATTGGCTCAGGAATGTCAAAATGGAAATCACTTACGACAAGCTGGGGTATCTTCTTACCACCAAAGCTCCCCCTGTCCCCGGTCCCACCTCCAGCGTCGCGGATAAGGAAGTCCGTAAGACTTGGGAGATTGATTGCGCGAAGGCCAGGTGCCTCGTGCTTGCCTCTATGGACAACGAACATCAGAGGAGGCATGAGAATATGGACCTCGAATCCATATTTCTCCATACAAAAGAACTGTATGGAGAGCAGTCTCGTATTGCAAGATACGAAGTGTCGAAGAAGTTATTTTCGGCAAGGTTGGCCGTCGGATCATCGGTAGCGGAACACGTGCTTAAGATGATTGGCTACATAGAAGAGCTCGCGGACCTTGGGACCACGTTAGAGAATGAGCTCTATACGGACTTGATTCTCCAGTCCCTTCCTTCCACTTACGCCCAGTTTATACTGAACTTCAACTTACAAGAAAAGGAAGTTGAACTTTCAGAACACCTCAACATGCTGAGGAGCGCAGAGGGCACCCTATAGAAAGGTAGGGAAACATTCACTTTGTTTGTAGGAGGATCTTCCTCTTCTAGGTCCAAGGCGAAAGCCAAGGGAAAGAAGAAGAAAGCCCCCGCCAAACCAAGGGGCGGTGTTAGTAAAGTGGATATGAAGGGAAAAGCAAAAGAAAAAGCAACAAAGAAAGCGGGGCAGCTTGTGGATAAAGAAGAATGCTTCTATTGTCATAAGAAGGGACACTGGAAGAATGATTGCAGGGCTTGGAAAGCCAGGACACAGGAACTGAAGCAAGTTGCGGCTTCAGCTTCAGGTGTGTATGTTATTGAAAACTGTCTTTCAATAAACTCTACTTCCTGGGTATTGGATACCGGATCAGGATCTCATATCTGTAATTCTTTACAGGCACTGAGAAAGCGTAGGGTTTTGAAGACAGGTGATATGACCCTCAGAGTTGCAAACGGAGCTGGCATGGATGCTGAGTCCGTGGGGGACTATCACCTGGGCTTGTCAGATGGACATGTTTTGGTTTTGCGTAATTGCTATTTTGTACCCAATGCAACTTGTAATATCATTTCTGTATCTTTATTATCTAAAGAAGGTTATGAATTTGCATTTGTAAATAATGTTGTGAACATTCACCTTAATCAAGTTCTGATTGGGTCAGGTACATTAAGCAATGGTATATACGTATTAAACCAACCACAGATTTTCAATGTCCAGAATACACACAAAATAAAGTCTCCGGAAATAAATCAAACTTTCTTATGGCATTGTAGACTGGGTCACATCAATGAGAGAAGGTTGACGAAGTTACATACAGAAGGATATTTGAATCCGTTCGAATATCAATCGTATGGCACTTGTCAATCCTGTCTCAAAAGAAAGATGACAAAGACACCGTTCACTGGACACGGAGTAAGAGCGAGCGAGCTCTTGGGACTCGTACACAGCGACGTGTGCGGTCCAATGTCTACACATGCGCGAAGCGGTTATTCTTACTTCATTACTTTTACGGATGACTTTTTAAGGTACGGTTATGTCTTCTTAATGAAACATATGTCCGAAGCCTTTGGAAAATTCCAGGAATATAAGAATGAAGTAGAAAAACAAACCGGCAGAAGTATCAAGATTCTAAGATCGGATCGAGGTGGTGAATACTTGACTGCCGAGTTCCTGGACTATTTAAAAGAGAACGGAATTCTCTCTCAGCTTACTCCTCCATACACTCCGCAACATAACGGTGTATCGGAGAGACGGAACCGAACCCTATTGGATATGGTACGGTCCATGATGAGTAACACTGAGTTACCGCGATCATTCTGGGGGTATGCGCTAGAATCAGCTGCATACCTTTTGAACCAATTTCCGACTAAGACTATGCCTACCACTCCATATGAAATATGGAGTGGGAAGAAACCCTATCTTCAATATCTGAAGATCTGGGGATGTCCGGCTTTTGTCAAAAAGCAGCATGCGGACAAACTCGAGGCACGCTCAGTACTGTGCAAGTTTGTGGGATACCTAAAGAACTCCAGGGGGTATCTCTTCTATTACGCAGAGGAACAAAAGATCATTGTTTCTCGTAATGCCCATTTTCTGGAACACCAGTTCTTAGAAAAGGAAACAAGTGGGAGCGAAATAGAACTGGAAGAGATTCCAGAACCACAGACTATTACTGAAAGCTTAGTAGAACCAGAGGGTTCAAAAGAACAGGACATTCCTACGCCGCTCCGCAGGAGTAGTAGGCAGTCTCATCCGCCCGAGAGATACTACGGTTTTCTCATAGACGGGGATAGAGAGGATTGCATCATAGATTATGATGAGCCTACTAGCTTCCAGTAAGCCGTTCAGAGCGTCGACTCGGTAAAATGGCTGGATGCAATGCGGACCGAAATGGAGTCCATGTACACCAACAAAGTATGGACGTTGGACATTGCTCCAGATGGGGTAAAACCCGTAGGATGCAAGTGGATCTTCAAAAGGAAGATTGGTGTAGATAGACAGGTTGAGACCTATAAAGCTAGACTGCTTGCAAAGGGTTTTCGTCAAAGACCTGGTTTGGACTATGACGAGACCTTTTCTCCAGTAGCTATGCTGAAATCCATTCGGATCCTTCTTGCCATTGCTGCCTTCCACGATTATGAGATTTGGCAGATGGACGTAAAGACAGCTTTTCTAAATGGAAATTTAGAGGAGTGTGTCTATATGGACCAGCCAGAGGGTTTCATTCAAAGTGGGAGCAGCGGAAAGGTGTGCAAGTTGCTTAAGTCCATTTACGGACTAAAGCAGGCATCGCGGAGTTGGAACATCTGTTTTGATGAGACGGTCAAGGAATTTGGCTTCATCAAAAATCCAGATGAACCATGCATCTATAGTAGATTTGTAGTGAGAACTGTGGTATTCCTCGTTTTATACGTGGATGACATTCTCTTAATAGGAAATGACATTCCTATGCTACAATCTGTCAAGGGGTTCTTGTCACACAGGTTCTCCATGAAAGACATGGGTGATGCCTCATACATCCTGGGGATCCGGATCCATCGTGATAGATCCAAGAGGATATTAGGACTTTCACAGTCCAGGTATATCGACACCATACTGAAAAGATTCAGTATGGAAGATTCCAAGCTCGGTAATCTACCGGCTTGTCACGGGATCACCCTCTGTAAAGAGATGTCTCCCAAGACTGATTTGGAGAGGGATCACATGTCTATTATACCCTACGCTTCTGCGGTAGGCTCTATAATGTATGCGATGTTGTGTACCAGACCGGATGTAGCTTATGCACTGAGTGTGGTAAGCCGGTATCAGTCAAACCCTGGGGAGAAACATTGGATAGCAGTAAAGAACATTCTCAAGTACCTGAGAAGGACTAAGGAGATGTTCTTGGTGTATGGCGGAAAAGACCTCCAGATCGAGGCCTTTGCTGACTCCAGCTTCCAGAGTGACAAGGATGATTCCAAGTCCATGTCGGGTTTTGTCTTTACCCTCAATGGAGGGGCGGTGTGTTGGAAGAGTTCCAAACAGGAAACCGTTGCAGACTCGACGATGGAAGCGGAATACATTGCTGCATCTGATGCCGCAAAAGAAGCTGTCTGGATGAGGAAGTTCTTGAAAGAACTTCAGGTGGTTCCGTCCATTGTTGATCCAATACCTCTGTATTGCGACAACAACGGGGCTATAGCTTTAGCGAAGGAACCCAGGTCCCATCAGAGATCCAGACACATCTTGAGGCGGTATCACCTGATCAGGGAGATCGTGGATCGCCAGGAGATCGAGGTTCGGAGGGTCACTTCAGAAGATAACACTGCAGATCCATTCACCAAGGCCTTGCCCCAGACTCAGTTCGAGCGGCTGATCGAGATGATAGGTCTTCGATACGCCAGTACATGGCCTTAGTGCAAGTGGGAGATTGTTAGTGTATATGCCCTAGAGGCCATTACTATATCATACTAGTTTATATATTACTTAATGGAAGCTTGGGATATTCACAGTTGTATATACAATCTTGCTCAAAATAGTAGTATGCTACTTGGTTTGTTTCTACTTCAATGTGTACATGTGTTTATTTTAGTATATCACCTATACACATTAGTGGAGCCCTTAGGATCTTTGCTTGATTACAAACGTTGTGATGGCAGTCACACTAGTGGGGACTGGGTAATCTATAAGCACATCCTTATGCAGGTCCCTAGTCGCAGGACTATCGAGACAGGGCATCGATACTCCGGAGTAGACTAGCGCATGCGCTTCTCATCCCAGAGTGGGAGATGGTCTGTCCCACAGCCATCAGTACGTCGTACTGGAGATAGTATGCGGGTGCTCGTTAGGTTACGAGTACACTGGACAGGACTCGTCGGGAACTGACCAGTTGGTATTATACCTATCGTCAGTTATCAGTTCCCAGGTGACATGAGTACAGCTTAGTCCGCTGACTTGACGCTGTCATTTCTCCTCGAGTGTGTTCCCACTGTACTTTGATTACTACCCTACCACGGCTCAAAAGAGTCGTGCAAACAGGTAGTAGTTGGGTGCAGTCCCGAAGCACTTGGAGGCAGTGACGGTTAGACAGGATTCGTCTCTCCTGGTATTGGGGGTTGACATCGCGCTGTGTCTAGGAGAGCCATTACACGAGTAGTCCCTGGCCAGGGCAAGCGAGATATACTGATAGGCTTCCAGTGTTATCTCAGGGTGTTTTGGGCTTCACTCCGACACGACTTGTACCGCTATTAGGGGACTGACGTTTACCGCCCCCTAGGCCCGACATGCGATGTATCAGACGAACAGACCGGACTGTACGAAGACTGTCATATTCAGGCTCGGTAGGAGTTCAGATGGGTTTCACCTCGTCAGTCTTCTTGTCGGCATCTACCTGGGGACCGTTACGCACAGCTAGAGCCGCTTGCGGTCTGTGGTTAAACCCACTGCCAGTGTAGTGTCGAGTCTTTTGAGTCCTACACAGAAAGCTATTCGCCTTTAGGCAAAAGAGTAGAGGTCGCATGGTTTTGCGACAGGTCGCATGGTTTTGCGATAGGGTTCGGTCACATCCGTGCACTTATGCACGTACAGTGTCCGGACAGTTAACACTAGCGGGCTTTGGTTTAAGCCAGATCCTAGTGTACGTTTTGGGATTGGTTTTATCCAGTATGTATTCGTGTTACTCGGAACGCGGATGCGGGTGTGTATGCACAGTTGGCGGAGAAACAGAGGCAGAGGATTCTCATTAGGGTTGTTGACCATTGACTGTTGACTATAGACTTTTTGCTCAACCCTAATGAGAATATGATATGTAATTAACAATAATATTAATTAAGTATTATAGCGACATGGTTGTTGAGGGGTTGACTTTGTTGACTTGTTGACTTTGTGGACCGGTTGACTAGGTTGGACTAGTTGACCATCATGATGACAATGGCTATCATTTCATGGCAAAGACTTTTGCTTGCTTGTTCTCTTGTGCAAAATGAGTGCATGAAATGATATGGCTATTGTAGCTTAAACCATCACTAATACTTGATTGCTATTATTGGTTATGATGGTTTTGGATTATGAGAGCCAAGAGAGAAAATGCTTGCTCATTCTTTCATTTCCTTTCACTCTCTTGTGTTCTTGAGCTCTCATCTTCCTCCTCTTACTCTCCCTCTCTTTAGTCTATGGTTCACTTGTCTCATGTGTTGAGAACCGAGAACCATAGAGAAAATCCCAACACACTCTCCTCTACTCACTCTAGTTCACAAGGTTTAGCAAACCGAGTGAACTAGTTTCTTCAAAGATCGAAGAAGAAGCCAAAGGTGGAAGCTTTCAGGTGGATCGATCTTCGGCGCAAGGAGACGACGGGGTGAAGCCGATCCGGACAACCATCGAGGCTTGAAGACGAAGGAGTTCAAGAAAGAAAGGTATAACCCCCTAACCGAGTAGTTAACAACTCCTAGTTAGGTTGTTAGTTAGATGTTTAACAAAGATCCGGTTTTGAGTCCATGTTACCGCCTCTAGAAAATTGTTTTTCATCAAATTCTGCATGCCCGAAAGTACCGGGAGAGGTAGCATGGACTTAAAGATTCTTCATTTGTACTCCATCAGGCCGGGCTTTCTCGTATTCAGGCAAAATGTTGCAGCATTATTTATGAGATACAATCCGCATCATTTTGCCCAATATCTGAGTTACAATCAGGGCGTCCCACTTGAGGCCTTTTTGGCAGAACCAGCTGCTGCCGAAGAGGGAATGCGGAGTGCGCTACATCATTTTATGCGCCTGAACACAGGGTCTCACTTCTTTATTAGCGAACCGAGCTGTATCCCGAAGGCCCTTAATGTACACGTGGCCTGGTACCAACATTCGATGGGCGCCGTTATCAAGGAGGAGAAGCGACTGCTACTCGACCGCAAAGGTGCACCCCCTGCTGGTGATCGAAACGTCCTTTTGAAGCGACGGACCATTGTCCCCCTCCGCTAAGAGAAGCTGCCGTGATTGAAGTCCCGCACTACAGGCCTGAGCTACCGGTGCCCCGTGCTCCCGTGGAGACGGTGAATGTACTACCGATGCCCCATGCTCCCGTGGAGACGGTGAATGTAGCTTCCCCTGAGTCTGGCATGGGTTCAGATATCGGTACTCGTCGTCCCAAAGTGCCCACCAAGCGTAAGCTAGTGCTGGCTACAACCGTAGCTCGCTCACAGAAGAGGAAGAAAAAGTCGATCCTTTCCGTCGACGTTGTACTTAGCCAGGAGCCTCACGCTCCTTACGGCGAGGGTCTGACCGAGTATGGGACAAACGATGGCTTATTCTTGCTGCCGGATGATACTGACCTGGCGGCTGCCATTGCAGCTTCTGAGTAATTGGCAAGCCACGAAGTGGGACTGGCTATCCTCGCGCGATCAGGTAACCTATCAGCTGTATCTTTCGTCATTGCATCATATTTCTATCATCATGTTTTGACTGACGCTTTTCCTTCTTTAACAGGCATTTCCACCAAAGAAGCTCTCACATCTTCTCTCAAGACTTTTGAGGAAGAGGAAAGACTTTGAGCATCCTTAGGCATCGGTACATTTCGGTTCACCGTGTCTCCGCTCCCGTCTCTTATGGGTAATCTGACCCCTCTTTTTTCTTCTTATCACAGGAACTACCTCTACCCAGGTTATTCCAAGTATGGTACCGACTTCACAGGGCGGTGCGGAGATGCTTCCCGGGTCAGCTATTTCAGTTCTGCCGGTATTACCGACAAAAGTTTCACTTAAGCAACCGATGATGGATGCTATAACGGCTCCAGAGGTAACTATTGGCGCGGACGAGGATGTCCTTTTGAAGGAGGTCTTTAGAAGATCTGCCCTCACGGCCCGGGCGGAGAGGAAGCGTAGGATGCGCGCGGCAAGGGAGCGTACCGCCGCCTTGAATGCGGGTGCGGGTTCAAGCGTTGTTACCCCTGCCCCTACTCCTTCAGAGGATGCTCTGGCTGCCTTGTCCACCGCCCACAGACAGGCAGCACGTGCGGCTCGGGAAGCAATCGGAAAACCGACTCAAGGTAACGTGACATTGGGTTCTTTTGTCAAAGTTTTAACTTTCAGGTTCTCATATATCCTATCTTGCAGGGCCGAGTCTTGCCGAAGAAGTGGCGGCAACCACCGAGCCTGAGGTAGCGGCAGGTGAGACAGCCACGATTGCCGAGATCGAGGTAACGGCGGGTGAGACAGCTACAACTGCCGAGCCCGAGGTAGCGGTAGGTAAGATGGCTACAGTTGTCGAGCCCGAGGTAGCCACTCTTTCTCAAGAGTCGGGCACTGCACCAATCGTCGCTCTTTCAATTTGTGGCTCCTTGTCGTTGCCGGTGCTGCGAGTGTCATGACGATTCTCGTGGAATCGGGAGATGAGGCTACGGGAGGTGAGACTATTCCGATAGAGGGGAGTGAAGCATTTGCTGCCACCAGTGACGCCCTTGTCGCGGTCTCGACCGGCGACTCACCAGGTAGATTTTGGGTCATTGCTTTCCTCTTTATTCTGCAAACCCTTTTAATTTCTTTTTGACAGCTTTTTTCTTATTTGTAATGCAGGTGTGATGAGCGCTGGGGTTGTGTCATCTGAGGAAGCATCTCCAGTTGCTACTTTAACGGTGACCGCTCCTCTACCTTCTCTCGTACCATCTCAAATGCTGGAAGGTGCGGATTTGTGACCCCTTAGTTTCATTACAGGCTGTATAATTTATATACTGACATTGCATTACTGCATCCTTGCAGGAGTCCTTTTTGATCACCTGTATCAGGTAATACACCCACACTTCTCTTTCCAGTCAGAGATTGCCTCATCTAGTTGCGCTAGTGAGTATAGGCTTCAGCTAATGTCTCTTCTTTTACGGGCAGCCAAATCGTTTCTAATTATTCTTTGTTTTGATTGCAGCACTACAGATCGAAGGAGGAGACGAAAGAACAGTTGCGCCACTGGTACTCCCGGCCTTGCCGCCTGCCGCAGCCGGTATAGTAAACTCTATTGTTCATGAACCTATTCTATTTCTTGAACCTTCATTTGACTGTGATTGGTTTTGCAGCGGTGATATCAACTTCAGCTCCGTTTGAGTCTTAAGTCATAATGCCCGCAAGCCCCTTTTCTCGACGCTCATCTTCCAAAGGCGTTGTGAATAGTCTGCGCATGTTGAGCGACTACATCGAGGAGTTTGACGTGGAGGATCCCACATTTGCCACGGATTTTGCCGCGGAAGTTAATCCTATGCTGGCGACGCTCGTGAACTTTCATAGTGAAGGCGTCGTTGAGTCTTGGGTTAATCATTGCAGGAAAATTGAGGCTTGCCTGCATGAGCTTGCCACTAGGACAGTCTTACTCGAGATGATAGTATTCTATCTTGTTTATCTTTATCATCGTGTACTTCTTTAGGCGACCTTACAGGTCTCTATTACATGTTGATAGAGCCCTTAAGATTCTTGCTTGACTTCCAGCAGTATGATGGCAATCATATACGTGGGAGCTAGGGTCTATAAGCACATCCTTAAAAGGTCCCTAGTCGTGGGAGTTTTCAAGACATGGCATCGATACTCCAGAGTAGACTAGTGTATACAGTCGAGACCCCGATGAGGGGCGGTGGCCGGTATCACAAGCCATTGGTGTCAGTTGTTTCACCTAAGATGTATACAGGTGCTCATTGGGTTATGAGTACACCGGACAAGACTTGCCGGGAACATGCTAGTTGGTATTATACCTGACGTCAGATAGCAGTTCCCTGGTGACATGTGTACAGGTTTGTTCATCGATCTGAGATCGTCATTTGTCCCGTGTGAGTTCCCACTGTGCTTTGATTACTACCCTACCATGGCTCAAAGGAGTCGTGCAAACAGGTTTTAGTTGGGTACAGTCCCGAGCCACATGGAGGCAGTGAGCGGATCGGCAGGGGTTTCGTCTCTCCCGGTATTAGGGGTGAGATCGTGCTGTGTCTAGGAGAGCCATTACACGAAGTCCTTGGCCATGGCAGGAGATTTACTGGTAGGTATTCTAGTAGTATCTCAGGGTGTTCTGGGCTACACTCCGACACGACTTGTACCGCTTTTGGGGGTCTGACTTTTACCAACCCCCTAGGCCTGACATGCGATACTCATAGATGAACGGACCGGACTGTACGGATATTGTCACTGACAGGCTCAGTAGGGTGTCAGGATGAGTTTGCTCATCGACCTCCCTTTTGGTCAATACCTGGTAGCCCGTTACGTACAGCTAGTACCACTGACGTGCTAGTGGTTAAATCCACAGCCAGTGTATTGATGAGTCTTTAGAGTCCCCCACAGACAGTTTCTCAAGTTTCGGGCGAAACGTCGTAGAGGCCATATGGTATTATGGCAGGGTTCGATCATATACATGCAGTAGTGCAGGCATCATGATCGGACGGATCATACTAGTAGGCTTTGGTTTAAGCCGGATCTTAGTATTAGATTTGTTGGATTACTTTAGTCTCATCGCATTCGCATTCAGTCGGAATGCGGATGCAGGTATGTATATACAGGTGAGGGGTATCCTTGTGATCCGTCACGAGTTTACATTAGATGTTGCCATATCTTTTTATTGTTGTAAACATTTGGGTTAATGTTTACAAATGGTGGAAATTGTGAGTGGAAATGATCATGAGGTGCAATTAATGTGACATGGACATGTTTAGTGTTTCATGGTCTCTTTTCTTGTGCTAATGTTACATTAAGATTTGATTATTGTGTTGATATGATGCTTGGAGAGAGAATGGACAGCCATATAGGCTTGGGTTTGCTCTTGGATTTCTTATGCTAGCTCTCATTTTCTTCATCTCAACACAATAACAAAAGGCTCCTCTCCTTCTTCTTCCTCTATCTCACAATTTTCACTAATGGCTTCATCTTCAACCTCCATCCATACACTCTCAAGCGATGAGAATCAATGGATACTTGAGACAAAGTGATCGCACACATTCTCTACTTCACCTTGGACACGTCGGCTAGCACACTTCGTGTCTGAGTTGCTTCGGATGAAGCGGGAGTCTGTAAAAAGACTCATTGATGTGGTGCCCTTCCGACGAGGAGACCGGAGATCGGAGATGTCGCGAGGAGCTTGGGATGGTGGACAAGACCGAAGGACACGGATCGATCGGTATAGCCTTTCCAACCCTTCTCTAGTTTGCTAGTTATAAGTTAATGGTTCGATCCGGGATTAAAGTCCACGTTAGCGCCAGTTTCAAGTTTAGAAAAAGTTTTTGTTTCCGCATTTTGGCCTCGGATCGACGGCCAGGGCGCTACCGTAGACTTACAGAGCTCTAGGTCGGACGTCCTACTCCAGAGGTCTTGGCTGCGAACTCTCAACGAGCTGCGTGGGTTGAGTAGAGCACTCCCTACTTTCCTCATCTTGAATAGGAGGCAGCCTTAAAATGTAAGGAGTGCGAAGATACTTCGAGCGAATCTTCCCGGCTGCACGCTCAGGTTGATGCAAATGCTGCACAGTTGAAAGCTATCTTTGAAGGCCTTCTGCGATGCATCTCTGACGGGCTAACGCTGAGGCAGAAGCTCGAGATCGTCGAGCGGGAGGCACAGAATCGTGGGGCAGCTCAGCAGGCAGTTGAGGAGCAGCTTTCGTCCTACTTGCAGCAATGAGCTCAAGTCGAACCAGAGTTGGCCGCGGCAGCTGACCAAGAAAAAGGGCTGAGGGAAGTGCGCGAGCGGCTGATTGGACTATTGAATGCGCTTCCCTCTCAATAATTGTTTTGTATCATTTGTAATTTTGAATAAAATGTATCCATTTTTTTATTCTTACATAAGATGTATTCTGTTCCCAATTGAATTTATGAATAAAAGATACATTTCTTTTGCACCATCTTGTGTTATTTCCTGCTTTCTTGTCCTTTCTGTGTTGCCGGCATGTTACCTTAGTAAGTATAGCCTGTAGAAGATAGAGAGCATTCTTTTTTTAATTCTTTGAGAGCTAGTGATGGCTTAGGAAGCAGGTTTAGATCTGCTACCTAAGACTTTTCAACTTCATGAGCCGTGAGGGTCTCATAAAGGCTTTTTTCCCTACGAGTCGAGAGGATCTCGTAGGTGTATTTTCTCTTTAGGAATCATGAGGATTCCTAAGTGCATTTTCCCTTATAAGTCGTAATGATCTTGTTGGATATAGTGCCCTCAAAGTCAATTATTGGATCGCAGGCACGTGATTGCAATGATTGAGGGAGGACCTATGTCGGTAGGACAGTCTTACTCGAGATGATAGTATGCTATCTGGTTTATCTTTATCATCGTGTACTGTTTTAGGTGACCTTACAGGTCGCTATTACACATTTATAGAGCCCTTAGGATTCTTGCTTGACTGCCAGCAGTATGATGGCGATCATATATGTGGGAGCTGGAGTCTATAAGCACATCCTTAAAGTGGTCCCTAGTCGTGGGAGTTTTGAGACTGGGCATCGATACTCCATTAGTAGACTAGTGTATACAGTCGAGACCCCGACGAGGGGCGGTGGCTGGTCTCACATGCCATTGGTGTCAGTTGGTTTACCTAAGATGTATACAGGTGCTCATTGGGTTATGAGTACACCGGACAGGACTCGCCGGGAACATGCTAGTTGGTATTATACCTGACGTCAGATAGCAGTTCCATGGTGACATGTGTATAGGTTAGTTCATCGACCTGAGATCGTCATTTGTCTCGTGTGAGTTCCCACTGTACTTTGGTTACTACCCTACCACGTCTCAAAGGAGTCGTGCAAACATGTTTTAGTTGGGTATAGTCCCGAGCCATATGGAGGCAGTGAGCGGATCGGCAGGGGTTTCGTCTCTCCCGGTATTGGGGGTGAGATCGCGCTGTGTCTAGGAGAACCATTACACGAAGTCCTTGGCCAAGGCAGGAGATTTACTGGTAGGTATTCCAGAAGTATCTCAGGGTGTTCTGGGCTACACTCCGACACGACTTGTACCGCTTTTAAGGGTCTGACTTTTACCAACCCCCTAGGCTCGCCATGCGATGCTCATAGACGAATGGACCGGACTGTACATATATTGTCACTGACAGGCTCAGTAGGGTGTCAGGATGAGTTCGCTCATCGACCTCCCTTTTGGTCAATACCTGGTGGCCCGTTACGTACAGCTAGTACCACTGACGTCCTTTTCTATTGTTCTTTGGCTGAATTTTCCTTGGAGGGGCTTATTTGCAAATGTGAAATTAGCAAAGGAGGGTTTTTTTTGTTGTAACTGGGGCCCTAGCAGAATTCTGGAGTATTCTTGATTGATTGAGTGCTTCTTGTGCCATCTTGTAGCATTTATTGGATTGGATATTGGTGTTGATGTTGGTGCGACTTTTTTCCCTCATTATCACCACACATTTGCTTATACTCACCCTCTCTCCTCTCTTCATTTTCTCTCCATGGCTGAGAGCACAATTGGGCAGCCCCAATTTGGTGTGTGAGAATTTTTGTTTCATTTTCATTGCAAAGAAAAATCTTCAAGCTCATTCCATCTCACTTCCTCATTGTGGCAACTTCGATTAACCCTCGAGACAAAGCGTTCTACACTTATTCTACAGCAACCTTGGACACGTCGGCTAGCCAACTTCGTGTCCAAGTTGCCTCGGTTCAGAGGTGGGAGCCCGTACAAAGACTCTTTGATGTGGTGCCCTTCCGACGAGGAGACCGGAGATCGTAGATGCCACGAGGAGCTTGGGATGGTGGCCAAAGACCGAAGGACACGAATCGTTCGGTATAGCTTTTCTAACCCTTCTCTAGTTAGCTAGTTATAGGTTAATGGTTTGATCCGGGATTAAAGTCTGCGATAGTGCCGGTTTCAAGTTAAGAAAAAAATTTCGTTTCCGCATTTTGGCCTCGGATCGACGGCCGGGGCGCTACCATAGACTTACATGGCATCAGAGCCATGCCATTAACCTTTACTAACTTGTTCTAACGTGTTTAAAACATCGATTGATCGAAATTTCCGAATCGTGTTTTCATTTCAGTGTGCTTGTTGTCGATTTTCAAAGTTGGTCAAAAAAATATTTTAGGCATCTTAAAAATACATGAAGACATAAATAAAGCTACCGAAAAAGTTTGGAGACCTAACTCCAAAATTCCGCCGCGGAACTGCCGCTCAATGTCGCATTTGGCGGCCCTTCCGCGGCCCTTTTTGGGCTACAGTAACCTAAAAATTTTTTGGGGTTTTATTTCATGGAAATATGATTTTTGTGATATATAGTTTTGGCCCAGATTATTTTGAGTGCTGGAATTGTACTTGGGGCCCATTTCGGGAAGTTTTGTCGATCGGAATTTTAAATACGTTAGTTTACAATACTTACATTATATCTGCGACCGTGAATGTTATTCGAATGGTAAACCTTGTCAAATTGCTATAGTCTTTTTAGACGGGTTTGCGAACGTGACATTCACGTTGATGTTCTGTGTTGTGCTGTGATGTTGCGGATTTGTCGTAGTGGATAGCCTGGATGCAATGGTAGTACAGTTTAGTTGTATTTGTACATTTGATATTGCGGGGCGAGCGTCTGACATATGGACTGCCGTCACTGCCTGTTTGTATATTATTCTTTTGGGACACGACCGGGCTGAGGTCGATGTACCCGTTGTATATTTTACTTTCTGTACTAAGATTACCCCGCGGTGGGGTGTACGGATAGCCGGGTTCTAGAGGGCAACGAGACCGCATCTCATGGCTTTGAGACGGAGGGGGCTTTACTCTAGAATTGGAGGGCTATTCGCCGCACTCGTACGGGGTATAGGTTGACCCAAGGAGGGGTGGTCAAGTTACCGGATTCCATGAAGTGCTGGGTGGTCCATTCACTTTGTTGAAGGGGGCTGCCTCGCTTCAGATTTTGGCGGGTAACTTGCCTCACCCGTAGGGGTCTAGGATTTTATTGCACAGGCTATCCACACGACCAGGGGAACGTCGGGTTTCAGTAACGGCTCTATGAAACCCAGGGATCCCAGATTATCTGTATTGTTCTGTGTTGCATTTTTATCACGCCTTGAGCGAATATTATATATTGATATATATACTAGTAGATGTTGTATATGTTTTACACCCGCGCTAGTCCAGTCCCCGCTCTGTCGTTAGTTAAGTAACCTAACGGGTGATGACGGGACCCAGTGGCGAATGCAGATGGCATATACGTACATCGTATTTTTGTTCTTTATTGGTGCGATCAATTGATGGGACTGCATTGATTCGGATCAATGCAAGCTAAACAAACCTGTTTGATGTTGTTGGAACAATTTTTCAAAAAGTTGTTCTTGTAAGGACGTTCTATTTTGTTTTGCACAGTGGTATTCGGTTATGAATATCCAGCACCTCAGTCGATGAGGCAAGGGCCGAGATCCCTTCACCGGGAGTGACCCCTTGGACAAAAGTTTGCGTCAGGGTAATAACTTCACTATAGTCGATTACTTTTTGCTTTACATCGTGGTATTCAGTTGGAATATCCTGCGCCTCATTCTACGGGGAAAGAGCCGAGATCCCTTCACCGGGAGTGACCTCTTTAGCAAAGATTTTCGCCACTATATTTTTATAAAAAGCTATCCGGTTCCTTCAACGATATCAAGTTCATTACGTTAAAGGTTTTTCGCCAAAAACCATTCGTAGCCCTCCGTCATTTCAGACGGGTAACACTTAGTATTCATGCTATGTTTGTTGGCCTTCGTCAAGGCATAGTGTATGGTAGCTGCTTGTTACCTTTTTGCTGCATAGATAGATGCGTTGGTTTGGGACAGTAGTACAGCCTTATTGACCTTCGTCAAGGCTTGTACGGGTGGGTTTAAATTAACCTGGACAATGACGGGTAGAACTTGACATGTGACTTATGATTTGTTGACCTTCGTCAAGGTCATAAGAGCATGGGGTAAAAATCACATCGGGAGTTTCTAAAGAAACTGAAACTTGCTAGATATGCGCATACCTTCTGGAGTGTGATAACGTGAGTGGATTCCATCACGTTATCATGTGATGATAGTTGGATCCCGATTCCCACTGATGAGTTGGTTTACTCCTCGGGTGATCCCGACTAATTCTTTTTTCAGTTTCGGAGGAGAATTTGACGATACAGTGGGAGGTTTCCTGATTAGATAAAGTGATAACCATTCTGATCTAGGTTAGAGTGCACGCTGAGTGTTTCTTTTCTCTCTCTCTTTGGCAGCGACCATGACCCGACCCTTGACTATGACTCAGTGACCAAGTTGACCGAACCTTCTTATAACACTGGCTTTTGGATTGTCTGAGTTGCATACCTCATTGCCACTCCTACTTTTACCCTTTTCTCCAGAACACCCCATATTACTACGAACATCCACTTCTATTGGATAAAATCATCGTATGGTTATATACGAACTCAAAGGAACTTGTTCCAGATTCGAGGATGGTTTCCGGTTCTGGGGAAAATGAATAGGACTATTCAGTTGTCTTTTCCTTTTACCTTCTCTCAGGTTGCGTGTGCTCCTTGGATTAGGACGGTACACCTATTACGCTAATTGGATAGTCTTCTTCCAAACCATAGGCAGGTGCCGAACGGCGGGAATGAAGAAAACCAATTAGCCTAACGATGGTGTACAGAAGGTAATAAGTTAAGACAAATAAAGGGATTAGTAAGAGGGCAAAGTAAATTGCGACTGCTATCATTCATGACCAAACCAAGTATTTCATCGCCACTCCTACTTCACCTTTGTATTTCTCAAGGACACTCCGTATCACTACGAAGATCCACAGTTATTTGGATACTCCATCGTATGGTTATATACGAACTCGAAAGGACTTGTTCCAGTTCGGGGATGGATTCTGGTTCAGGAGAAATAGGAATGAGGTTTATTCAGTTGTCTTTTGTCTTTACCTTCTCTCGGGTTGTGAGTGCTCCTAGGATTAAGACAGTACACCTATTACGCTTATTAGATAGTCTTCTTCCAAACCATAGGCTGGTGCCGAACGGTAGGGAAGGAAGAAAACCATTTAGCCTAATGGGGTGTACAGAAGGTAATGACTAAAGATATATAAAGGGATTTAGAGAGATGACAAAGAAATATACGGTTACAGTTGTGAATCTGATAATGAAAGAGGCATTACTAAGAATACCCGAATACCCCTTCGAAACATTTACATGTTTCAGTTTCACTGTGTATTGTTAAAAGAAAACTGATTTCCCAATTAGTCCTTGCTCCAGGGTATGTATTTACCAGGTTTGATTCTCACATCTGTATGGTTTTATAGATGATGAGTGTGAGTAAGTTATTGGGAATTGGGTGATCATCCTCATTATATCAGGATTCGTTGTAATTGGTGATATTTGAGGAAATCGCCTAGGTTGTTTTGCCGGACGGCAAATATTTGGTTTTGAATATCCGTTGTTATGTACTAATTTCAAATTGATATATCTGTACGTTTATTTTTATAAAGTGAGATATAACTTTTTGAAATTATGTCTATGACATTTACCTATATCAGTTGATGGTTAGGTAAGGAGCATTCAACAGCGGTGTAATTCTTCTTAAACATAAGTACAGTTTTCAACCTACGACACACAGAGAATGAGTTATTAGACTCAGGGGACTTATACAGAGTATTGTATGTTGTCCAGTGTCCATGAGGACAGAGGGGTTGGTACTCGTACTATATTCTGTTTACTTATGACTTCTCTAGTTCTTAGACACGTGTTTCGTAGAAATGCAAGGTCTAAGTTTTGAGAAGTTATAGGTATAAGAATAAAGTAGAGAACCAGGCGTTGCAAGAATCAGGATTCTTCAAGGTGATCGAAAATGTAGATACTTGTGTATGGTATTCAGTTGATAGTAATGATTATGAGAACTTGCTTCTTTTTCAGGTTACTCATAATTGGAAGCACTCCTAAGTTGAGTAATGCTGATCGGCCTCTCTCCATTTAGTTGACATGCACTGGAGACAGCTGCATGATTTGAATCTGGTTTCAATTAAATCAGTGCCTCTGTTTCTATATTGGATATAGAATAGTTCATATCTTAACAATGTTAAGGTACGGGGAGTTGTCCGGCTTATGCTTAAAACCAGACTCTGGATAACTCAAGGCGCGTTTCTGTAATGGTTGTTTGTGGGTTGACCCGGGCTATGACGAGGGTTGACTTTCTCCCATCTGGAAGATCAATAGTGATATTGCTCTTGACTCGCCACAGTTTTGATAAAAATGGATTTTTCAGAAAACAGTAGTGGGGGTATGGTAGAACTGGAAGTGATTCCAGAACAGCAAACGATTACTGAAAATTTGATAAGAACCTAAAGATTCAATCTGGTTTGACATTCCATTGGCCACTCCGCAGATATAGTGGGTAACCTCAGGCACTCGAGAGGTACTTCGGTATGCTCAGGGGCGGTGACAGGGAGGTTCTTGTTTACCCAGACTTGACACTGCTGTTGTTCCTGGCTATGAGACCCGGCAAGAGGATGAGTATAGCGTCATTCTGAACTGGCTTCAGAAGTATACGTGTATATGACTCTGCCAGAGGGTCGTCGTAGTCAGTAGGAGCAGCGGAAGCGTAGTGGACAAGTAGCTTATGTCTATTTATAGACTAAAGCAGATATAGCGAAAATAGATCATCTATTTCCGATATGACAGTCATAGGTTTGACTTCATCAGAATAGCAGATGGATCTGTTAAGAAGGTAGTAGGGTGTGATGTCCTGGTATTTGGATGGCATACATGAAGTAGGAAGTGAAATTCCTATACTTCGATCGGTTATACTTTGGTTGTCATACAGTGCTTTTTCCACATAGGACTTGGATATAATATCAAACATTCTGGTTACTAGATCTATGGTTTTAGATCTAGATTTGGGTAGTTTCCCAATCTGGGTGTTTAGACAATATTCTAAAGGTGTTTTGCAATGAACGACTCCTGGCATGGTGGTGTACTTGCAGGTGATGGAATCACCCTCTCTAAAGGTGTCTTATAGACTAAAGGGGAGAGGGGTGTGCATGATTGGCAGATCACTTGCTTAGGCAATTGAGTTGATCATGAGATGTCAAGTACCACACCAGATGTTGTTTTTGCATTAGATGAAATAAGTTGATATTGATCGAATCCTGGAGAAACATAAGGAAGCAGTTTTAGAACATGAGTGGATGTTCTAGGGATATGATAATAACAGCCTCTTTTGGGAGACGGTTATCATTCCAGGCTTCCAAGGTGACCTGGATGACAGAGTGACTGTCAAAGTTATAGTTTTCCCTCTGACGAGAGGAGGTCCAAGCGGATACTGAGGGAGGCATGGCGCATGATACTGATTAAGTTCAATTATCGATACAGTCTAAGAAGTTTGGATTTGGAGTTCATTTATGAACTAGGTCCCATCAGATATCCAGACATATTCTAAGACAGGTATTGCTCACTTCGGGAGATAGTTTTCTCTGCGAACTTGAGATAAAGAGAGACATAGAAAGAAACATCAGGGCAGATCCACTCACTAAGGCTATTCCTCGAACACAGTAGTTTCATAAACGGGCTTTGTGAGACTGATTAGTAGAGGAGTTGGGTGTTCGGTATCACACGGGCAGTGAGTACGCGACATCGCAATAATTAGCCTTGAGTGCAAGTGGGAGATTGTTGGATATAGTGCCATCAAAGTCAATTATTGGATCGCAGGCACGTGATTACAATGATTGAGGGATGACCTATGCCGGTAGGACCGCCTTACTCGAGATGATAGTATGTTATCTGCTTTATCTTTATCATCTTGTACTGCTTTAGGTGACCTTACAGGTCGCTATTACACGTTGATAGAGCCCTTAGGATTCTTGCTTGACTGCCAGCAGTATGATGGCGATCATATACGTGGGAGCTGGGGTCTATAAGCACATCCTTAAAGTGGTCCCTAGTCGTGGGAGTTTTGAGACTGGGCATCGATACTGCATTAGTAGACTAGTGTATACAGTCGAGACCCCGACGAGGGGAGGTGGCTGGTCTCACAAGCCATTGGTGTCTGTTGGTTCACCTAAGATGTATACAGGTGCTCATTGGGTTATGAGTACACCGGACAGGACTCGCCGGGAATATGCTAGTTGGTATTATACCTGACATCAGATAGCAGTTCCCTGATGACATGTGTACAGGTTAGTTCATCGAACTAAGATCGTCATTTGTCTCGTGTGAGTTCCCAGTGTACTTTGATTACTACCCTACCACGGCTCAAAGGAGTCGTGCAAACAGGTTTTAGTTGGGTACAATCCCGAGCCACATGGAGGCAGTGAGCGGATCGGCAGGGGTTTCGTCTCTCCCGGTAGTGGGGGTAAGATCGCGCTGCGTCTAGGAGAACCATTACACGAAGTCCTTGGCCAAGGCAGGAGATTTACTGGTAGGTATTCTAGTAGTATCTCAGGGTGTTCTGGGCTACACTCCGATACGACTTGTACCGCTTTTGGGGGTCTGACTTTTACCAACCCCCTAGGCCCGATGCTCATAGACGAACGGATCAGACTGTATAGATATTGTCACTGACAGGCTCAGTAGGGTGTCAGGATGAATTCGCTCATCGACCTCCCTTTTGGTCAATACATGTTGGCCCGTTACTTACAGCTAGTACCACTGACGTGATAGTGGTTAAATCCACAGCCAAACTATTGACGAGTCTTTAGAGTCCCCCACAGACAGTTTCTTAAGTTTTGGGCGAAACGTTGTAGAGGACGTATGGATTTATGCTGGGTTCGAACATACGCGTGCACTTATGCACGTGTCATGGTTCGGACGGATAATAATAGCGGGCTTTGGTGTAAGCCGGATCCTAGTATTATACAGTATAGATTTTGTCTCATTGTATTTGTATTCAGTCGGAATACAAATGCGGGTATGTATATACAGTCACAGGGTTATCCTATAATTTGTTACCGGATCGCTTTTTGAAGTTGCCAGCTTGCTTTCTCTTTTTGGCCAAATTCCTTTTCTATTGTTCTTTGGCTGAATTTTCCTTGGAAGGGCTTATTTGCAAATGTGCAATTAGCAAAGGAGGGTTTTTTTTTGTGGTGGCTGGGGCCCCAGCAGAATTCTGGAGTATTCTTGATTGATTGAGTGCTTCTTGTGCCATCTTGTAGCATTTATTGGATTGGATATTGGTGTTTATGTTGGTGTGAATTTTTTCCATCATTATCACCACACATTTGCTTATACTTACCCTCTCTCCTCTCTTCATTTTCTCTCCATGGCCGAGAGCATAATTGGGCAGCCCCAATTTGGTGTGTGAGAATTTTTGTTTCATTTTCATTGCAAAGAAAAATCTTCAAGCTCATTCCATCTCACTTCCTCATTGTGGCAACTTCGATTAACCCTCGAGACAAAGCGTTCTATACTTATTCTACAGCAACCTTGGACACGTCGGTTAGCCAACTTCGTGTCCAAGTTGCCTCGGTTCAGAGGTGGGAGCCCGTAAAAAGACTCTTTGATGTGGTGCCCTTCTGACGAGCTGACCGGAGATCGTAGATGCCACGAGGAGCTTGGGATGGTTGCCAAAGACCGAAGGACACGGATCGTTCGGTATAGCCTTTCTAACCCTTCTCTAGTTATCTAGTTATAGGTTAATGGTTCGATCCGGGATTAAAGTCTGCGATAGCACCGGTTTCAAGTTAAGAAAAATGTTTCGTTTCCGCATTTTGGCCTCGGATCGACGGCCGGGGCGCTACCGTAGACTTACAGATCTTACAAGAGAGTTTTCTTCCTTACGAGTCGAGAGGACCCGTAACTGTTTAATGAGATTGACATTATCTGCATTGCACGGCGTCAGAAGTTACTCCGGGCGTTTCCCACGGGGTCAAGGTTAACTTTGGCCGTGTTCGACGGAGTCGTTGGATGACGTATTTCTGATGCGGGGTCATGTAGATGACGTGTTTCCGCAACGGGGTCATGTGGATGACGTGTTTCCGCGACGGGGTCATTTGGATGACGTTTTTTCGAGACGGGGTCATGTAGATGACGTATTTCCGCAACGGGGTCATATGGATGACGTGTTTCCGCGACGGGGTCATGTGGATGACGTATTTCGGCGACGGGGTCATGTGGATGACGTGTTTCCGCGACGGGGTCAATTGCTGACGTATTTCCACGACGGGGTCATGTGGACGACGTATTTCCGAGACGGGGTCATTTGTATGACGTATTTCTGAGATCGGGTCATTTGGATGACGTATTTCCGAGACGGGGTCATTAGGATGACGTGTTTCCGTGACGAGGTCATGTGGATGACACGTTTCTGAGACGCGGTCATGTGGATGATGTATTTCTGAGACGTGGTCATTTGGATGACGTATTTCCGAGACGGGGTCATGTGGATGACGTATTTCCGAGACGGGGCATTTGGATGACGTATTTCCGAGACGGGGTGGTTGGGATGACTTGTTTCCGCGATGAGGTCATTTGGATGATGTGTTTCAGCGACGGGGTCATGTAGATGACGTGTGTCCGAGACGGGGTCATGTGGATGACGTATTTCCGAGACGGGGTCATGTGGATGACGTATTTCCATGACGGGGTCATGTGGATGACGTATTTCCGCGATGGGGTCATTTGGATGACATGTTTCCGCGACGGGATCATGTGGATGACGTATTTCCGAGGCGGGGTCATTTGGATGACGTTGCGTCTGTTATAATGAGACGAATATCAAAGTGGTCTCTAGGTTGTCTGTGAACCGTTGAGATTTGGCTTCTTCTTCTGATGGAGCCTGGGGAGGGAAGGTGTGATTCCTTCTTCGTTTGCGCCCCTGGATTGTATACAGGGATTGATGTGATATCACCTATAGGGCAGAAAATTTCATTTTGTATATTTTTCTTTCCGTGATGCTCTATCATTTTAGCTTTTATATCGCGAAGGTCGCGATTGCCGAATCATTTCGGCTATTTTTCGCGGTGCCCAATCATTTCGGCTATTTGTTTTATTTTTACTTGCTGCTTTTTATTGCGAGTTGCCCAATCATTTCGGCTATTTTGCATGCATACATTTTTACTAGCTGATTTTGTTGCAAGTTGCCCCATCATTTCGGCTATTTCGTATGCATGTGTGGCTTGCTAGCTTCTTTGCTGCAAGTTTGGAATTAGACACCGATTTCGGTATCAGCACCGCTACAACTGGGATATTGTCAGGAGAGAATCATCATTTGCCTTTGTTAATATCGAATAAAGGTGGCTTAGCAAACAGGGTTAGGATCCTGTCGACTAAGGCTTTTGACTTCATGAGCCGTAAAGGTCTCATAAAGGTGTTTCTCCCTGCGAGTCGTGAGAATCTCGTAGGTGCATTTTCTCCTTAGGAGTTGTGAGGACTCCTAAGTGTATGGCTTCTCGTGATTCGTAAGGATCTTACAAGTGCATTTTCTCCTTATAAGTCGAGAGGACTTACAAGGGCTGTTCACTGTGCTAACATATCCCTAGTCACGGATGGGACTTTGTTAGGGAAATATTTATTCACGCCCGTAGATTGTATACAAGGGTCAGCATTGAGCCACTTGTAGGTCATCAATTGGAGGTTGTGGTGGCCGCTTAAGAATAGGTTCAGATCTCTGTAGCTTAAGACTTTTGAATCTTATGAGCCGTGAGGGTCTCAGAAGAGGGTTCTCCTTACGAGTTGTGAGGATCTCGTAAGTGTAATTTCTCCTTAGGAATCGTGGGGATCCCTAAGTGTGTTGCTCCCTTGTGAGTCGTAAGGATCTCACGCAGGTGGTTTCTCCTTACAAGGTCGAGAGGACCTTGCAAGTGTCTTTTAACGAGGTTAAGCCCTTTCGGGTTTTCACAAAAAATCGCTTGTAGCCCTGCTGTTTTTACTCACGGAGCCCTTTTGGGTTTTCATCCGTGCCCCTTTTTCTTATAGACATACCGTTTTCTTTTTTCTTTTTTTTTATTCTCTTTTTTTTTTGTTTCAGCCTTGGAATGCTACAGACTACAGTAGTTTATCGACGTCTCGGTTAACAGCTAGTTTTAGGTCATAGCGGTCCATTGTTAGTTTAAGGACGTTTCGGTCCGTTGTTAGTTTAAGGACGTTTCGGTCCGTTAGCCGGCTACTACATATAGAGTTTGGTCTTAGGAAGATAGCGAGCGGACATAGTCGTCGTCATCTATCATTGACCTAGGCCGTGACTCATCAGGCGTAGTACTTTTTCAGGAAGCGACCATTTATTGGCCTGAAGGGCCTTTCGCCATGCATGTCCATCAGTAGATAGGCTCTACCCTAGTAAACCTTGTCTATGATATACGGGCCTTCATAGTTCGGCTCGAATTTCCCACGTTTGGCACGATTGGGGATCATAGAGCTTTTGACCCCTAGCACGAGTTCGCCTTGGCGGAATGTTCTCGGCCTAGTCAATCTTTCGTATGAGCGCGTCATCTTTGCTTTGTAAGCCTCCAGGTTTTGTTGCGCCATGAGCCGGGTTTCATCAAGGGCGTCGAGCTCTTCAAGCCGAAGGTGAGCATTCTCTTCGTCTGTTAGCTCGTAGTGAACTGCCACTCATAGAGAGTGTAACTCTATCTCAAGGGGGTTTACCACTTTTGTGCCGAATACCAATGCATACGGCGTTGTGTTAGTGGCCGTTTTGAACGTAGTTCGATACGCCCAGAGAGCTTCATGCAGTCTCTCATGCCAGTCCTTCTTATTTCGCGACACCGTCTTTTTTACGATCTTCGTCAAGGTCTTGTTAAAAGCCTCGGCTAGACCGTTAGCTCGAGGATTATAGACTGAAGAGTATCTCCAGTCTATGTTATGCTGTTGTGTGAAGCGGCTGATCTTGTGGCTTCTGTAGGCTGGCCCGTTATCGGAGATAATCCGTCGTGGAGTTCCAAACCGATAAATGACGTGTGTCTTGAAGAAATGGAGGATATTCTCCATCTTCACTTCCCTCAGTGGTACTGCTTCTGCCCGTTTGGAGAAGTAATCAGTTGTCGCCAAAATGAATCGATGTCCTCTGGACGATGCTGGTTCGATGGGGCCGATTATGTCAGTCCCCCACATTTCGAACGGCCAGCTAGCCACTGTCGGATGTAGCGGATTCGGATGCTGATGGATAAAGTCCCCGTGAATCTGTCGCAAGTGGCACTTCTTCGCATATTCGAGGCAGTCCTGGATCATCGTGGGCCAATAATAGCCCATCCTTTTGATCTTCAGCTTCATCTTTTGGCCGGCTTGGTGAGAACCGCAGAGTCCGTCGTGAGTTTCTTGGACAACTCTCCTTGCCTCTTCAGGTCCCAGGTATCTTAACCACAGAGAATCAAATGATCTTTTATTCAGAGTATCATTGACGAAGGTGAAAGACATAGCTCGTTTCATAAGCTGATGTCTTAAGGACGCATTTTTAGGTGTTCGACGGGATTTGAAGTAGTCTATAAAGACTTCCCTCCAATCCTCAGCCTTTCCTTAGTCTCTTATTTGTAGGGCCGTTTGCTCGGTCGCTCCTTTTCCGTCGAACGACTCCGGAGATATCTCTGCTGGTGCGAGAACCCGACGGCTTTGCACAATGATTCTCACGTCATCGAGGTTCTCGTCAGCTAACTCTTTAGCAAGCTTAGCTAGTGTATCCGCCTTTCTATTTTCCGCACGCGGTATACTTTCCAGCGTGTAGGAGGGAATTAGAGTCAGTAATTTTTGTGCTCTCTCGCCGTACTTCACCAACTCTGGCTTGCACGTTTGATAGTCGCCGTTTACTTGACTAACGACCAGTTGGGAGTCTCCGTATATGAGGAGGTTTTCAATTCCCATGTCGATAGCAATCTCGAGACCCGCTATCAAAGCTTCATATTCGGCCTCATTGTTCATTCTCGGCTCTGTTAAGGAGAAGGCGAAGCGCACTATCCCTCCCTGTGGAGTCACGAAGATGAGGCCTACACCTGATTTGATTATGGGGATGCTTTGTTTACGCTTCTTCATGGAAGATGCTCCGTCGAAGTAAAGTTCCCACCGGGTGTCATCCCCGTCGATCGTGTCAAACGCTTGTTCGTCTGGCAATTTGCAGTTCAAAGGAGAATCGGCGGGTATCGGGTGCTCAGCGAGGAAGTCGGCGATAGCCTGGCCTTTCACGGCCTTAAGAAGTCGATAAGTTATCGAGAATTCCATCAAGAGTAGGTCCCATTTAGCGAGACGCCCCGTTAATATGGCTTTTGACATCAAATACTTGAGAGGATCCACTTTTGATATGAGATGGACCTCATGCGCCAACGCGTAGTGTCTGAGCTTCATTATCGTAAAGATCAACGCTAGGCAGTGCTTTTCGATGGGGGAGTAGTTTCTTTCTGCCCCCAGTAGAACTCGAATCAAATAGTAGAGGGCTCTCTCTTTCCCTTGGTCATTCTTTTATGCCCACAGTGCGCCTAAAGAACCTTCGAGGGCTGTTATATACAGAATGAGAGGCTTTCCCTTAACCGGAGCGGTCAGACCGGAGGATTCTGCAGGTATTGCTTGATTTCGTCCAGTGTGCTTTGGCATTTGTGATCCCAGACGAAAGGAGTCCCTTTCTTCATTAGGTGACTGTAAGGGCGGCACTTGCCAGAGAGATTGGGTATGAATCGCCGGATATACGCGAGCTTTCCTTGGAGAGACCGTGGTTGCTTGAGAGTCTTTGGCGGAGGCATTTCCATAATCGCCTTGATCTTCGACTGGTCTATCTCGATGCCTCGGTTTCGGACGATGAATCCTAGGAATTTGCCCGAGGAAACTCCGAACGCGCATTTGAGAGGGTTCATCTTCAAGTTGTATTTCTGAAGGCGCTGAAACACGATCTTCAGAAGCTCTAAATGTTCCTCGTATGATTTGTTTTTAACTGCGAGGTCGTCGATATAGCATTCGATGATTTCATGTGTGAGGTCGTCGAAAATCTTCATCATGGCCCTCTGATAGGTGGCGCCGGCATTCTTTAGACCGAAGGGCTTCACCTTGTGGCAGAATATGCCCAAAGGGGTCCGGAAAGCGGTGTGCTTCTGATCCTCGGAGTGCATCTTTATTTGATTGTATCCTGGTGAGCCATCCATGAAGGAGGAAACTTCATGAGTGGACGTATTATCTATCATCAGCTCAGTAACTGGCACCGGGAAATCGTCTTTTGGGCAGGCTTTGTTGAGATCCTGAAAGTCCACACATATGCGCACCGTCCCATTTTTCTTCATCACCGGAACGATGTTCGCGATCCAGTCAGGATATTGAACCTCTTGGATGAAGCCAGAGTCGATTAGCTTCTTGACCTCTGCGTTGATGCTCATCTCAAGCTCGAGCCGCATTCTTCTTGGTGCTTGTTTGATCGGCTTGACGTCCGGAGATATTGCTAATTTGTGGACAGCAATTTCTTGATCAAGTCCTGGCATCTCTGAATAGTTCCATGCGAAGCAGTCTCTATGCTTCATGAGCACGTCCTTTAGCGTAGCCACCCTTTCTTCAGACAACAGCTCGCTGACGAATCTTGGCCGCGGGTTACTTGTCGTCCCCAAGTCAATCTTTCTGAGGTTGTCTGCAGTAGTATGTATCCCATCTTCCAGCTCTTTTGGCGACGGTGGAAACTCTGAAATTACCTCGTCATCATCGTTTTTGAAGCACCAGGGGAGGTCATCCATATTATCGGATTCTTCTTCCGATAGCATTATCATATGACAGGTACGAGCTCGCTTCCAAGACCGATGTCAATCTGGTTCTACTTTCGCTGTATGCGCGGCTTTTGGTTCATGCTTCTGCGACGGAGTTACCCTCCAACTGCTGGATAGAGCGAACCTGCCTTGCTGATACTGGTCTTCTACCCAGTCTTTAAATGTGAAGCAGTCTTCGAGAGGATGTCCTATTGCCTTGTGATAGGAGCAATAGTCCGGGTGAGAGACTTCGCCTGCTTGTTCGGGGTGCTTGGACTCCGGGAGGGTAATCATTTGATGTTTTATGGAAAGATCAAGTATCTTCTGTGTTTTGTCCTAGGGAAAGGAGTATGCTCGACCCATCTTCTTTATAAGAGACGAATCTGAATTGCTCGATTCCTGATCGCATGGATTCTTAGTCCCGCTTTGTCGCTGTCCAATGCCTTTCCCGCTCTTTGGTTTATTTCTACCTCTAGGTCGGGCCTTTTGTACAACGGGTTGACAGGGAGGAGCATTTTTATTTTTCACAACCTGCTGAAGGAGGCGTTGCGTCCTAGCTTTCTCGTAGATGGCCATTTCGCAATTATGGTCGTCTCGAACCTTTTGACCCGTTTCCCTTATAAGCTTGTCCATTTGTTCTTCGAATGATGGGCTTGGCATTTTTACGGCGGGGGCTCGTTCTGGTTCAGGGTTAGCATCTTCCCACAGAGCATCTCCTTCTTCATCAAAGTCATGTATGACGTAGCAGTCGCGGAATAGCTCCCGTTTCTTGGATTGAACATACCCAAGCCCAGTCGTTTCCATACTCCCGTTTGGGCAACTTTCATTGAGTTCCGGGAATGTTCCAGATCCTGTTATAGAACTGTGCTTGTCGCACAATTTGCTTAAGGGGTACACCTTGGCGTCTCAAGAGTCTCTTCAATCCGTCTGTGTAATATCTGGGCAAACGGATGGGCTGGAGCCTGTCAAGTGTAGAATCCGCGCCATGCCAGATTTCTTTCTGCACTTTGGTTTCCCCGGATCGGTAGAATAGGATCGCCTTTTCACCTTTTCGCCTGGGAGGGACGTAGAATGTCTGCAGTTCTTCCACACTGTAGGTATCAAGCACGTCTAGCTCTTTGTGATGCTTTGGCGGAACCATGGCAACTTGCCAACTTTGATCTTCATCAGCGAAGACTTGTATTGATGGCCGAGCGGAGAATACGGCATTGACCTCATCATCCAAGTCGCTGCCGAAGATCAACATAGGAGCAGACGGTCCTGGCTTGTTGCACTGAGGCGGACCTGAATAGATTATCTCTTCATCTTCCTCGGTGTCACTCCCGAAGACCGGAATAGTGGTGATAGCTTTGTTCTTGTCCTCCGGTTTGCGACATCTTTCTGTGTCTTCGAAATCTGGTAGGAAGTACTTGGCATCCTCGTACTTTCGGACTTCATTCACGGAGAATGGGTTTAACCCCCCCCCCCCCGTTACAGTATACTCGAGACCATCCTTAAAATACTTCATACACTGATGTTATGTAGAAGGGATAATGTTTTACTCGTGTAACCAAGTCCGACCGAGCAAAGCGTTATAGCAGGTCTTGCGTCAATGACGTGAAACTTGATGTCCGTGACGAGCAGCCCAAAGCGTAATGTCAATATTACATACCCAAGCATCCGTGATGACTGGGAGTCAAAACCGGAGATGGTGATTTTGTCGCGAGCAAGGTGCTGAACGCTCATGCAGATTTCCTTCAACACTCTCACATTGAGGAGATTAACGGAGGACCCATTATCAACCAGGATTTTGCCTATCTTGATATCATGGCAGTATCCGGAGAGATAAAGGGGACGGTTCTGCTCGCACGTCCTGATGAGGAGATCTTCATCGCCGAAGGTGATATCTGCGGTGTGCACTTCTTCCAGCTCGTCCTTCATCTTTTCTTCGGCGAGGAAAGCATGGAATTATTTAGGCTCTTGTAACGCCTTGATCAATGAATCTCTCCCCTCTTTGGATAGCAGAAGGGCGTCGAGAATACTTAGCTGTGAAGGTAGCTTTCTCAAGTGTGCCAGAACGTTGTAATCCACCTTGTTTTTCTTAGGCGGGTCCTTGGTTGCCAGCTCTTCGATGACTCGATCATCGAGGACGATATCTTCAGGGACTTTTTCCTTCCCTTTATCTTTTTTATTCGATCTCTTGTTTGCGGGTCCAAGATTCTTTTTAGGTAGCGTGCGATTACGCAACTGAATGTTCTCGCAGGTATTCATTTCTTCCATTTCGGATATGGTTTCTTTGAAGAGAGGGCCAAGAGCTATTTCTTCGTCAGAGTCGCTCCCAAAGGTGAGAACTTGTGATCCCCCAGCTTCGACCATGCGACAGTTGCCGGTAGTTCTTTTGCGCTCCTCGGTCGTATTTCTTTGCTCCCGACGAGTTTTGCGTTTCATCCACTTGAAATGTTGTCGGTGAGCAACATATCCCTGCCACCAGTTTTTAAAGGCTATGCACTCTTCAGTAAGGTGCGCAATCTTTCGATGATATAGGCAATAGTTAGGATGTGTCTCGGCTTCACCAAGAGCGTTCTCTTTGGAGGGTGGCAGCTTCATTCCCATCGATATGGCTTTGGCGAACCTCTTCCTCGTCTTGGACCTGCTTTTATTTGCGATGGATGCACTTTGATCTGGCGGGAGTGTTTCAACCCTTTCGTCCAGTCGCCGGTGTTTGTCCTTTTCAAATATGGCCATCTCACGCTCTCGAGCAACTTTGCTTTTAAGAAGAGCTTCGTCCAGGAATGCATCAATCATTTCGTCTGATGGCCCTAGAAATTCCGAATTAGGATCTGCCCCCAGTTTCTCTGTGTAAGGAGATTCTTCATTGTCTATAGACGAGTGAGAGATCACATGGCAACTTGCCACGTAATCCTCAGATTCACCCGATGAGTCTTCTTCATTGTCGTCATCTTCATCCTCAAGGATGTGGCTGAGAAACTCTTGAAGTGTGACTGGAGTCCGCGCCTTCTGATTATATTCTTCCAGCGTGTCGGTGTATTTTTGCAGGTTCGTGCTCTTGTCACCAGGCTTCACGGGCTTTTTGGTCTTCTTCTTCTTCCTCGAAGACTTTGATGGCTGGGTGTGAGCGCTTTGGCTATCACCACCAATCTTTGGAGTTAGGCGCGGTTTTAACATTCCTTCGATGATCTCGGGTTCGAGTGGATTTTTCCACCTGATCACCGGGCATATTTGGAGATCCTTCAGCATTCTTTTAGTTTTGGTTGAAAGGGCGACCTCCCATGGAGCTTCTTCTACGAAAGAGCATGATGCCCCTGGTGTGTCCATCTTCTTGAGAGCGTGCGGCTGAGGCGAGTTCACCTTCCGATTCTCGGATAATACCCTGCTGGTCTTGATCTTCTATCCAGCTTTTGAAGATGTAACAATCTTCAACCGGATGGCCCAACATTCGGTGATAAAGGCAATAGTTAGGATTGCTAATGTCGCATGGTTGCGCTGGGCATCTTGGCTCTGGCAGAGTGATGAGCCTGTTGCGCAGTGCTAGCTCGAATAACCTCTTCGTCTTGTCTCGAGGGAACGAGTAAGGGCGTCTCATTTTATCTCCAAGAGATCAAGTTCTTTCATTTTGGCGATCAACTGGTCTCAGACTACTGGGCTACTGTTGAGAATTGGCGACGACCGTCGCTTTTCCCTTTCCCTTCTCGTTCCGAGGCTCTGCTTTCGAGGAAGATGGTCTATGACCCATCTGGTCCATTTGGGCCAGCTTGTCAATCAAGGCCTGGAAAGTAGTCGGCTTGAAAAACATCATGAACCGAGAGATGGTCGCCTGCGGATCAAGAGTGCCCATGAACATGCCCACCGCTGATGCTTCTTTGATGCGCTGTTCGCATTTCGACCACAGATTCCGCCATCGTATTGCGTATTGAACCCATGTCTCGCCTGGCTTTACCTTGGCGTTAATCAATGTCGTGATTGGGGTGCGCTCGCTAGCACTTGCGAATCTTTGCGTAAATAACAGCTCCATCTCCGCAAATGTCTTGACAGAGTCATTCGGGAGTTCAGATTACCACTCGAATGCCATTTCTGAAAAGCTGCCGACGAATTAGCGAAGTAGAAATTTATCATCACCTCTGGTGTTGCTACATAGAGCCCTGAACTGGGCGACATGCTGGTGGGGATTGCCCGTCCCTTTATATATATGAAATTTAGGGATCGTATATCCCGGCAAGTACTTTATTAGGTCATACCAGCCTGGATATGGTCGCCCAGTTTTAACAACTTTGCCGGCCGCTTCATTCGCCTGGTGAGCTCGTATTTGCTGAGCAATGTAGTCATCCAGAGCGGCCTTGGAAATGGTTTCCTCTTTGGCTGCTGAAAGAGCCGGAGGAGGGTTCGATGTCTCCCCTCTGTCGTCTTCAATGATGATCGAGGGGTCTTCAGCTGGAGGTTCTGGCTGTAACATCATCCCAGCCATGTCTTGGAACAGGAGGGCCATTCGTTTTATATTGGCTACCTGTTCCGCAGCCTCTTTTTCTTTCCTCTCGAGCATTCTTCGGAGGAACTCAGTGTCAGTTTCTTGTTCCCGATGCTGCTCCAAGGTCTCTGGATTTTCTTTTGGCCCAGTGAGTGCGGCCATTGCAGTCAGCATCTCCTGAAGCTTCTGCTGTTGTTGTTCTTGAGCCTTCATTATTGACCGGGTAAGTGGTCGATGACCCGTAGAAGCACGGCTTTCCTCTTTTCCGGAACCCAAATAAACGGTATGTACCATCATTCCCCCGGACTTAGGGCGTTTAGATTCAGCGCTTTTACGGTTTACCACGTTCACAAGGGCTTTCTCTGGCCTCCTTTTCTTTTGAGCAGTTGAAGTCGAGGGGGCCGTTGCAGCGGGCACCCAGGTAGTTGTCGTCTTTTGTGGATTGACAGGATTGTCCTTTCCTTGCCGAACTTTTATCTTTTTCTGTCGTCAAGAGTAATCTTGATCAATTACTGAGTCCTGAACCCGTCGCCAGACTTTGTAAATTTTAGAAGAAAGCCGCTGAGGGGGTTGTTCTGGCTTCGCCTTCGGTGCATTCTCCACGGGTGGAGGAGATCTCTTCAGCACTGCAGTAGGAGAGTTCCTGCGCACCTTACTAAGCAATTCAAAGCCGTTCCTGGTTGGAACATCAGCATCGATCTCTACCGTTGGAGCTGGTGGAGTAAATCCAGACGGAGAGCTGCCCCAAGCCTTCCTTACTCGGCGCCAGTGACGACGGCGAGCATGTCGCGCAGATGGTGTTGGTTCAGCTTTGGGGATAGCTTTGTCATGCCCCCTATTCTGGTGAGGCACTGCTGGTACCAGTCTCTTGAAGACCGACGTCCGTTGAGCAGCTGTATCCAATCTGTCAAAGACAGACCTTTGAGCAGGAACTGGAGCCGGAGTGGCCGGCCTCGTAAAAACTGATCCTTTAACGGGAGAAGCTTCTTAAGTGACCTCGAGAGCAGGAATGGCTATCCATTTTGGGATGGCCGCTTCAGGTATTATGGGCTTCTTGATGGGCCCACGGGAGTTCAAGCTCAGCCTATCGAAGAATGATGCTGTTGGATTGGCATTAGACGACCCGTTGAGAGGGGCCGTGGTAGTAGTGAGCCGATCAAAGACCGAATTCTTCTGCGCTTCTTGTGGAAGGGGATGTTAACGCTCACTGGTGGGAGCATGGTCCCGAAGAACAACCCGGTGGTAGCCTGCGTCACCTGCTCTACCGGCATTGTGAACAGGGAGGCCACCTGGGGCCCGTAAGTTACACCTCCAGATGAGGTGGAACGGAAGTTGCAGTTGCAGCTGGACCATTTTGTGCAAGTAGACGCCATTGATCTTTCATTTTCTGCGCGGAGCAAGACACCAAATCTTAGTACCTCAAACCCAAGGGCAACCATATCAAACCGCGAGTCGTTCGCGAACACGACACACGAAGTGTGGAGTGGAAAGAGGAAAAGGTCCCACCGGGCGTGCCAGAATCTGTTCCCCGCCGAAAACGCGGGAAGACGCGATAAACGTCTTCCCTGAATTTCGGAGCAGATGCTAATTAGTGCTATCCGTCCACCTCTCCGAAGATGCCAAGTTGATTTATGGCACCATGTATCGAAGGTTTAAACGGATGCGACCGATGTAGCAGACTTCGTCAGATTCCCCCTCGTTTGAGTGGTTTTTGATTGTGGGGACGCTCATCCCTGCATGTAACATTTCAAACAAATAAAATATTATTTTTGGGGAATTTTTATAATTTAATATTAATTTTAAATGAATATTTTAATATTTCAGTATAATTAAATACCGATAAATTGGGAAAAATTTGGAAAATTATAGAAATTATTAAAAGAGGGTGTTTTATGTAAATTATGCAAATTTTAAGTTCTTATGTTTAATTATATGCTAATTTAGTGCTAATCGCGATTAAAAACCCCATTTCACAAAAAAGATGCACAAGCTCACTAGCTACCCCATGGACCAAGAAAGAGAAGATTTTGAGGACTTTCAGCAACTCAAGAAAATTCTTGAGTTGCCAAAGGAGGTTTTTTCTGCACCAATAGTGTAGTGTTTCAAATCCTTATGCATCCATACATGTTTCATGTCGATATTATGTGGTTTGGGTTAACTTTGTAAATTCTTGTTAGGGTTTATGGAAATTGATGGTGGTGATGGGTAATTGAGCTCAGTAGAAGCCACACAAACCCCCTAGTGCTAGGATTTAGGCCTAAACCAGAGACTAGAACCCCGTAATACAGATTTAGAAAAGCCGATATCGGAAAATTGTGGATTCTGTGAGGGTTAAATGAAATCTGCTATCACTAGGAGACTCTAAAAATTATTTTGCAAGGACAGTGAGACATGCAGGTGATTTAGAACATACCCTAAAAACCCTAGCCCCTAACTCCCCAACTCGGATGCAGATTTATTCCCTTTGGCCGAAATTTGCGGCCAGACCTGGAGCATTTTGGCTCGTTCTTGTTCTGTAGCTCCTACATTTATAAATTAGACCTCTGGCATATGCAAAATTGTCCAATTTGACCTAGGGTAGAATCTGGAGCCTTTTTCCTGAGTTGTTGTTTTAATTCGTGTTTTCGTTTTGCGTATTTTAAATTCTGGATTTGTATAATTGCGTTTTACCTCGATTACTTGGCGTTTATACGACGATATCGAGGATAGTTTGATGGTTTTGAAAGTGTAGTCCATAGGTTCTAACCTATAGGCCTTAGCGCGTCGTTTGGTTTTCTCGATGTGATTTTAAGGTTTATTTGCGATTGTGTTATCTTGTAGGTACCTTCTCGAGGGCTTCATACGATGAAGAAGATGAAGGCAACATCGACACCGACACGCAGGAAACAAGGTGAGTAGATTATATCTACGGGGGAAGTCAGGTGGATAGCGTATAGCACCCCCACAGTTCGGTATTTAGTATACTAGATATATACTATATTTATATATATGATAGCATTATGTGTGATATGGATATTGGAGATGAGATTAGGTGTACTATGGGTAGAATAGGGTTTAGATGTAAACTAGTATAGTTTCCTAGATGCGAACCCTAGAATAAGATTACACCCACACGCACACACATGCTTATTTATTATAGTTATACCTAAATGATGAGGATTGTGGATGATATTTGGAGATGAGTCGATGAGATTGGGCAAAGTGCTATGAGATCGGTGATATATTGTGATCCGTATTTGGGATACGACATGTGATTTTATCGGGCCTTTGGACGTGTGTTCCACACACGCATTTATATTTATGTAGATGGTATCGATTTGTACTAGACTTAGATCAGTACCCCAGATCATGAGATATGATGATAAAGATACCTGATAATTGATGAGAGAAATGTGTTATTGACCCGTACCCAGCTTTTGGGATGTCGTACGATGATTTACCGTACGAGCTTTATATTGATGATAGATCCGCACTTATGACTCGTGGATGTCATATGATATTGTATCGTACGCGGTACCTTTGAGGCGGGATCACCGACTATTATATTTACATATATATATTTTATCGACTCAGATTTAGGTGGTTTCCATACCCCTTCCGATTGACTTGCTAGTTAGAGCTGTAGTTTTGCTAGTAGATGTTAGGCTAGGCCGATGTCATACCTATTTCAAAACTAACGAATCGGGAGTATTTCAAAGATAGGCACAGGGATACTACGGATATTTCAAAAGACGCATCTTTTCTTAAAAACTTCGTAGCCCTTATTTTACTAAAAACCTCGATTCATCTTATTTCAAATAGCAAACTGTATGACTTTTTATATTGATGCAGATGCGTCACTGTTGCATTTATTAGTCGATTTCTGCATACTCTTGTTATTCGCATCGCATTGCATGTAGAAATGGTTATTATTATATAAAAATCATGCTGTTAGGACACCAGCACCATTATCGATGATGCATATGTTCCACGTACACCTGCTTGCCGGCTCATACACATCATCATCGATAATTGCCATTTCACTACACTGTAGTACTGTTGCATTCAGGATATGATCCCTTGCATGGCATCCTTGTGTACATACCTATTGTACACCCATACGTGCATATATACATATTCGCACATGCATAGATGATTCTCGCTGGATTTGGAGATTTGCGAACCGCAAGATACTCTTTAAAACCGATTCATTTTAAAAGAGCGGTTTCCCTCAATATGTGCATATTACTATTCCATATTGCATGATATACTGATATGCTTACATTTCTTTTACATGTCGCATACATCATGCTTTTGATTATACGCATTGAGATATGTTGTTTCCATGATATTTCTGGATTTGGGAACCGTGGATATTTCAAAAGAGAGTATGTAATCGTTTTAAAAACCCGGTTACCCTTGACATGATATTTCAGTGCGTCCATCATGTGTTTTCTCGGTGCTGAGAGCGACATATGAAACCCGATTCGAGGAGGCGGATGAGGCCGATTGCGGGTACATGGTGGACCCGGTATGGTACCCCGAGGCGAGAACAGATCGCTGTGTAGTAGACGGTGAGCCTGGCAAAGGGACTACTACCTACCGGTGATATTATTTAGGCTCGGCGGATATCCGGAGGATACCGACCAGAGTCGAGAGATGATATGGGCTGATCCAGACTGACGGAGCCCGATATATGAGGATTTACGTGCCGATACTAGGCACAGGTTTTATGAAGTTTTCGAGTGTCGATGCTTGGCACTCAGGTTCCATGATTTTGATTTGTCACGAGCGACACATGTTGATTTACATCCTCATACTTCCATGCATATGCTTTATGATATTTACATGCATGATGTTTATTGTCATTGGGTGATACGTGGACCGTATCCACATACATATAGTTGACATTGATGACATTGATCACATAGTTGGACGAGATCCACATACATGATGACATTGATTACATAGTTGGATGATATCCACGTACTTATAGACTTCATGATATAGTCGACATTGATCATACCCCATACTTAGGATATGTTATTACCTGAGGCACTGGCACGAGCACTTGGCACTACACTCATGTATAGATGTCACATTGCCACTTTATCATGTTTCAGACTTATTCATTTGAGGTTTATATATATCTGATCGTATTGACCTAGGATTGTGTCATACATACGATTTCTGCTCTGTGATGTTCTCTATTCACGAGTTGGCAACTCACCCCCGTTGTGCCACAGTTCTTACAGGTTTTGCCGTACAGGTTCCATTGCGGCTTTTCTGGCACACTGCTTCCTTTCTAGGTGATTGCTTTGGTATGTGGGTTCACTCGCATCGTGACCACCCTTGTATTTATTTTATTCAGTTGTATCTAGAAATTCCATCAACCAAACTTGTATATTGTTCAGACTTAGAAAACCAGTTGTGTATTATTTCGACCTTAGAGTCGCGCGTTGTAGTATTATGGGTTTCAAGCTGATCTGAGTTTTCCTTTGAGTTTTGATCCTCGCCCTTTGGCGTTGTAAATTATATTGCTTGCGTGGTTGTGATCGTCGATTGACGAAGAGCTAGCTCCCTCTTGGGGATGCCTTTTATCATTGTATATATATTATTCATGTTGTACCCCGTTCGGGGCCAGTATTTACAAAGGAAACTCTGCCGAAATTTTCAGGAAAGACATTGAGATTTTTAAAATGTATATTCGGCATACTTTTTACAACCTTGTTTTAAAACATGTTTTCTTCACTTCTTAAAACTAGTTTTCCTTATTTACTCCTTAAAAAATGGTTTTAGATTTCTGGGCTTTTGGCTTACTTGATTTAGATGGGGTCCTATAGGCTTCATATGATTCAAGTGCCAGTCATGGGCTATTTCGGGTCGTGACAAAGTTGGTATCAGAGTGCTAGCTTAACCTTGGTTCGAGTCTAAGTTTGACTATGTGTAGCCTAGAGCGTTTATATATATACGGAACTTAGGCTTGACCTTACGGAACTTAGACTTAGTCGAGGGGGTATTATACCCGAAATTTCGTCGCGTGGGATGACCCTTGGTTGATGGAGTAGGTAGCTTGAGTAGAGTGACGTACGGTACGTATGTTCCGCGGCATACTTACGATACGCTACTCCGCTTAAGAAACCTTAGGATGTACATTTCCTTGCACAGTATTATATTCATTACTGTGATCTATCCTCATCGATATTGGTTATGATTTTGCTGCCACAATTATGTGGGCAGGGAGAGCTACGGCTAGAGTTGCATCAGCTTGAGCTCGTCACGGACGAGGACTGACCAAGGCGTGATTTCAGAGACGTACGATTGTATAGAGGCGTCGCTTTATTGCGTTTTCGCTCCATGAGCATTTGACAGATCGCCTTTACGAGATTTCCCGGATGTGCTGATCGGCACCAGAGGATCAGGATACTGCTAGAGGCCAACCAGAATGTGATGACCATTGATTTATCGCTTATTCATGATGATCGAGGCGTTGTTCAGCGTACAGCCAAATGAGCCAGTTGCTGCTGCTAATGACGAGTTATCGCCCAGATATTGGAGCTACTGCAGCATGAGTATATACTTAGAGATATGATAGAAGGTCGCTAGTTACCCGATGATGAACGACTAGGACATGTGGCTCGTTCGCTTACCCCGATGTGAGGTCATCAGATAGATTGATTCCAGCTAGAGACGACATCACGTAGATTCGTTGAGAGTCTATAAAGACGATCGAATGTCAGAAAACCATTTCCATGTTTAAAGTATTCGGAAGACAATGCAAGTAATGCTATGGACCCTCTAGAAGAATGAAACCCTAACTCGACGTAATGACTATGGAACGCCTTCGAACTTTAGGGTTTGCGGCAGTTTAGCGGTGCCATTTGTGAGGCTTGGGTTTGCCCTTCTACGGTTGGTCCACAGGTGCTGTGGTATGTACCGGAATACTATTAAACTGTACTCAAGATGTTGATCTCTTGGGGGATTATGAGGTTCTGACGAGTCGATCGGATGGTTCGACATCATTCGGATATCATGTGATGGGATACACTGCTTGGGAGACTCCAGATACGAGTATAGCCATTGGAGCGCAGTCTACGCAGCCACGAGAAGACGAGTCCGAATCAGTCGACATTGGAACAAGTGGAGTAAAGAGTTCGCACGAGATGACGTTCCACTCCGCTGACATCAGAGATGCGATACGCATGCAGAGGCGTTGAATATGGATATACCTTCCAGAAGGAGTCGCGATGAGCATACAGCCATTCCGGAATGAGAAGCAGATATAGTAAAGATGATAACTCTCGGGCAATTCGGCAGAAACGAGATTTGAGAGAGACCTCGACAGGACCTTTCTGGAATACTATACGAGAAGACTTGGACCCAGGAGTGGTCATATTGCGCACACCCAGCAGGCTAGAGTTCGGCATCGTCGACGGGATAGTTGACCAGGTTAGGATAAAGGACCTCACCCAGATGCGTTGTGAATTGATCAAGAAAGGACGAGTATGGAGTATATCTCCGCAAGTTGGGACGAGTTCCCGAGGACGTGTTCGGCCAGATATCTTCTACAGAGTGATGAAGATACCGAGTTCGTGATTTCGAGTCCGTGTGAGAGACTTCGGATAGACCGTAGCCGAGAACATTTGCAGTGCGCAGATAGAGACGTGAAGTCGGAGTAGACGATGATATAGACAAGTGGGACAAGAGGTTCGTACGAGATGCTGACGAGCTGTTGTTACTCCCCGTTAAGGTTAAAGGTCGGATATGTCTACAGAGGCGTTCGGATGCGACCAGTTTCCGAGGAAATGCTGTGCTGAGGACGCAGATGTCCAGAGAGCGGGAAAGGACTATGCAAGAGCACCAGCCTCCGTACAGTTTGGCATAGGCGAGATCGAAAGGGACCTTGAGCAGGATTCCTTCCAGGACACTGTTGCGATAAGATTTGCACCTAGGATCAGATGTGTGATGTGTATTCAGAGGACCAGAGGTCGGCGCCAGTGACATGCTGCTTTACGAGTGGCCGTGAGGATTGACCGAGAGGTGACCAGAGAAGTGCCAGAACGGAATCGTCCCCATTAGCACACCTGACAGGGCCGATGAGCCGACGGATTGCAAGATTGGTAATCCACAGAGAAGATCAGGGCCTAAAGATAGAGGACGCCAGACCGTGAACAGGAGGCAAGTAGATATCTTGTGCTGCTAGCATTGGATGCACCGACACCTTCTCGACTTTGAAAGAGGATATACTGACGACGGTATTTATGATTTGTGATTTTGTGATTCGATTATCACGTATCCGTCACCTTGGATTTCGGTATTTTGGGCGATATATTCGCATGATTTGATCTTGATGGCAGAGTTCCATGATATTTATTTTCGTGCACCATGGTTGCACCTACTGGGTATTTATAGTTTGCGCATAGTTATTACGCTTGAGGTATTGATTTTGATTTCATGCCTATTTTATGCCGGTGATTTGATTTACGCTTCCAGCATAGTTTTCATGCACTTTTAGTGTTTTGATTTGATTTGTGCACGCTGGTGCACATGGTTGTGAGCTTATACACCACGGTATACCTGATTTGGATTGAGCCGTATGGTATGCCGTCGATTTTGATTCTGATGTTGATGTTGATTTCTTGCACTCTGTGCATTTGATTTGGATTTTTGCGTGTGTTGAGCGCATGTTTTGAGATACGATTTTGGTGCACACCAGATGCACTAAATCGGGATTCCTTGTGCATGTCAGATGCACCTGATTTTGCTGTCAGGCACACACGTTGCCTATGACAGATGTTTCTTGCACACCCGTTGCACCTAGATGATGTTTCTGTGCACATGTATGGCACACATATGGATTTTGATTTCCGTGCGCACCAGACGCACCGGGTATTCTTATATACATTTTTGGGATTTATTCCTTATGGACCAGTACGTTTTTATGATATTTGCTATGTGTTTTCGTACTGAACAGGACTAGTCAGAGGACAGTACCTGAATATATTTTGCATGCATTGATAGTTATCGAAGGGATTTCCAAAAAGTGAGATATAGTCTCAGTATTTACCTACGTGTCTGATATGACACGAAACGTTTAAAATAAGGAAACCCTTCTAAATTGTTTTCAAAACGGCGGAACGTACAGATTAAACAAAGGATATATACGTATATGGTTATTTTATTATAATAGACGTCCGCCACTGTGCAGTGTTATACGCATCGCACAGCGACTTAAAATGATTTGGCATGCATTTTCTTCAGATATTTACATGTATAGATTTGATATTTACATGTATAGTTCTGATTTATATCATATTGGTTTTATTTTGGATTTGACATTTGTGCCTTTACCATGACTCCGATGATTGCGGGAAGCTTGACGGAGTTTTGATTTTGAGTTATCTGCTCATTGTTCATGCGCATGCATTGCGCTATGATGCGTCTTATGTATTGATGATTTCGGAGCCCCGACGACTTGGACTTTCTATTGAAATGTTTTAGTATTTGAAGGGTTTAAATTTAAATTCGGGGACCGAATTTCTTTAAGGGGGGAAGATTGTAACATTTCAAACAAATAAAATATTATTTTTGGGGAATTTTTATAATTTAATATTAATTTTAAATGAATATTTTAATATTTCGGTATAATTAAATACCGATAAATTGGGAAAAATTTGGAAAATTATAGAAATTATTAAAAGAGGGTGTTATGTAAATTATGCAAATTTTAAGTTTTTATGTTTAATTATATGCCAATTTAGTGCTAATCGCGATTAAAAATCGCTAATCGCACTTTAAACATGTTTTGTGCAAACATGCACCATATCTTTTTTTACACTTGTTGCATTTTTACTACATGTTTTTGGGTGCATGGCTTTTGTTTTGGGGTTACTATTGTTGAGAGAAGGAATTTGAAAAGAAAAGGAAAATATTATAATATGGAGGTATGAGTAGAGAGAGAAAGAGTGGGTGAGGGTCAACTTGAGTCATGAGCCATCCCTCATCATTTCATCCTCTCATTTCTCTCCCCTCTCCTCCCTTTGCTGCTGCTGCTGCACACCCCCCTCCTCCTCCATCTTCAATCCCCCAAAACCCCATGGAAATCAACTCAAAACCCAAACCCCATTTCACAAAAAAGATGCACAAGCTCACTAGCTACCCCATGGACCAAGAAAGAGAAGATTTTGAGGACTTTCAGCAACTCAAGAAAATTCTTGAGTTGCCAAAGGAGGTAATTTCTGCACCAATAGTGTAGTGTTTAAAATCCTTATGCATCCATACATGTTTCATGTCGATATTATGTGGTTTGGGTTAACTTTGTAAATTCTAGTTAGGATTTATGGAAATTGATGGTGGTGATGGGTAATTAAGCTCAGTAAAAGCCACACAAACCCCCTAGTGCTAGGATTTAGGCCTAAACCAGAGACTAGAACCCCGGAATACGGATTTAGAAAAGCCGATATCGGAAAATTGTGGATTATGTGAGGGTTAAATAAAATCTGCTATCACTAGGAGACTCTGAAAATTATTTTGCAAGGACAGTGAGACATGCGGGTGATTTAGAACATACCCTAAAAACCCTAGCCCCTAACTCCCCAACTCGGCCACATATTTATTCCCTCTGGCCGCAATTTGCGGCCAGACCTGGAGCATTTTGGCTTGTTCTTGTTCTGTAGCTCCTACATCTATAAATTAGACCCCTGGCATATGCAAAATTGTCCAATTTGACCCAGGGTAGAATCTGGAGCCTTTTTCCCGAGTTGCTGTTTTAATTCGTGTTTTCGTTTTGCGTATTTTAAATTCTGGATTTGTATAATTGCATTTTACGTCGATTACTTAGCGTTTATACGACGATACCGAGGATAGTTTGATGGTTTTGAATGCATAGTCCATAGGTTCTAACCTATAGGCCTTAGCGCGTCGTTTGATTTTCTCGATGTGATTTTAAGCTTTATTTGCGATTGTGTTATCTTGTAGGTACCATCTCGAGGGCTTCATACGATGAAGAAGATGAAGGCGACACCGACACCGACACGCAGGATACAAGGTGAGTAGATTATATCTACGGGGGAAGTCGGGTGGATGGCGTATAGCACCCCCGCAGTTCGGTATTTAGTATACTAGATATATACTATATTTATATATATGATAGCATTATGTGTGATATGGATATTGGAGATGAGATTAGGTGTACTATGGGTAGAATAGGGTTTAGATGTAAACTAGTATAGTTTCCTAGATGCGAACCCTAGAATAGGTTTACACCCACACGCACACACATACTTATTTGTTATAGTTATACCTAGATGATGAGAATTGTGGATGATATTTGGAGATGAGTCGATGAGATTGTGCAAAGTGCCATAAGATCGGTGATATATTGTGATTCGGATTTGGGATACGACATATGATTTTAGCGGGCCTTTGGACGTGTGTTCCATACACGCATTTATATTTATGTAGATGGTATCGATTTGTACTAGACTTAGATCAGTACCCCAGATCATGAGATATGATGATAAGGATACCTGATAATTGATGAGAGAAATGTGATATTGACCCGTACCCAGCTTTTGGGATGTCGTACGATGATTTACCGTACGAGCTTTATATTGATGATAGATCTGCACTCATGACTCGAGGATGTCATATGATATTGTATCGTACGCGGTACCTTTGAGGCGGGATCACCGACTATTATATTTACATATATATTTTATTGACTCAGATTTAGGTGGTTTCCATACCCCTCCCGGTTGACTTGCTAGTTAGAGCTGTAGTTTTGCTAGTAGATGTTAGGCTAGGCCGATGTCATACCTATTTCAAAACTAACGAATCGGGAGTATTTCAAAGATAGGCACAGGGATACTGCAGATATTTCAAAAGACGTATCTTTTCTTAAAAACACCGTAGCCCTTATTTTACTAAAAACCCTGATTCGTCTTATTTCAAATGGCAAACTGTATGGCTTTTTATATTGATGCTGATGCGTCACTGTTGCATTTATTAGTCGATTTCTGCATACTCTTGTTATTCGCATCGCATTGCATGTACAAATGGTTATTGTTATATAAAAATCATGTTGTTAGGACACCAGCACCATTATGGATGATGCATATGTTCCACGTACACCTGCTTACCAGCTCACACACTTCATCATCGATAATTGCCATGTCACTACACTGTAGTACTGTTACATTCAGGATATGATCCCTTGCATGGCATCCTTGTGTACATACCTATTGTACACCCATACGTGCATACATACATATTCGCACATACATAGATGATTCTTACTGGATTTGGAGATTTGGGAACCGCAAGATACTCTTTAAAACTCATTCATTTTAAAAGCGCGGTTTCCCTCAATATATGCATATTACTATTCCATATTGCATGATATACTGATATGCTTACATTTCTTTTACATGTCGCATACATCATGCTTTTGATTATACGCATTGAGATATGTTGTTTCCATGATATTTCTGGATTAGGGAACCGTGGATATTCCAAAAGAGAGTATGTAATCATTTTAAAAACCTGGTTACCCTTGATATGATATTTCAGTGCGTCCACCATGTGTTTTCTCGGTGCAGAGAGCGACATGTGAAACCCGATTCGAGGAGGCGGATGAGGCCGATTACGGGTACATGGTGGACCCGATATGGTACCCCGAGGCGAGAACGGATCGCTGTGTAGTAGACGGTGAGCCTGGCAGAGGGACTACTACCTACCGGTGATATTATTTAGGCTCGGCGGATATCCGGAGGATACCGGCCAGAGTCGAGAGATGATATGGGCCGATCCAGACTGACGGAGCCCGATATATGAAGATTTACATGCCGATAATAGGCACAAGTTTCATGATGTTTTCGAGTGTTGATGCTTGACACTCAGGTTCCATGATTTTGATTTGTCACGAGCGACACATGTTTATTTACATTCTCATACTTCCATGCATATGCTTTATGATATTTACATGCATGATGTTTATTGTCATTAGGTGACACGTGGACGGTATCCACATACATATAGTTGACTTTGATGACATTGATTACGTAGTTGGACGAGATCGACATACATGATGACATTGATTACATAGTTGGATGATATCCACATACTTATAGACTTCATGATATAGTCGACATTGATCATACCTCATACTTAGGATATGTTATTACCTGAGGCACTGACACGAGCACTTGACACTACACTCATGTATAAATGTTACATTACCACTTTATCATGCTTCAGACTTATTCATTTGAGGTTTATATATATATCTGATCGTATTGACCTAGGATTGTGTCATACATACGATTTCTGTTCTGTGATGTTCTCCATTCACGAGTTGGCAACTCACCCCCGTTGTGCCACAGTTCTTGCAGGTTTTGCCGTACAGGTTCCATTGCTGCTTTTCTGGCACACTGCTTCCTTTTTGGGTGATTGCTTTGGTAGGTGGGTTCACTCGCATCGTGACCACCATTGTATTTATTTTATTCAGTTGTATCTAGAAATTCCATCAACCAAACTTGTATATTGTTCAGACTTAGAAAACCAGTTGTGTATTATTTCGACCTTAGAGTCGCGCGTTGTATTATTATGGGTTTCAAGCTGATTTGAGTTTTCCTTTGAGTTTTGATCCTCGCCCTTTGGCGTTGTATATTATATTGCTTGCGTGGTTATGACCGTCGATTGACGAAGAGCTAGCTCCCGCTTAGGGATGCCTTTTATCATTGTATATATATTATTCATGTTGTATCCCGTTCGGGGCCAGTATTTACAAAGGAAACTCTGCCGAAATTTTCAGGAAAGACATTGAGATTTTTAAAATGTATATTCGGCATACTTTTTACAACCTTGTTTTAAAACATGTTTTCTTCACTTCTTAAAACTAGTTTTCCTTATTTACTCCTTAAAAATGGTTTTAGATTTCTAGGCTTTTGGCTTACTTGAATTAGATGGGGTCTTATTGGCTTCATATCATTCAAGTGTCAGTCATGGGCTATTTCGGGTCGTGACACTGCAGGCGCAAGCCCCTGCAGTTAATTACGCTACCGCATCGCGGTAACAACTTTCTCCTTCTCCAGATAGTCATTTCACGTCGTGGGTGTTTGTTTTGTTTTTGGTTACCCGTGGATTGTATACGGGGACTAATTTATATTGTCGCCCGTAGGGCGTGGATTAGTCCAAATCCGTATCTTCTTAGATTTGGGTTTGGGGGTTGGGTTTAATGATACGTTTGCCTCATTTGAGACTAAGATCAACTTAAACGTATGTTAAGGATACGTTAGTATAATTTTAGACTAAGATCAACTTAACAGGATCATTTAGATCCAACAAAAGAGCAATTGGACTTTATTGTTTAGTTTAGGGACATTGCGGTCGATTAGTTTAAGGACATTATGGTCCATTGTTAGTTTTAAGGACGTTTTGGTCCGCTGTTAGTTTAAATACATCGCGGTCGAGGTTAAGGACATCATTGTCCGTGTGTTTAAAGACCTCACAGTCAAGGTTAAGGACATCGTAGTCCGTGAGTTTAAAGACCTCACAGTCCGTAAAGTGTTTTGGTTGTCGGGACCCGTCACCTCTCTGAAGACGTTGAAGGATTACAACGACGGATATCAGAGGAGTAAAGAGATGTACCCTCGAACCGGTGTGAGTTGGTTGAAAGATCTGTTGTCCAATTTAGAGCTAAGATCTGTTAAAATATTCATGAGCATATGAGCTCAATTAATATGAGTTGAAGACTTATGGCCAATCTTGGGCTAAGTCCAATAAATGTTTAACATTTTATTTTGGGCTGTTGAGCCTTTATTGAATGCTGAGCATTCATCAGAGCTGTGGGCTTATTAAAGAACAATTTATGTTCTGTCAGCGCAACATGTGATGTGCCAGGCACTTTGCGCCAGTCAAAGAGCGCGATGCGCTTCTGCCACGTGGCGCACATGTAAGGGACACGTGTCGTGCTCTGCGCTAGGCGCCAGACGATGAGCGCAGATGCCAGTTTATGAGCACTGAGCGCTAGTCCATGAGCGCTGAGCGCTTTCAATTTAGTGGCGCACACGTGAGTGACACGTGGTGCGCTTGGCACTGAGCGCCGGCCCATGAGCGCAATGCGCTATTTCAGAAGCGCAAAGCGCAAGTTGTCAATTGGCGCATACGTGATTGACACGTGGCGCATTTGGCGCTGAGCGCCGGTCCAGGGAGCGCAGAAGCGCAGTGCAAGAGCGCAAGACGCATTTCAAAAGCACAAAGCGCATCTGATCAATTTTATGATCTGGGAACAAATTTATGTTCTTTTAAAAGAGACTTTGTCTCAAGATTTAAGAATAACAGTTCTTATTTTGCAGGAGAGATTTTCAATCTCTTATTTTGATGAAATGCTTTGCCTTTATAGATCCATGATCTATGAGAAGAATTGTGTTCTTCTTTTATTTTATGATGAGATCTTTTGATCTCTTTTGTGAAAGACTTTTTGTCTTGTAGATCTATGATCTTTTTAAAGAAATAAATTTTTCTTTCTATGAGATGATTTCATCTCTGTGTTCATTCATCATCTTTACCTTGAAGAAGTATCTTCTTGCAAGAGCTTGCTCTTTTTCTTTGAATTTTTCAAAGTTTATGGGGGGGTTCTCTATATCAGACTTGAAGTCTTGGGGCCTTTATATAGGGCCGGCCGATTTGTTGAATCGGTTAAAGAGATCTTACTCTGATTGATTTGGGGATGTTTCCCAACCATTGGATCTTTGATCATAGGGCTTCTGTTTTAAAGAAGGCAATCTTCTTGTTTTTAACAAGATTGGAAAATCTTTCCATAACAGAATTTCAATTCTGCTTAATGATTTATCATTATTATTAGATCTTTTGATCTAACGGTAGGGAGTTTTTTTTTTAATTTCAGCGCTAGCGCACCCGTGCTTTGCACGTGGTGCGCTGCTTAGAGCGCAGCGCACCTTACGCTAGCGCACCCATGTTTGACACGTGGTGCACTGCTCAGAGCGCAGCGCGCCCTGCGCTAGCTCACCCATGTTTGACACGTGGCGTGCTGCCTAGGGCGCAGTGCACTTGGCGCTGCTTCTGAAGCGTTGCTTCAATTTTGAAATTTGAATTTCAAACAGAGCATTGCTCTGATTGGGGGAAACATATATGTATTTATATATTGTGTCACGGTGGATGATACATTGGACATGGGTCTATGAGACTCACACCAAGACTAAAGATAATTAGGATATTTATTTATTAAGAGTAATTCAAAATTAGGTGGAAAATGAGCATGGCTTAGATGCTTATGGAAGCATGTAGAAGCCATGACTTATTCCACTAATATTGTTTTACACTAGATATTTTCTCACTCAACCATTATCTTTAGCCCATGGTTAACTCTCACACTTATCTCTTGAGATATTTCCCTCACCCAAGTTCATCTTCTTCTCTCAAGAGCTCTCTAGGTTTTTCTTGAGTTGAAGAAAGAAAAAGAAAAAGAGATTTCTAAAGTGAACAAAATTCCTACTTTATCAACCTACTCTTATCTAGCCCCTAAGATTAGGTTGTTTGCTTCACTAATTCTTTATTAGTGAAGAGGTAGCTTGAGTTAGAGTAACTTCATGGTAGATCATCTTCGGCCTCGAAGACGGCGAAGCAATCTCGTTCCTTTCACCAAGTGGAGCCTAAGAAGAGTTCTAGGGATCACTACTTGGAGCTAAGAGACTACTACTTGGAGCTTTAGAAGTGAAGGACCGGTCTACAAAGGTTGTATTCTCTATCACTTAGTATAAATATTGTTTACTAACCTTAATTCTCTTGTTCGATTCTAGGTTAGTATAGCTTAGCCCACTAGATTTTTTAAAATTGCATACTTGATGCCTCTAGAAACCTAGTAGTGGTGTTAAGACATACTTTCATGGTATCTGAGCCAAGTTAGAGCATTAGGTTTGGTCTTGACGACGTTAAAGTGTTCGATCGAACTTCAAAACCCAATCTTTTCTATGTTTCTGTCCAATTTTTCAAAATTTGAAATTTTGGTGATTAAAAATATGTAGAAAATTATGCAGGGTTTTCTATGGAGACCCAAGAAATTCGAGGCCACAACCCGGCCAATTAGCCGCGAAACCGTGATATAAACTTGGGTTTAGCCGCGGTTCTGCCGCATTATCGGTGAGTTAGGAATTCAATTCTCTTGTGCTGCACCATTATGTTGTAATTTGGCACTTTCTGGGTGTTTTTAGAGACTCAAGTTGTTGTGATCTCTGAAATTTGTGGGTGTTTGATGTATCGATCGAAAAGTTTAACATCGTCTAGATATATATGATATGTGATACAATATTTGGAATCCACATTAATTAGTATTGTGAAAACTAGTTTGTGTTTGTAAATCTCGCATTTTAGTCCCATTTGATTGGTTGCCACGGAGTTTCAATTTGGATCAAAACTCCATCGCAATCTCGTATTGTACGCGGATAGTCGCCGGAAAAAACGACTAGACAGCCACGTCCCATTGCGTCGACCAAGTGACTATAGGAGAACACTGTAGCCAAAGGCATCCACTGGGTGCTCGTAGCCCCGGTGTTCCGCCCAAGTGCACTTCGTTGACGGCATCGGGGGTGCGACAATCTACTAAAGTTCCTGACGAGCATTCGATCATTTAATCAGGAATCTTGTTAAATTACCCGACTTAATATTGAAAAGTGTTTTCAATTCGAGACATAAATTCAAGATTTAAAGTGTTAGGCATGAAATTCGAGATATGAGATATTCCGGGTTTATGATGTCTAAGGATTATGCGGATTCTAATTATTGTAGTTTTCATTTCTTTTCCGCGACCGTAAGTGTAATATGTGGTGTATCCCCGATCTCGTTGTTATACGTCAATGACATTCGGGATACGCATATTTACTTACGTTGATGACATGTGATGTTGTAAGTCAATGCCACGCACCCCGTGGGTTCGCAGGGAGGCGGAGTTTGCAAAAAATGATTTTTATATGCTTCATAACATCGACTAAACTCCAGGATCGATACTAAACCCTAACTAACAAGCTAACTAAAAGGTTTAACTACTATGTAAGAAATTTATACCTCAAGTTACTAGTCCTTCTTGTTCTTGTTGTCCTCCTCCTCTTTGTGAGCTCCTTGGAGTGTGTATGTATCGCGCCTCCTCGTCGGCCTCCTCAAGTCAAAGAAGATCCACCCGAGAGTACCTACCTTGAGCTTCTACCTCTATGATGAGGTAACTATGTAACCTAGAGTGATAATCTAAGTGTTAGTGTATATGCCCTAGAGGCCATTATTGTATCATACTAGATTGTATATTACTTAATGGAAGCTTGGGATATTCACGGTTATATATACAGTGTTGCTAAAAATGGTAGTATGCTACTTGGTTTGTGTCTACTTTAATATGTGCATATGTCTCTTGTAACGTATCACTTATACATATTAGTAGAGCCCATAGGATCTTTGCTTGATTACCAGCGTCGTGATGGCAGTCACACTAGTGGGGGTTGGGTAGTCTGTAAGCAACATCCTATACAGGTCCCTGGTCGATGGATTGTCGAGATAGGGCATCGATATTCCGGAGTAGACTAAGTGTATACGCTTCTCATCCCAGTTGGGGAAATGGTCTGTCCCACAGCCATCAGTACGCCGTACTGGAGATAGTATACAGGTGCTCGTTAGGTTACGGGTACACCGGACAGACTCGCCGGGGAACTGATTGGTTGGTATCATACCCATCGTCAGTTAACAGTTCCCAGGTGACATGAGTACAGCATAGTCCGCAGACTTGACACTGCTACTTCGCCTCAAGTGTGTCCCACTGTTCTTAGATTGCTACCCTACCACGGCTCAAAGGAGTCGTGCAAACAGGTAGCAGTTGGGTGCAGTCCCGAGCACTTAGAGGCAGTGGCGGTTAGATATGATTCGTCTCTCCCGGTATTGGGAGTTGATATCGCACTGTGTCAGAGAGCCATTACGCAAAGTCCCTGGACAGGGCAAGCGAGATATACTAGTGGGTTCCAGTAGCTTCTCAGGGCGTAATGGGCTTCGCTCCGACACGACTTATACAGCTATTAGGGGACTGACGCTTGCCGCCCCCTAGGCTTGATATGCGATAGTCTTAGACGAACAGATCGGACTGTACGAAGATTTTCACATCAGGCTCAGTGGGAGTTCGGATGATTTTCCTCATCGGCCTTCTTATCGACATCTACCTGGGGACCGTTACGTACAGCTAGTGCCGCTTGCGGTCTATGGTTAAACCCACTGCCAGCGTAGTGTCGAGTCTTTAGAGTCCCACACAGAGAGTTTCCCTGCTCCAGGCGAAACGATATAGAGGTCGTATGGTTTTACGACAAGCGTTCGGATGCGTACGTGTGTTTTCGCACGTACGACTTTTCGGACAGTTTATACTAGCCGGCTTTGGTTTAAGCCAGATTCTAGTATAAGGTTATTGGATTTATACAGTCTAAAGTTTTTCCGTGTTTTCACGGATTGGAGGGGCGTTCTCGTAATTTGTCGAGAAGGTTCTAGAAGAGTGGTGACATGAGGGGTTGAGGTGGCTTTTTCATGATTACTTTGTGTGACTCATTTATATGATTCATCATATCATTAATGCTTCATTAATGATCTAATGACTCACATGATGAATCACTCTCGTTGATTAAATGAAACATGGTGAATAATCAATTAATTGATATTATTTGATAATTCATTATGTATCATATATTCAAGTGAGAAGGATTTTTGTTCATATAATCATTCTCACCTTCTCTCTCCTCAAGCTCACTCTCTCTTGAAACCCTAACCCTAACCTCTCAAGTGTTGAGATCAAGGGTTAGATAGACTAAAACATCCATAACCTCACTCTATATCCTCTAGGTAGCTTAGATTAGCACTTTAAGCAACCTAGTTATCTCAAGTTTGAGATTAAGCTTGGCGTAGAAGCTTTCGGGTGGATCGTCTTTGATTCGAGGAGGCCGTGAAGTTGCCGATGTTCCAAGGAGCCTACGAGGAGTGGAGGACAGCGATGAAGACTCGAAGGACATGTAACATGAGGTATAACTCCGGTACCGAGTAGTTAAACCTATAGTATAACGTTAGCAATGGTTTAGATTACGATTCATGCGCTCAAGTCCATGTTACGAAGCTTTGATAATCGTTTTTCATATATTCCGCCTCCCCGCAAGTTAATGGGGTGCGTGACATGGACTTACGGTGGTATCAGAGCCAACTAAACCATTACTAGCTTGTTAGCAATTGATTAGAAGTTCGATCGACGAAAAACACGGAAAACAAAACCCTATTCTATAACAGTTTCTGTAAATTTTAAATGTGTCGCAAAATTTTTTTGACATACCTTAAAATCCATAGCAGGGAATTATAAGAAATCTGGGAAAATTCGAGGAGGCAACTCGACTAAACGGCCGCGTTTCCGCGGCAATAGAAAGCTTTTGCCGTTGAACCGCCGCCGAGTCAACGCCGAGTTGACTCGGAGTTTCACAGTAATTCATTATTTTGGGTTTTTTGTTTTCCTGTATATACTGTTTCTGTCCAGGTTGCCTCTGTGATGATTTGCTTTTGAGGGTAGACACGGATATAGGTAATCGATCGATGTTCTAAACTATTTGCTAATTGGATCTTTATCTGTAATGTTTAATGTGTTCGTAAACCTCCCCTAACTGCTAGTATGTCGGTTAGCAGGGGGTTGCACATTTCTGTAATGGATTTTATCTGTTTGTGTATATAAACTGTATTGGACTGTTGTGGTGGATAGCCGGGTTTTGTGATGGGTTATTGTATTAATTCATTCGATGTAATTGTAATAAGTTGTAATATTATTTTGCGGGGCACATCCAGGTTGCGGTTGTAGCCACCGTTGTATTATTTCTTTTTACTGTTTTTGCTCCTAGGATAGACCCAAGGTGGGGTGCACAAACTACCGGGTATTTTGAAGTGTTGAGGCAGACCGCTTCACTTCTGGTACTTGGCGGGTAGTTTGCCGTACCCGTAGGGGTCTGGGGTGGGGTAATGGCTATTCATCACAACTGTGTAATCCGTCTTTCATTGCAGGCTCAAAGAAACGCGGATTACTTGCATATCCAATAAAGTTTATCTGTGATCTGGAATGCTTATTATTGCGTCTGACGAATGTACAATATCTATATATGATAGCTATTTAGACGTCACTTATGTTTTACACCCGCGCTAGCCCAGCCCCCGCTCTGTCGTTAGTTAAGTAACCTAACGGGTGATGACGGGACCCTGTGGCGAATGCGGATGGCATAAGAGGACGTTGTATTTTCGTTGTTTTCTGCAATGATAGGTTAATGATGGGATGCATTATTATAATGCAAAGAAAAATAAACCATAGTTTAATCGTTGGAACAAATTTAAAATAAACCACTCGGTTATTTTAAAAAGAAATCAGATTTTTAATTGCGGAGCTTTAACCACTCCTTTTAAAAAGTATCAGGTTCCTTCGATTATATCAAGTTCACTACGTTCACGGTTTTGCCAAAACTAGTCGTAGCCCTCCGTCATTTCAGTTAAATATTCAGTAGTATTCAAGCTATGTATTTTGACCTTCGCCAAGGCATAGTGATTGGTAGCTGCTGGATATTTATCTGTAGCATAGATAGATGCGTTGGTTTGGGACAGTCGTACTACTATTTTGGCCTTCGTCAAGGGTATGTACGGGTGGGTTCAAATTAACCTGGATAATGACGGGTAGAACTTGACATGTGACTTATGATATGTTGGCCTTCGTCAAGGTCATAAGAGCATGGGGCAAAAATCCACATTGGGAATTTCAAAAGAAACTGAAATTTGCAGAGAGATGCATACCATTTTGGAGTTTGATGAATGTTGGTAGGATTCCTTCAACATTATCTTACGATGATATTTTGGATCCCGATCCTACTGTGAGTACATGCTACTTATCAAGGGATTCGTCACTTAACGATCAATGCTATAAACCAAGTAAGTGCCAAGAAAGGTGTCAGCGGGGTTACGCCCCCAGAGAAAAGAGGTTCTTTAATTAAGGAACTTCGCGAAAGCGTTGGAAAACCTCCCTCGAAGTATCGACACTAGCCTGGCTGAACGGTTAAGCAAGAATTGTACAGTGAGAATATTTCTGGCTAATTCTTCTTTTATGGTTTGAGGAAGGATTCGAGAAACAGTGGGAGCCATCCTGTTTAGATAAATTAAAACCACTCTAAACTTGCAAGAGCATCATGCTAATAGTATCTTCTTCTCTCTCTTAAATTGCAGTGACCCTGTGACCACACATAGGTTACATCTAGATAATAATTTGACTGAATCTGACTTATATGACTGGAAAAAGTCTGTCCAGATGTCCATTGCCTATGACAAGCTGGACCACCCTATTGAGGGACATTCCTATTGCTATGGGATTGGGCATTGGCAGAGTGATTGCAGGGCTTTAGAAGCCAGTAGCCAGGATACGAAGCATGTTGTGGCTTCGACTTCGGGTGTGTTTATGATAGAGAACTGTATGTCAGTTAACCCTACTTCCTGGGTATTGGATACCGGATCAGGAACTCACATTTGTAATTCATTACAGGCTCTGAGAAATCGTAGGGTTATCGGGATAGGAGATATGACCCTCACAGTTGCTAACGGAATGAGCATGAACGCTGAATCCGTAGGGGAATATCATCTTGGACTGACAACTGGGCAGATATTGATTCTGCATAACTGTTTTTATGTACCAGGTACGACTTGTAATATCATATCTGTACCCTTACTTTCTAAGGAAGGATATGATTTTACTTTTGCAAGAGATGTGGTTCACATCCACCTAAATCAAGTTTTGATTGGGTCAGGTACATTAGAAAACGGAATATACGTATTAAATCAAGCTCAGATTTTCAGTGTCCAGAACACACTTAAGAGAAAGTCTCCGGAAACAAATCAGGCTTTCTTATGGCATTGTAGACTGGGTCACATCAATGCGAGAAGATTAAAAAAGTTACATAGAGAGGGATACTTGGATCCGTTCGAGTATCAGTCTTATGCCACTTGTGAATCTTGTCTCATGGGAAAGATGACAAAGACTCCGTTCACTGGACACGGAGAAAGAGCAAGCGAGCTCTTAGGACTCATACACAGTGATGTGTGTGGTCCAATGTCTACACATGCGAGAGGTGGTTATTCCTACTTCATTACTTTTACGGATGATTTCTCTAGGTATGGACATATCTTCTTAATGAAGCATAAATCCGAGGCCTTTGAGAAATTCCAGGAATACAAGAATGAAGTTGAAAAACAAACCGGCAAAAGTATCAAGACACTGAGATCTGATCGAGGTGGTGAATACTTAAGCGCCGAGTTCCTGGGTTACTTAAAAGAGAATGGAATTCTCTCTCAACTTACTCCTCCATACACACCACAACACAATGGTGTATCAGAAAGGAGGAATCGAACCCTATTGGATATGGTTCGTTCCATGATGAGTAAAGCTGAGTTACCGCGATTTTTCTGGGGTTATGCACTAGAATCAGCTGCATATCTTTTGAACAAGGTTCCAACCAAAACTGTGCCTACCACACCATATCAGATGTGGAGTGGGAAGAAACCCTGTCTTCAGTACCTAAAGACATGGGGATGTCCAGCTTTTGTAAGAAAGCAGCATCCGGACAAGCTCGAGGCACGCTCAGTACTGTGTAAGTTTGTGGGATACCCAAAGAACTCCAGGGGGTATTTTTTCTATTACGCAGAGGAACAAAAGATTTTTGTTTCTCGTAATGCCCATTTTCTAGAATATCAATTTTTAGAAAAGGAAACTAGTGGGAGCGAAATAGAACTGGAAGAAATTCCAGAAACACAAACTACTACTGAAAGTTTGGTAGAACCAGAAGTTCAAGAAGAACAGGACATCCCGACGCCACTCCGCAGGAGTAGTAGGCAATCTCATCCACCCGAGAGATACTACGGTTTTCTCATAGACGGGGATAGAGAGGATTGCACTATTGATTACGATGAGCCTACTAGCTTCCAGCAAACCATTCAGAGCGGTGACTCAGTAAAATGGCTGGATGCAATGCGGACCGAAATGGAGTCCATGTACACCAACAAAGTATGGATTTTGGACAATGCTCCAGATGGGGTAAAACCCGTAGGATGCAAATGGATCTTCAAAAAGAAGATTGGTGTAGATAGACAGGTTGAAACCTATAAGGCTAGACTTGTTGCAAAGGGTTTCCGTCAAAGACCTGGTTTGGACTATGACGAAACCTTTTCTCCAGTGGCTATGCTTAAATCTATTCGGGTCCTTCTTGCTATTGCTGCTTTCCACGATTATGAAATCTGGCAGATGGACGTAAAGACGGCCTTTCTAAATGGAAATTTGGAAGAAAGCGTCTATATGGATCAGCCAGAAGGATTCATTCAGAGTGGGAGCAGCGGTAAAGTATGCAAGTTGCTTAAGTCCATTTATGGACTAAAGCAGGCATCACGGAGTTGGAACATCTGTTTTGATGATGCTGTCAAAGAATTTGACTTTATCAAAAATCCAGATGAACCATGCATATACAGTAAGATTGTAGGGAGAGCTATAGTATTCCTCGTCTTGTACGTGGATGACATTCTCCTAATAGGAAATGATATTCCTATGCTACAGTCAGTCAAAAGATTCTTGTCACATAAATTCTCCATGAAAGACCTGGGTGATGCCACCTACATTCTGGGGATCCGGATCTATCGTGATAGATCAAAAAGGATATTGGGACTTTCACAGTCCAGGTACATAGACGCCATAGTGAAGAGATTCAGTATGGAAGATTCTAAGCGCGGTAACCTACCGGCTTGTCACGGAATCACCCTCTCAAAAGATATGTCTCCCAAGACTGATTTGGAAAGGGATCGCATGTCGATTATACCCTACGCTTCTGCGGTAGGCTCTATAATGTATGCAATGTTATGTACCAGACCAGATGTAGCATACGCATTGAGCGTAGTAAGCCGGTATCAAGCAAACCCAGGGGAGAATCACTGGATAGCAGTAAAGAACATTCTCAAGTACCTGAGGAGGACTAAGGAGATGTTCTTGGTATATGGCGGAAAAGACCTTCAGATGGAGGCCTTTGCCAACTCCGGCTTCCAGAGTGACAAAGATGACTCTAAGTCCATGTCGGGTTATGTCTTTACCCTCAATGGAGGGGCGGTCTGTTGGAAGAGTTCCAAACAGGAGACCGTTGCTGACTCAACGATGGAAGCAGAGTACATAGCTGCTTGCGATGCCGCAAAAGAAGCAGTCTGGATGAAGAAGTTCCTCACAGAACTTCAGGTGGTTCCTACCAGTGTTGATCCAATACCTCTGTATTGTGACAACAACGGTGCTATTGCTTTAGCGAAGGAACCCAGGTCCCATCAGAAGTCCAGACACATCTTAAGGCGGTATCACCTGATCAGGGAGATCATAGATCGCCGGGAGATCGAGGTGAAGAGAGTAAAGACGGATGATAACGTTGCTGATCCATTCACAAAGGCCATTCCTCAGACGCAGTTCGAGATGCTATTCGAGATGATAGGTCTACGATATGCCAGCTCATGGCCCTAGTGCAAGTGGGAGATTGTTAGTGTATATGCCCTAGAGGCCATTATTGTATCATACTAGATTGTATATTACTTAATGGAAGCTTGGGATATTCACGGTTATATATACAGTCTTGCTAAAAATGGTAGTATGCTACTTGGTTTGTGTCTACTTTAATATGTGCATATGTCTCTTGTAACGTATCACTTATACATATTAGTAGAGCCCATAGGATCTTTGCTTGATTACCAGCGTCGTGATGGCAGTCACACTAGTGGGGGTTGGGTAGTCTGTAAGCAACATCCTATACAGATCCCTGGTCGATGGATTGTCGAGATAGGGCATCGATATTCCGGAGTAGACTAAGTGTATACGCTTCTCATCCCAGTTGGGGAATGGTCTGTCCCACAGCCATCAGTACGCCGTACTGGAGATAGTATACAGGTGCTCGTTAGGTTACGGGTACACCGGACAGGACTCGCCGGGGAACTGATTGGTTGGTATTATACCCATCGTCAGTTAACAGTTCCCAGGTGACATGAGTACAGCATAGTCTGCAGACTTGACACTGCTACTTCGCCTCAAGTGTGTCCCACTGTTCTTAAATTGCTACCCTACCACGGCTCAAAGGAGTCGTGCAAACAGGTAGCAGTTGGGTGCAGTCCCGAGCACTTGGAGGCAGTGGCGGTTAGATAGGATTCGTCTCTCCCGGTATTGGGAATTGATATCGCACTGTGTCAGAGAGCCATTACGCAAAGTCCCTGGCCAGGGCAAGCGAGATATACTGGTGGGTTACAGTAGCTTCTCAGGGCGTAATGGGCTTCGCTCCGACACGACTTATACAGCTATTAGGGGACTGACGCTTGCCGTCCCCTAGGCTTGATATGCGATAGTCTTAGACGAACAGACCGGACTGTACGAAGATTGTCACATCAGGCTCAGTGGGAGTTCGGATGATTTTTCTCATCGGCCTTCTTATCGACATCTACCTGGGGACCGTTACGTATAGCTAGTGCCGCTTGCGGTTTGTGGTTAAACCCACTGCCAGCGTAGTGTTGAGTCTTTAGAGTCCCACACAGAGAGTTTCCCTGCTCCAGGCGAAACGATATAGAGGTCGTATGGTTTTACGACAAGCGTTCGGATGCGTACGTGTGTTTTCGCACTTACGACTTTTCGGACAGTTTATACTAGCCGGCTTTGGTTTAAGCCAGATTCTAGTATAAAGTTATTGGATTTATACAGTCTAAAGTTTTTCCGTGTTTTCACGGATTGGAGGGGCGTTCTCGTAATTTGTCGAGAAGGTTCTAGAAGAGTGGTGACATGAGGGGTTGAGGTGGCTTTTTCATGATTACTTTGTGTGACTCATTTATATGATTCATCATATCATTAATGCTTCATTAATGATCTAATGACTCACATGATGAATCACTCTCCTTGATTAAATGAAACATGGTGAATAATCAATTAATTGATATTATTTGATAATTCATTATGTATCATATATTCAAGTGAGAAGGATTTTTGTTCATATAATCATTCTCACCTTCTCTCTCCTCAAGCTCACTCTCTCTTGAAACCCTAACCCTAACCTCTCAAGTGTTGAGATCAAGGGTTAGATAGACTAAAACATCCATAACCTCACTCTATATCCTCTAGGTAGCTTAGATTAGCACTTTAAGCAACCTAGTTATCTCAAGTTTGAGATTAAGCTTGGCGTAGAAGCTTTCGGGTGGATCGTCTTTGATTCGAGGAGGCCGTGAAGTTGCCGATGTTCCAAGGAGCCTACGAGGAGTGGAGGACAGCGATGAAGACCCGAAGGACATGTAACATGAGGTATAACTCCGGTACCGAGTAGTTAAACCTATAGTATAACGTTAGCAATGGTTTAGATTACGATTCATGCGCTCAAGTCCGTGTTACGAAGCTTTGATAATCGTTTTTCATATATTCCGCCTCCCCGCAAGTTAATGGGGTGCGTGACATGGACTTACACTAAGTCACCTAGAGGATATAGAGAGTGATTAAGGATTTATAAGTCTCACTAACCTTAGGATTCTCAACACATGTGACAATTGGGGTTTGGGGAGAAGAAGAGAGCTCTTGAGGTAAGAGAGAGTGTTTGTGATAATGATAAATGTATATGGCTATTTGTTATGACTATATGGCATCCCAAAATATCTCACAAAATATCTAAGTCCACTCTTGCCTCAATAGTCATACATGAGTCACCAAGTAGCCATACTTCATTTATCATACAAATAACACCTCATACCTCCACCTCATTAAGGATTTAATCAAAAGATAAAATCATAAATGATGCGTCTTCTTCTAGAAGCACACTTGAGTAAATTATGAGAATTCCCCTCATCCGTATATACATACCCGTATCCGTATTCCGAAAAACTCGAATACAATGAGACGAAACAAATCCAATAATCTAATACTAGGATCCGGCTTAAACCAATGCCCACTAGTATTATCCGCCCGAACATCATACATGCACAAGTACACGTATGTGATCGAACCTTGTCGTAAAACCATACGACCTCTACATCGTTTCGCCCGAAGCAGGGAAACCCTCTATGTGGGACTCTAAAGACTCGACAGTACACTGGCAGTGGGTTTAACCACAATCACGTCAGCTAAGCTGCACATAATGGCTACCCAGGTATCTGTCGATAAGAAGGCCGATGAGCAAACTCATCCGAACTCCTACTGAGCTTATCTGTGATAATCTCCGTACAGTCCGGTCTGTTCGTCTAAGAGTATCGCATATCGGGCCTGGGGGCAGTAAATGTCAGAGCTCTAATAGCGCAATAAGTCATGTCGGAGTGTAGCCCAAAAAACCCTGAGAAACTACTGGAGTACTTACCAGTAAATCTCGCTTGCCCTGGCCAGGGACTTTGTGTAATGGCTTTCCGAATCACAGCGCAGCATCAACCCCCAACACCGGGAGAGACAAATCCTATCTAAATGCCACTGCCTCTAAGTGCTTCGGGACTGCACCTAACTACTACCTGTTTGTACGACTCATTAGATCCGTGGTAGGGTAGTAATCAAAGAACAGTAAGAACACACTCGAGGCGAAATAGCAGTGTCAAGTCAACGGACTATGCTGTACTCATGTCACCTGGGAACTGCTACCTAATGATAGGTATAGTACCAACCAACAGTTCCCCATGAGTACGTCCAGTGTAACTCATAACCCAATGAGCACCTGCATACTGTCTCCAGTATGACGTGCTAATGGATGTGGGACAGACCATTTGTAAGTCGACGTTAGACACCCCACGAGTTGCGGGGAGGCGGAATAGGTAAAACAACCATTTTTTTTAAACTAATATTGACTAACTTACGGATCTTTGCCAAACCCTAACTAACAACATCATAGGAGGGATTAGCTACTATGAAAGAAGATTATACCTAATGAACCAAGTCCTTCTTCTTCTCATTGACCACCTCCTCGTCGGCCTCCTCTTTGTGATAGAAGATCCACCCGAGAGCTACTACTCCAAGCTTGACCTCTAACTTGAGGTAACTAGGTTACTCAAAGTGCTAATCAAAGCAACCTAGGGAATATAGAGTAGGATTAGGGATTAATAAGTCTTGCTAACCCTTGATCTCAACACATGAGAGGTTAGGGTTAGGGTTTGAAGAGAGAGAGCTTGAGGAGAGAGAAGGTGAGAGTGAGAATCATATGAAATAATATCTCATCTAGAATATATGAAGCATAATGATTTATTAAATGAATAATCAAATGATAATATCAACCATGCTTCATTTATTCACTTTGTGTGATTCATCTCATGAGTCATTAATCATTAAATGCATCATTAACTCCATGGATGAATCACACCATGAGTCATTAAATCAATAAATGCAAATTCCACCTAATGTTAGTTATAAGTATGCCCTAGAGGCCATTACTGTACATAGGATGTATATTGTAGTGGATGCTGGGACATATATAGGGAGGACTTTCTTGCTCGACATGATAGTATGCTATCTGGTTACTCTTTACCTTAACGTGTACTCAGATTGTCTCTCTATTACATGTTGGTAAAGCCCTTAGGATGTGTACTTGACTACCTGGACTATGATGCGGATCATACTAGTGGGGACATGGTAGTCCATAAGTACATCCTTCAAAGTCCCTAGTCGTGGGTATATCGAGACGGGGCATCGATATACCAGAGTAGACTAGCGTGTACCTTCTCGACCCATACAGATGGGCGATGGATGATCCCATATCCATCGGTGTTTGACATCATAGATGATATACGGGTGCTCAGTAGAGACTGGGTACACTGGACGGACTCGCCGAGAACTCCCAGATGGTATTATACCTTACGTCAGATGGCAGTTCTCTGGTGACACTGGTACAGAGTAGTCTGTTGACCCGAGATCGTCATAGAGTCTTGTGTGGTTCCCACTGTGCTTTGATTTCCATCTTACCACGTCCAAGAGGGCGTGCCAAACGGTGGTTTTTGGGTACAGTCCCGAATCACATGGAGGCAATGAGCGATAGGAGGGGATTCGTCTCTCCCGGTATTGGGAGTTGATGTTGCGCTGTGTTCGATTGGCTATAACAGGAAATCCCTGGCCAGGGTTGCTGAGATATACTGGTAAGTGTTACCAGTAGCTTATCGAATTGTTATAGACCTCATATCGACACGACTTATCGAGCTATTGGGGTCTGACGTTTACCACCCCTAGGCAAGATATGCGACATATCAGACTATCAGACCGGACTGTACGGTAGTGTTACTGGTTGGATTCACTGGAGTGTGAGCGGGCTTGCTCGTCGATCTTCTGATCGCTCAATACCCGGGTGGCCGTTACGTTTAGCAGACCGCTTGCGGCTTGTGGGTGCTTGATATGATCATCATCTGCTACCGGCGTATTGACGAGTCTTTAGAGTCCTACACAGAGGTTTCCTGGCTCAAGCGAAACGAAATAGGAGCGCATATGAGATATATGCGGGACCGAGAATAATGCGTGTACCGTATTTCATTCTCGCGATGAATGTATCGATTGGTTGTATGCAATATAACCTAGTTATCGAATCAAGGGTTGATTCGATAAGCCGATACATTGGATATTAGTCGGTTATATGCGATATGACCGGGTCGTTAAATCAAGTGTTGATCTAATGATTTAATGTATAATTATATATTTGATATATCACTTTACATTAACTAATATAGGTTCACTTAAAAAGGATTTTCTCACTTGATGTGCACATTGTATATATGATATACTTTTGTGCATTTGTATGTATCATGTTTGATGATACATGATAGTTTGGTGTATGGTTTAAACCATGGTTGGTCAATGGTTAGGGTTTCTTATTATTCATTTACTTATTCTTTTATTTATTCATTGATTTGTGAAAGAAATAGAATGGTGGCCAATTTTGGATTATCCTTGAAGCTTCATGAAGCTTTGAAATGGTTGACCATTTTGTTTCTTTCTCTAACCCTAACCATACAACCTAACCTAAGTTAATTCTCTACACCTAACTAGGGTTGGATTATGATAAGTATTCATTGATTTTCTATTTTACAAAATAACTTATCATAACTTCTTCTTCTTCTTCATCTTCTTCTTCCATGAAGAAGCTTGACTTCATCAATGGTGGATTGATGAAACAAGTGAGAAATCCAATTCTAAAGTCTACCCACTTCCTATTTCTTCATCCTCTACCTCTTGCCAAGTAGTAAAGTGTGTTTTCTTCACAAGTTTCTTGACTTGGTGAAGTTGGAGCTTGATCTAGCGATGCCTCGACGTAGATCATCTTCGGCACGTCGTCGATGACCTAGCCCACCATTTCTCCGACGAAGCCGACGCTTGAGCCCGGGATTCATTTTGGACAGCGGAGAGACATCATTGCGGAGCTATGGAGGTGGAGCACCGGATCTACAAAGGTTGTATTTCCGTTCACTTAGTTAATTTGTTAACTAGTTTGATTCGTCGCCTAGAAATCTAGCCAACGATCCGTAGTCTAGGGTTTCTCGGCACCGTAATTTTTGAAACGGGCATGGTTGATGCCTTGTGAGACCCCTTGAGAGTGCCTAGGAACCCTACAGTGGTATCAGAGCCTAGCTAGAGCCTTAGGCGAAGTCTAGACGGAGTTTGAAAGCCGGACGAACCGAAAACCTAACCCCAAAATAGCTCTCTGGACTTTTTCTAAAAATTGGGATTTTTCCAGATTAAAAATTGCCAAACAATTCAGCAGGGAATTGTAAGAGTTACTGTGAAGCATGTGATGCTAACTCCACTAAAGAGGCGCGGAACCGCGGCCCCCACCATGGGATTCGCGGCGGTTCCACGGCCACTTTGTAGAGTTACACCACGTGGCTTGCACAGTAATTCTTGTCTTGTAGTGCTGAGTCTTCTGGAAATTTTTAATATTTTATTCATGAGTTGAATTTTCTGGGGTTGTTTTGGGGATTCGGTGTTTCGATCGGGTTATCTGATTTTGTCTATGTGGCTTTCCGGATAAATTTTAGAATATGTTAAAAAGTTCGACCGGATATAAATACCCAATTTTTCCCCTGTCGGGAAATTTCCATGTGTTGGATTTTTCCGTAGTTTAAAGACGTTCTAAGTAGTGCAAGTAGCGCGATGGACCCTCTAGAAGACAACAAACCTTAACTCGATTATGTGACCGTCTTGAACTGCCCTTTGAACCTTCGGGTTTGGGGCAGTACGGCGTGCCACATGTGAGGCGTTGGCTTGACCCTTCTACGGCTGGACCGTTGGTACTGAGGCACGAACTGAATGTTTTTAGACTTGTTTCATGTGTTGATCTGTATCGGGAAAACTTGGGTGTTCGATTGTTCGATCGGAAAGTTTGACATTTTCTATTTATCCGGAATGGGATACAATAATTGGAATTCACAATAAGTTATGAGATAACTGAATGAATGTTATAAACATAGCAGTTTAGTCTCACTTGATCGGTTGCCGCGGAATTTTGATGTGATCAAAAGTCCGTCGCAATCACGTAGCGTACGCGAATACTCGCCGGGTAAACTTAATAGATAGCTACACCCCATAGCCCCGACCAAGTGACTGTAGGAGAACCCCGTCGCCGAAAGCATCCGTTCGGGTGCTCGCGGTGGCGGTGTTCCGCCTTGGTGCACTTCGTCGACGGCGTCGGGGGTGCGGCCGTCTACTAAAGTTTGCGACGAGCATTCGATCAGGATGTCGGGAATCTTGTTGAATTGCCCGACTTGATATTGAAAAGTGTTTTCGATTTTGAGACTAAAATGCGGGGTTTATAATTGTTAGGCATGTGATGTCTAAGTAATTCATTTGATTAGGCATGCGATGTCTAAAGAGATTGCGGATTCCAACTGTTGTAGTTTTACACTTTCTTTTCTGTGACCGTAAGTGTAATATGTGATATCGCCGGTTTCGTTGCTATATGTCAACGACAATTGGGATGGACATATTTACTTACGTTGATGACATGTGATGTTATGTGTTGCTGGATATGTTATATTGGATCGTCGTGTTTGAATAGCCGGGGGTTTTTATGTGAGATGAGTGTTTTTCATTTTCATTCATGTAAAAACTTGTATGTAATATTCTTTTATTGGGGCACTTCCAGGTAGCGGAAGGTGTCACCCTTTGTATATTATTTACTTTTCTGCACTAGGATAGACCCAAGGAGGAGGGCACAAGTAACCGGGTTCTGGAGTCCAGTGGGAGACCAACTCGAGGAGTCGAGTCCGGGTCTCCTAACTCTAGAATTGGCAGGGTTACTTGCCGCTCTCGTAGGGGTCTAGGGGTGTGGGTTTGGCTATTCATCACGACCGTGGAATCCGTGTTTTATACTGGCTCGTATTGAAAACACGGACGTCCTAATATATCCAATGTTTCATATGTTTCTTCTGCTGCGATATCTGTGATGTGATCATGTGATGTTCTGTGATAGATACTGTATATAGTATATATGATATATTATATAGCCATTACTTATGTTTTACACCCGCGCTAGCCCTGCCCCGCTCTGTCGTTAGTTACCTAACCTAACGGTGCACGAGGGGACATCGAGGCGAATGCGGATGGCATAAGTGTACGTCGTATTTATCTGTGATGTTTAGGTATTTAAATGATGGGACTTCATTAATGTGATTAATGAAATAAAAGAAACCTAAGATGTTGTAGAATCGAATTTCAAAATAAAACAGGTAGCTACAGTTCTTGCTTTGCACAGTGATATATATGATATATCCTGCACCTTATTCGATGAGGAAAGGACCGAGATCCCTTCACCGGGAGTGACTCCTTTAGCAATAACTCGCAGATGCTACACATTCGGTTTGTCTTTTGATTGCTTTTAAGTATTTTTTCTTTGCACAGTGATATATATGATATATCCCGCACCTCATTCGACGAGGAAAGGACCGACGATCCCTTCACCGGGAGTGACTCCTTTAGCAGAACAAGAAAAGCCTCAAAAGCACTCCATTTTAAAATCATTTGATTCTACAACGATATCAAGTTCATTACGCAATAGGTTTTCAGAAAAACCTGTCGTAGCCCTCCGTCATTTCAGATAAGTACCAGTTAGTATTCGTGCTGCGGTTGTTTGGCCTCCGTCAAGGCGTAGTGTACGGTAGCTAACTAGTGCTTATCTGCTAGCATATGATGCGATTGGATTAGGGTATTCGTACGACGTTGTTTGGCCTCCGTCAAAGGTCGTGCGGGTGGGTTTAATTCAATCAGGAAATGACGGGTTGAACTTGACTAGCGGACTATGGGTAGTTTGGCCTCCGTCAAGGTAATAGCACGCTAGGGGAAAAATATTATCGGGAATTTCAAGTGTTGAAATTTGCAATGAGATTGCATACCTTCTATGAGATAGTTGGATCCCGATACCCGCTGCGAGTAATTGTTACTCCTGGGAGAGTTTTATACATTACAATTAGCCGATCAAGTAGGTGTCTAGAAAGGTGTCAACGGGGTTACGCCTCTGGGAAAACGAGGTTTACATTAATTAGGTTCGTGCGAAAGCACGGGGGACCTCCCTCAAAGTACCGACACTGGCCTGGCTGAAAGATTGGCGAACTTGTAGTGTGTAATTAATCCCGGCTAGTCTTTCCTTTTAGGGTTTGAAGGAAGATTTGATAAAAAGCAGTGGGAGCCATCCTGATTAGATAAAATAATAACCAATCTATTCTTGCAAGAGCGCACGCTGAGTGTTTTCTTCTCTCTCTCTCCTGGTAGCGACCATGTCACGCCTTAATCAAGATAATAATACGGATTATTGACCGAACCCGCTTGTTATACTGAGCTGGGGAACGTTGGTCCCGCTCCAACTTATAATTGTTATAAGACAGAGCAGGAAATTGGGGAATACCAGATTTCCTGTGCCGCCCAAACGAAGAAAGTGCATATGATGCATCTTCTTCGAGTGTGTTCATTATACAGAACTGTTTCTCAGTATCCTCTGCATCCTTGGTATATGATACCGGATCAGGATCCCAGATATGTAATTTGTTACATAGGGCTACAAAAGGGTAGAAAAACTGAGAACGGGTGATAAGTTTCATGAGGCAGAAAACGGGGCAAGTGTTGCATCCAAGTCTGTTGGTCACAGTCACCCTGTATTACCTATACATTGATTCTGAACGAATGTTATTAGATACCGAACCTGATATACAAAATCATATCAGTCTCTTTATTAGTAAAGAAATGATGTAATTTTGTATTGTTGGATAATGTTTTGAACATTTCCTATATCAAAAGTTGATCGGTTCAGGCACGTTATCTAAAAGCATTGAAGTTCTAAATCAAACTACAGTTCTTAGTATATCGAACACACACAAGAGGAAGAGTTCAGAAATGAACGGATTCTTCTTGAGGTATTGTAGACTAGGTCAGATCAATGTGACCCGACTAGCTAGAGTTACATATAGATGCATATTTAAATCAGTTTGAATTTACATCTTGTGAAACTCGCCAGTCATGTCACAAAGATAAAATGACCATAGCTCTGTTTATTGGAAACAGAGAAAGAGTTAGTGAACTCTTGGGATGATACATGTTGATGTATAAAGGTCCTCTGTCTACACATACCTGGTAAGGTTCTTTGTACTTCATTACATTCTCTGATAATCTCTCGAGATTCAGACATATGTTCCTGTTGAAACACAAGTCTGAACCTTTTGAGATATTCACAGAATATAAGATAGAAGTAGAGAACCGATACGGGTATAAGTATTATGTCCTATGATGAGATCAAGGAGGAGAATACTTGAGCACGGAAATCCTGGACTATTTTAAAGGAGAATGAGATTCTCTCTCAGCATTACTCCCCCGTATACACCATTACACGATGGTATGTCGGGGCGGAGCAGATACACCCTATTTGATATGGTGTGCTCTATGATGAGTAATACCGAGTTACCTTTTTCCTTAAGGGGTTATGCACTTGAGAAGTTGCATACCTATTGAATAGGGTTCCAATCAAATCAGTTGCCTACCGCTTCATATGTGATATGGAATGGGAAGAGCCCATATCTTAAGTTAGTTAAGATTTGGGGTTGTCTGGCCTATGTCTAAAAGCAAAATCCGGACAAGCTCAAGGCAAGGTCTGTAATGTACAACTGGAAAGGTTCCAGCTATACAACTTGCAGGCGATGATTTGATAAAACCAAAGGATTCAGTAGATTCCAACGAACCTCAGCCTCTCCGCCGATCTAGTAGGGTTCCTCACCCACCTGAGAGATACTTCGGTTTCTCTATGACAGTGGGAGCGAGGAATGCATCATGAGATGATGACCCAACTAGCTTCGAGCTGGCCATCAGGAGTGAGACTCTGTAAGAATGGATGGATGTTTATCGATCTGAGATGGAATCCTTATACACCAACAAAGTATGGACTTTGGTTGCTATATCTGAAGGGTTAAATCCCCATCAGGAGCAAGTATATCTTGAGAAGATTACTTGGTGTCTTGGAAAGGTTGAGACTTTCAAAGCTAGACTTGTTAAAGGTTTTCGTCATCAACCAGGCGTGGATAATGATGAAACCTTTTCCAGTGCTAATGCTTAAGTCCATCCGGATCCTACTTGCCAGGGCTGCATACCATGACTACGATATCTGACGGTTGGGTGCCATGACTGCTTTTCTAAATGATGATTTAGAAGAGTGCGTCTGTAAGTACACAGCCAGAGGGCTTCGTAAACAGTGGGAGCAGCGGAAACGTGTGCAAGATGTTTTATGTGATAAAACAGGCATCGCGGAGTTGGAACGTCTGTTTTGATGTAGTAGTCAAAGAGTTTGACATCATCAAAATGGTAGATGAACCTTGTATAAACAAAAAGGTAGTAGGGAGTATGGTGGTGATCCTCGTAGAGTACGTGGATGACATACTCTTGATAGGGAAGGAGTTTCCTATGCTACGCTCGATCAATCTCCGCTTATCACAAGGATTCTCCATATAGGATCAAAATGATACCTCCTAAATCCTGAGTTTTGGATCTATGAGATAGATTTAATTGGATGTTAGGATTCTCACTAGTTGTAGTGAGATGGTATCAATCGATCCTGGGAAGAATCACTGGAAGTGTTCCAGGGTGATAAAGACGACTGAATGTCAGTCGCAGGCATTGTCTTTACCCTCAGTAAAGGGACGGTATGTTGGAAGAGTTCCAAGCTAGATACCGTGACATACTAGACGATAAAGGCAGGATACATCGCTACTAAAGATGCTACCAAAGAAGCTGTTTGGGTGTATATTGGTTCATGAGATGAACTATGTTACTCCCATTGTGTGACAATGGAGTTGTGGCTTATGCCAAGGAACACAGGTCCCATCAGTGATCCAGACATATTCTAAGGCAGTATCACCTGATCATGGAGATGGTTGATCTCTAAGGGATCGAGGTTAGGAGAGTAGACTCAGAGGACAACACGGCGGATCCACTCACGAAGGCCTATTCCCAGAGAGAGACTTTTATGGGATGGTTGAGTATGAGATACTATAACCACTGCTACAGATGGCCCTAGTGCAAGTGGGAGATTGTTAGTTATATGTATGCCCTAGAGGCCATTACTGTACATAGGATGTATATTGTAGTGGATGCTGGGACATATATAGGGAGGACTTTCTTGCTCGACATGATAGTATGCTATCTGGTTACTCTTTACCTTAACGTGTACTCAGATTGTCTCTCTATTACATGTTGGTAAAGCCCTTAGGATGTGTACTTGACTACCTGGACTATGATGCGGATCATACTAGTGGGGACATGGTAGTCCATAAGTACATCCTTCAAAGTCCTCAGTCGTGGGTATATCGAGACGGGGCATCGATATACCAGAGTAGACTAGCGTGTACCTTCTCGACCCATACAGATGGGCGATGGATGATCCCATATCCATCGGTGTTTGACATCAGAGATGATATACGGGTGCTCAGTAGAGACTGGGTCCACTGGACGGACTCGCCGAGAACTCCCAGATGGTATTATACCTTACGTCAGATGGCTGTTCTCTGGTGACACTGGTACAGAGTAGTCTGTTGACCCGAGATCGTCATAGAGTCTTGTGTGGTTCCCACTGTGCTTTGATTTCCATCTTACCACGTCCAAGAGGGCGTGCAAAACGGTGGTTTTTGGGTACAGTCCCGAATCACATGGAGGCAATGAGCGATAGGAGGGGATTCGTCTCTCCCGGTATCGGGAGTTGATGTTGCGCTGTGTTCGATTGGCTATAACAGGAAATCCCTGGCCAGGGTTGCTGAGATATACTGGTAAGTGTTACCAGTAGCTTATCGAATTGTTATAGACCTCATATCGACACGACTTATCGAGCTATTGGGGTCTGACGTTTACCACCCCTAGGCAAGATATGCGACATATCAGACGATCAGACCAGACTGTACGGTAGTGTTACTGGTTGGATTCACTGGAGTGTGAGCGGGCTTGCTCGTCGATCTTCTGATCGCTCAATACCCGGGTGGCCGTTACGTTTAGCAGACCGCTTGCGGCTTGTGGATGCTTGATATGATCATCATCTGCTACCGGCGTATTGACGAGTCTTTAGAGTCCTAGACAGAGGTTTCCTGGCTCAAGCGAAACGAAAAAGGAGCGCATATGAGATATATGCGGGACCGAGAATAATGCGTGTACCGTATTTCATTCTCGCGATGAATGTATCGATTGGTTGTATGCGATATAACCTAGTTATCGAATCAAGGGTTGATTCGATAAGCCGATACATTGGATATTAGTCGGTTATATGCGATATGACCGGGTCGTTGAATCAAGTGTTGATTTAATGATTTAATGTATAATTATATATTTGATATATCACTTTACATTAACTAATATAGGTTCACTTAAAAAGGATTTTCTCACTTGATGTGCACATTGTATATATGATATACTTTTGTGCATTTGTATGTATCATGTTTGATGATACATGATAGTTTGGTGTATGGTTTAAACCATGGTTGGTCAATGGTTAGGGTTTCTTATTCTTCATTTACTTATTCTTTTATTTATTCATTGATTTGTGAAAGAAATAGAATGGTGGCCAATTTTGGATTATCCTTGAAGCTTCATGAAGCTTTGAAATGGTTGACCATTTTGTTTCTTTCTCTAACCCTAACCATACAACCTAACCTAAGTTAATTCTCTATACCTAACTAGGGTTGGATTATGATAAGTATTCATTGATTTTCTATTTTACAAAATAACTTATCATAACTTCTTCTTCTTCTTCATCTTCTTCTTCCATGAAGAAGCTTGACTTTATCAATGGTGGATTGATGAAACAAGTGAGAAATCCAATTCTAAAGTCTACCCACTTCCTATTTCTTCATCCTCTACCTCTTGCCAAGTAGTAGAGTGTGTTTTCTTCACAAGTTTCTTGACTTGGTGAAGTTGGAGCTTGATCTAGCGATGCCTCGACGTAGATCATCTTCGGCACGTCGTCGATGACCTAGCCCGCCATTTCTCCGATGAAGCCGACGCTTGAGCCCGGGATTCATTTTGGACAGCGGAGAGACATCATTGCGGAGCTATGGAGGTGGAGCACCGGATCTACAAAGGTTGTATTTCCGTTCACTTAGTTAATTTGTTAACTAGTTTGATTCATCGCCTAGAAATCTAGCCAACGATCCGTAGTCTAGGGTTTCTCGGCACCGTAATTTTTGAAACGGGCATGGTTGATGCCTTGTGAGACCCCTTGAGAGTGCCTAGGAACCCTACACCTAAGCCCTCCATGTCATCAACCTTCTAGAAGCTTCTCGAGTAATTACGAGAATGCCCCTCCTATCCGTGAAAACACGGAAATACTTTAGACTGTATAAATCCAATAATCCAATACTAGAATCTGGCTTGAACTAAAGCCCGCTAGTAAAAACTGTCCAAACATCATGCGTGCGTAAAAATACGTATGCGTCCGAACCCTGTCATAAAACCATACGACCTCTATATCGTTTTGCCCGAAGCAGGGAAACACTCTGTGTGGCACTCTAAAGACTCGACTACTACGCTGGCAGTGGGTTTAACCACAGACCGCAGGCGGCACTAGCTGTACGTAACGGTCCCCAGGTAGATGTCGATAAGAAGGCCGATGAGGAAACCCATCCGAACTCCTACTGAGCCTGATGTGACAGTCTCCGTACAGTCCGGTCTGTTCGTCTAGGACTATCGGATATCAGGCCTAGGGGCGGCAAGCGTCAGTCCCCTAAAAGCGGTATAAGTCGTGTCGGAGCGAAGCTCGTTACACCTTGAGAAGCTACTGGAAAACCTACCAGTAAATCTCGCTTGCCTTGGCCAGGGACTTTGCGTAATGGCTCTCCAGACACAGCGCGATATCAACTCCCAATACCGGGAGAGACGAATCCTGTCTAACCGCCACTGCCTCCAAGTGCTTCGAGACTGCACCCAACTGCTACCTGTTTGCACGACTCCTTTGAGCCGTGCTAGGGTAGTAATCTAATAACAGTGGGAACACACTCGAGACGAAGCAGCAGTGTCAAGTCTGCGGACTATGCTGTACTCATGTCACCTGGGAACTGTTAACTGATGACGTGTATAATACCAACCAACAATTCCTTGCGAGTCATGTCCGGTGTACCCGTAACCCAACGAGCGCCTTTATACTATCTCCAGTACGACGTAATGATGGCTATAGGACAGACCATCTCCCCAACTGGGATGAAAAACGTACACACTAGTCTACTCCGGAGTATCGATGCCCTGTCTCGATAATCCTACGACTAGGGACCTGAAAAAGGATGTGCTTGTAGACTACCCATCCCCCACTAGTGTGACTGCCATCACAACGCTGGTAGTCAAGCAAGATCCTAAGGGCTCTATCAATACGTACACACATATTAAGATAGATATAAACCAAGTAGCATACTACCATGTTTAGCAAGACTGTTAATATAACTGTGAATATCCCAAGCTTCAATTAAGTAATATACAAGCTAGTATGATACAATAATGGCCCCTAGGGCATATACACTAACAATCTCCCACTTGCACTAGGGCCATGAACTGGCATATCGAAGACCGATCATCTCGAGTAGCCTCTCGAACTGAATCTGAGGTAAGGCCTTTGTGAATGGATCAGCAGTGTTCTCCTCTATAGCAACTCTCCGGACCTCGATCTCCCGGCGATCTATGATCTCCTTGATCAGGTGATACCGCTTTAAGATGTGTCTGGACTTTTGATGGGACCTGGGTTCCTTTGCTAAAGCTATAGCTCCGTTGTTGTCGTAATACAGCGGTATTAGATCAACAATGGTAAGAACCACCTGAAGTTCTGTTAGGAACTTCTTCATCCAGACCGCTTCTTTTGCGGCATCGCAAGCAGCAATATACTCTGCTTCCATCGTCGAGTCAGCAACGGTGTCCTGCTTGGAACTCTTCCAGCACACCGTCCCTCCATTGAAGGTAAAGACATAACCTGACATGGACTTGGAGTCATCCTTGTCACTCTGGAAGCTGGAATCAGCAAAGGCCTCGATCTTGAGGTCTTTTCCGCCGTAAACCAAGAACATCTCTTTAGTCCTTCTCAGGTACTTAAGAATGTTCTTTACTGCTATCCAGTGCTTCTCCCCTGGGTCTAACTGATACCTGCTTACCACGCTCAGTGCGTAAGCTACATCTGGTCTCGTGCTCAACATCACATACATTATAGAGCCTACCGCAGAAGCTAGGGCATAATAGACATGCGATCCCTTTCCAAATCAGTCTTGGGAGACATCTCTTTGGAGAGGGTGATTCCGTGAAAAGCCAGTAAACTACCGCACTTAGAATCTTCCATACTGAATCTTTTCAGTATAGTGTTGATATACCTGGACTGCGAAAGTATCAACATCCTCTTGGATCTATCACGATAGATCCGGATCCCCAGAATGTAAGAGGCATCACCCAGGTCTTTCATGGAGAACCTGTGTGACAAGAATCTTTTGACAGATTGTAGCATAGGAATGCCATTTCCTATCAATAGAATGTCATCCACGTACAAGACGAGGAATACGACAGCTCGTGCTACAATTTTACTATATATACATGGTTCATCTGGATTTTTGATAAAGTCATATTCTTTTACCGTTTCATCAAAACAGATGTTCCAACTCCGCGATGCCTACTTCAGTCCATAAATGGACTTAAGAAACTTGCACACTTTCCCGCTGCTCCCACTCTGATTGAAACCTTCTAGTTGATCCAAATAGACGCACTCTTCTAAATTTCCATTTAGAAAAGCCGTCTTTACATCCATCTGCCAGATTTCATAATCATAGAAGGCAGCAATGGCAAGAAGGATCCGAATGGATTTGAGCATAGCCACCGGAGAAAAAGTTTCGTCATAGTCCAAACCAGGTCTTTGACGAAAACCCTTTGCAACAAGTCTATGTTAGTTATATGTATGCCCTAGAGGCCACTACTGTACATATGATGTATACTGTAATGGAAGCTTGGACATATATAGGGAGGACTTTCTTGCTCGACTTGAAAGTATGTTATCTGGTTGTACTTTATCTTAACATGTACTCTGATTGCCTCTATGTTACATGTTGATAAAGCCCATAGGATATGTACTCGACTACTAGGACTATGATGAGATCATACTAGTGGGGCCACGGTAGTCGGCGAGTACATCCTATAACTGTTTCTAGTCGAGGGTGTATCGAGACAGGGTATCGATACACCAGAGTAGACTAGCGTATACGCATCTTGACCCATATGATGGGCGATAGATGATCCCATATCCATTGGTGTTTGACATCAATGATGGTGTACGGGTGCTCAGTAGAGACTGGGTACACTGGACGGACTCGCCGAGAACTCCCAGATGGTATTATACCTCACGTCAGATGGCAGTTCTCCGGTGACACTGGTACAGAGTAGTCTGTTGACCCGAGATCGTCATAGAGTCTTGTGTGATTCCCGTTGTGCTTTGATTTCTATCATACCACGTCCAAGAGGGCGTGCAAAAAGGTGACTTTTAGATACAGTCCCAAATTACATGGAGGCAATGAGCGATAGGAGGGGATTCGTCTCACCCGGTATAGGGAGTTGATGTTGTGCTGTGTTTGATTGGCTATAACTGGAAATCCCTGGTCAGGGTTGCTGAAATTTACTGGTAAGTGTTATCAGTAGTTTATCGAACTGTTATAGACCTCATATCGATACGACTTATCAAGCTACTGGGGTCTGACGTTTACCACCCCTAGGCGAGATATGCGACATATCAGACGACGAGACCAGACTGTACGGGAGTGTTACTGATTGGATTAACAGGAGAATGTACAGGCTTGCTTGTTGATCTTCTGAGCGCTCAATATCTGGGTGGCTGTTACGTTTAGATGACCGCTTATAGCTTGTCGGTGTTTGATATGATCATCACCTACTGCCAGCGTATTGACGATTCTTTAGAGTCCTACACAGAGGTTTCTTGACTCAGGCAAAACGGAGTAGGAGCACATATGTGATATGTGCGGGACCGAGGATAATGAGATATGAGATACCGTATTCTATTCTCGCGATATTTGATATCAGCCGGGTCATCGGATCAAGTGTTGATTCGATGAATCGGTAAATGAGATATTAGTCGGTTATATGCGATATAGCCGGATTTTCGGATCAAGTGTTGATTCGATAATTTAATGTATAATAATATATATGATATATTAAATTACATTAACAAATATTAGCTCTCTAAAAGATTCTTTTTCTCACTCGGGTAATACATTGATATATATACGATATATGTTAATTGTATTATTTTATTTTGTTACAATAAATATTGTATATGTGATATATAATATTATAACATGTTATAATTATTAATGCAACATGTTTAGTGGAGATTAAACATGGTTAGGGTTTGATTTGGGTTAAGCTTTTCTAGAAGTTTCTAGAAGCTTTCTTTTTTGTTTTGGAAAAGATATTTGTGTTGATATTTTAAGTGACTCATCTTTAACTCAACCCAAACCCTAGCCCTAGTTAAATCTCTACAAAGGTTATGTTAACCATGGTTGCATGAATAATTATGACAACTTTTCATTATTCATCACAAAATGATTTATTCATCTTCTTCTTCCTTCTTTCTTCATGAAAAAGCTTTCTAGGTTTTTCCTAAGTGATGAAAATGAGTGAGAATATGAAAACAAATGAGAGCAAAAATCCTACTTCATCATCCTCATCTATCCTTGCCATTTAGATGAGGGTGTTCACTTCATTTAGTGAGTGAGAGCTTGTGTTAATGAAACTTCAAGGTAGATCATCTTTGTTATCGAAGATCGGAAGCAAGCTTGCATCTTTCTCTTCGTGGAGCCTCTCGAGAGTTCGGAACACGATGATCGCAGCGAAGGGACCTCAACATGGAGCTTAAGAAGTGAAGGACCGGATCTACATGTAGGGTTCCTAGGCACCCTAAGGAGGTCTCACAAGGCATCAAACATGCCCAATTCAAATTTTTTCATGTGCCTACAAACCCTAATACGGATCGTTAACTAGATGTATAGGCAATGCAATGCAAGTTAACAACTTTAACTAAAAGGGAAGTGACTACAACCTTTGTAGATCCGGTCCTCCACTTCTCTAGATCCGTGTTGACGTCCCCTCGCTGCGATCATCGGATCTCGGGCTCTAGCGTCGGCTTCATCGGAGAAATGATCGGGCTAGGTCGACGACTTCGATGCTGAAGATGATCTACGTCGAGGCAACTCAAGATCAAGCTCCAACTTCACCAAGTCATGAAACTTTTGAAGAAAACACCCTATACTACTTGGCAAGTGGTAGAGGATGAAGAAATAGGAAGTGGGTTCACTTTAGAATTGGATTTCTCACTCTTTTTCACAAGTCACCATGGAAGCTAGCAAGGTTCTTTCTTCTTGAAGAAGAAGATGATAATATGATAAGTATTTTTTTTGGAAAATAGAAAATAAGTCATTATTATCATATTTGTAACCATGGTTAAGTGTAGAGATTAAACTAAAGTTAGGTGAATGGTTAGGTTAGGCATGAAACAAAAAATGGTAGACTTTTTCAAAGCTTCATGAAGCTTCAATGTAAAACAAAAGTAGCAACCATTTCATTTCTTCCCAAAATGAAATAAATAAATGAATAAATAAATAAAAACCCTAACCATTTACTTAACCAAGGTTTAAACCAAACATACACCCAAGTAGGTATGTATCATCAAACATGATACAATCTTGTGCACAAAAATATATCTCATATACAATGTGCACAAACAAGTGAGAAAAACATCTTAAGTGAACCAATACTAGTTAATGCAAAGTAATATATCAAATATATAATTATGCATTAAATCATTAAATCAACACTTGATTTAACGATCCGGTCATATCGCATATGACCGACTAATATCCAATGTATCGGCTTATCGAATCAATCCTTGATTCGATAACTAGGTTATATCACATACAACCAATCGATACATTCATCGTGAGAATAGAATACGGTATCACATACACGCATTATTCTCGGTCCCGCACATATCTCATATGCGCTCCTATTTCGTTTCGCTTGAGCCAGGAAACCTCTGTGTAGGACTCTAAAGACTCGTCAATACGCCGGCGGCAGATGATGATCATATCAAGCACCCACAAGCCGCAAGCGGTCTGCTAAACGTAACGGCTACCCGGGTATTGAGCGATCAGAAGATCGACGAGCAAGCCCGCTCACACTCCTGTGAATCCAACCAGCAACACTTACCGTACAGTCCGGTCTGTTCGTCTGATATGTCGCATATCTCGCCTAAGGGTGGTAAACGTCAGACCCCAGTAGCTCGATAAGTCGTGTCGATATGAGGTCTATAACAGTTCGAGATACTACTGATAACACTTACCAGTAAATCTCAGCAACCCTGGCCAGGGATTTCCGGTTATAGCCAATCGAACACAGTGCAACATCAACTCCCTATACCGGGAGAGACGAATCCCCTCCTATCGCTCATTGCCTCCATGTGATTCGGGACTGTACCCAAAAGCCACCGTTTTGCACGCCCTCTTGGACGTGGTAAAGTGGAAATCAAAGCACAGTGTGAATCACACAAGACTCTATGACGATCTCGGGTCTACAGACTAACCTGTACCAGTGTCACCAGAGAACTGCCATCTGACGTAAGGTATAATACCATCTGGGAGTTCTCGGCGAGTCCGTCCAGTGTACCCAGTCTCTACTGAGCACCCGTATATCATCTCTGATGTCAAACACCAATGGATATGGGATCATCCATCGCCCATCTTCATGGGTCGAGAAGGTATACGCTAGTCTACTCTGGTATATCGATGCCCCGTCTCGATACACCCACGACTAGGGACCTTGAAGGATGTACTTATGGACTACCATGTCCCCACAAGTATGATCCGCATCATAGTCCAGGTAGTCAAGTACACATCCTAAGGGCTTTACCAACATGTAACAGAGAGACAATCAGTATACACGTTAAGGTAAAGAGTAACCAGATAGCATACTATCATGTCGAGCAAGAAAGTCCTCCCTATATATGTCCCAGCATCCACTACAATATACATCCTATGTACAGTAATGGCCTCTAGGGCATACATATAACTAACACTACAAAGGTTGTAATCCCTCTCACTTAGTGTTAAAGTGTTTAACATGCTTGTTTTCACCTAATCTCTACTTTAAAGATCTCGTTTAGGGTTGTTCGGCACGGCTAAATTTTAAATCGGGCATGGTTGATGCCTCATAGACCCTTATGCGTGTGCCTAGCATCCCCACAGTGGTATCAGAGCCAAGCTAGAGCTTTAGGCGAAGTCTAGGCGAAGTTTAAAGTCCGATCGAACCCCGAAACCCCAAAACATACCTTTCTCTGGAAATTTTGTAAAAATGTTGATTTTTTCATATTAAAAATACTTTAAAAAATCAGCAGGGAATTGTATGGAGACATGTGAAAATTGACACCCTAACTCCACTATAGCGCCGCGGAAGCGCGGCCAAACTGGGGTATTGGCGGCAGTTCCGCGGCAAGAATTGAGAGTTAGAGTTTCAATTTTCTACAGTAACGTCCGTATGTGTTTCCTGATGCTTCTGGGTTTTTTTAATTATACTCAAGTGTTGACTTTTCTGGGTTGTATTAGGGACTCGTTGATTCGATCGGATAATTTAACTTCGTTTAGTTTGTCCGTGTAATTTTATAGAATGTGTTAAAAAGTTCGAACGGATATCAATAACTCACTTTTTCCCCTGCCGGAAAATTTCCAAGCGTTGGATTTTTCCGTAGTTTAAGAACGTTCTAAGTCGTGCAAGTAACGCGGTGGACCCTCTAGAAGAACACAAACCTTAACTCGATTATGTGACCATCTTGAACTGCCTCTAAACCTTAGGGTTTGTGGCAGTACGACGTGCCATATGTGAGGCGTTGGCTTGACCCTTCTACGGCTGGATCATTGGTACTGTGGCATGTGATGGATGTTTTTTAAACTAATTTCAAGTGTTGAGAACTATTTGGGAAATCTTGGGTGTTTGATCATTCGATCGGAAAGTTTAACATTGTCTATTTATCTGGAATGTGATACAATATTTGGAATCCACATGTAGTTATGAGATAACTAATTTGAATGTTATAAATCTAGCAGTTCAGTCTCAAATGATCGGTTGCCACGGAATTTTGATGTGATCAAAAGTCCGTCGCAATCATGAAGCGTACGCGGATACTCGCCGGGTAAACTTAACAGATAGCCACACCCATAGCCCCGACCAAGTGACTGTAGGAGAACCCCGTCGCTAAAAGCATCCGTTCGGGTGCTCGCGACAGCGGTGTTCCGCCTTAGTGCACTTCGTCGACGGCATCTGGGGGTGCGGCCGTCTACTAAAGTTTGCGACGAGCATTCGATCAGGATGTCGGGAATCTTGTTGAATTGCCTGACTTGATATTGAAAAGAGTTTTCGATAATGAGACTAAAATGCGGGGTTTATAATTGTTAGGCATGCGATGTCTAGGGAATTCATTTGGTTAGGCATGCGATATCTGAGGAGGTTGCGGATTCCAACTGTTGTAGTTTTACACTTTCTTTTCTGTGACCGTAAGTGTAGTATGTAGTTGTATCGCGGTTTTCGTTGCTATACATCGACGACAATCGGTGTATGCATACTTACTTACGTTGATGATATGAGATATTATTTGTTGCTGTGATATGTTATATTGGATCGTCGTGTTCTGAATAGCCGGGGGTTTTATGTGAGATGAGAGTTTTTCATTTTCATTCATGTAAAATTCATTTGTATGTAATATTCTTTTATTGGGGCACTTCCGGGCTGAGGATAATGTCACCATTGTATATTATTTACTTTTCCGCATTAGGTAGACCCAAGGCGGGGAGCACAAGTAACCGGGTTCTAGGGTCCAGTGGGAGACCATCTCGAGGAGTCGAGACCGGGTCTCCTAACCCTAGAATTGGTAGTGTTGCTTGCCGCTCTCGTAGGGGTCTAGGGATGTAGGTTTGGCTATTCATCGCGACCATGGAATCCGTGTTTTATACAGGCTCGTATTGAAAACACGGACATCCTAGTATATCCAATATTTCATATATGTTCTTCTGCTGCAATGTTCTGTGATGAGATCATATTACTGCCTGAGACGAATGTTTATATTATATATATGAGATATATGTTATATTGCAGATTTCGTTTCAAATGTGATGCTTGTGAAGCATAATAAAATGGGACTTCATTAATGGGATTAATGAAACTAAAAGAAACCTAAGATGTTGTAGAAACTTGTTTTAAAAACTGGTAGCTCTAGTTCTTGCTTTGCACAGCGGTATTTGTGAAATATCCTGCTCCTTATTCGATGAGGAAAGAGCTGACGATCCCTTCACCGGGAGTGACCTCTTTAGCAAAACTAGAAAAGCCTCAAAAACATTCCATTTAAAATCACTCGATTCTACAACGATATCAAGTTCATTACGCAAAGGGTTTTCTTAAAAACCTATCGTAGCCCTCCGTCATTTCGGATAAGGACTGTTGAGTATTCGTGCTGCGTTTGTTGGCCTTTGTCAAGGCGTAGTGTGCGGTAGCTGAATAGTACTTATCTGCTTATGCATATGATGCAGATTGGATTAAGGTAGTCGTGCAACCTTGTTGGCCTTTGTCAAGGGCCGTACGGGTGGGTTTAATTCAATCAGGAAATGACGGGTTGAACTTGACTAGCAGCCTATGGTTTGTTGGCCTTTGTCAAGGTCATAGGAGGCTTGGGGCAAAATATTATTGGGAATTTCAAGTGTTGAAATTTGCAATGAGATTGCATACCTTCTATAAGATAGTTGGACCCCGATACCCGCTGCGAGTAAGAGTTACTCCTAGGAGAGTTTTACACATTACAATAAGCCGATCAAGTAGGTGTCTAGAAAGGTGTCAACAGGGTTACGTCCCTGGGAAAACGAGGTTTACATTAATTAGGTTCGTGCGAAAGCACGGGGAACCTCCCTCAAAGTACCGGCACTGGCCTGGCTGAAAGATTGGCGAACTTGTAGCGTGTAATTAATCCCGGCTAGTCTTTCCTTTTAGGGTTTGAAGGAAGATTTGACTAAAACAGTGGGAGACATCCTGATTAGATAAATTGATAACCAATCTAATCTTGTAAAAGCGCACGCTGAGTGTTTTTCTTCTCTTTCTCTCCAGGTAGCGACCATATCATGCCTTAATCAAGATAATAAATACGGATGTATTGACCGAACCCGCTTATTATACTGAGCTGGGGAACATTGGTCCCGCTTCAACTTATAATTGTTATAAGACAGAGCAGGAAATAGAGGATTACCAGAATTCCCGTGCCGCCCAAACGAAGAAAGTGCATGCTGATGCATCATCTTCGGGTGTGTTCATTACAGAGAACTGTTTCTCAGTATCCTTTACATCCTGGGTATTTGGTACCGGATCAGGATCCCACATATGTAATTTGTTACATGGGCTACAGATAGGTAGAGAACGGGTGATAAATTTCATGAGATAGAAACGGTGCAAGTGTTGCAACCAAGTCTGTTGGTAGTTATCACCCTGTATTATCAGAATACATTGATTCTGAACCAATGTTATTAGATACCGAAGCTGATATACAACATCATATCAGTCTCTTTATTAGTAAAGAAAGGATATAATTTTGTATTGTTGGAAAATGTTTTGAACATTTCCTATATCAAGAGTTGATCGGTTCAGGCACGTTATCTAAAAGCATTAACGTTCTAAATCAAACCACAGTTCTTAGTATACAGAACACACAAAAGAGGAAGAGTTCAGAAATGAACGAATCCTTCCCGAGGCATTGTAGACTAGGTCATATCTATGCGACCCGACTAGCTAAGTTACATCTAGATGCATATTTAAAATAGTTTGAATTTATATCTTGTGAAACTTTCCGGTCATGTCATAAAGATAAGATGACCACAACTCTGTTTATTGGAAACAGAGAAAGAGTTAGTGAACTCTTGGGATTGATACATGCTGATGTATGAAGGTCCCCTGTCTACACATGCCAAGACCGGTTCTTTGTACTTCATTACATTCTTTGATGATCTCTTAAGATTCAGACATATGTTCCTGTTGAAACACAAGTCCGAACCTTTTGAGATATTCACAGAATATAAGTTAGAAGTAGAGAACCAAAAACGGGTATAAGTATTATGTCTTTTGATGAGATCAAGAAGGAGAATACTTGAGCACGGGATTCCTGGACTATTCTAAAGGAGAATGAGATTATCTCTCAGCATTACTCCTCCATATACACCATAGCACAATGGTATATTGGGGCGGAGCAAACACACCCTATTTGATATGGTGCACTCTATGATGAGTACTACTGAGTTTCCTATTTCCTTTTGGGAGTTATGCACTTAAGAAGCTTCATACCTATTGAATAGGGTTCAAATCAAATCAATTGCCTACCACTTCATATGTGATATGGAAAGGGAAGAGCCCATATCTTAAGTTTGTTAAGATTTGGGGTTGTCCGGCCTATGTCTAAAAAGCAAAATCCAGACAAGCTCGAGGCCAAGTCAGATCTGTGGAAGTTTATTGGATATTCCAAGCTTATGCAAGGGAATATCTTCTACCTAACAGAGGAACAAAATATGTTTTGTTTCTCTACATGCCACCTTTGTGAAAGGGAATTTCATGTGAAGAAATTAGTGGTCATGAGGTAGAACTGGAAAGAGTTCCAGCTATACAAACTACACCAGATGATTTGGTAGAACCAAAGGATTCAATAGATTCCAACGAACCTCAGCCTCTCCGCCGATCTAGTAGGGTTCCTCACCCACCTGAGAGATACTTCGGTTTCTCTATGACAGTGGGAGCGAGGATTGCATCATGAGATGATGACCCAACTAGTTTCGAGCTGGCCATCAGGAGTGGGACTCTGTAAGAATGGCTGGATGCTTAGCGATCTGAGATGGAATCCTTATACACCAACAAAGTATGGAATTTGGTTGCTTTATCTGAAGGGTTAAATCCCCATCAGGAGCAAGTATATCTTGAGAAGATTACTTGGTGTACATGGAAAAGTTGAGACTTTCAAACCTATGCTTAAGTCCATCCAGATCATACTTGCCACGGCTACATACCATGACTACGATATCTGGTGGTTGGGTGTCATGACTGCTTTTCTAAATGATGTTTTGGAAGAGAGCGTCTATAAGTACACAGCCAGAGGGCTTCGTAGACAGTTGGAGTAGCGGAAACGAGTGCAAGATGTTTTATATGATAAAACAGGCATCACGGAGTTGGAACATCTGTTTTGATGTGGTAGTCAAAGAGTTTGACTTCATCAAAATGGTAGATGAACCTTGTATATACAAAAAGGTAGTAGAGAGTATGGTGGTGATCCTCGTAGAGTACGTGGATGGCATACTCTTGATAGGGAAGGAGTTTCCTATGCTACGCTCGGCCAATCTCCGCTTATCACAAGGATTCTCCATATAGGATCAAAATGATACCTCCTAAGTCCTGGGTTTGGATCTATGAGATAGATCTAATTGGATGTTAGGATACTCACTAGTTGTAGTGAGATGGTATCAATCGATCCTAGAGAGAATCACTGGAAAGGTTCCAGGGTGATAAGGACGACTGAAAGTTAGTCGCAGGCATTGTCTTTACCCTCAGTGGAGGGACGGTATGTTGGAAAAGTTCCAAGATAGGTACCGTGACTTACTAGACGATTAAAGGCAAGATACATCGTTACCAAGGATGCTACCAAAGAGGCAGTCTGGATATATAAGTTCATAAGATGAACTTCGTTCCTACCATTGTGTGACAATGGAGTTATGGCTTATGCCTAGGAACCTCCGTCCCATCAGAAATCCAGATACAATTCTTAGGCAGTATCACCTGATCATGGAGATGGTTGATCTCGAGATTAGGAGAGTAGACACAGAGGACAACAGCGCGGATCCACTCACAAAGGCCTTTTTCCCAGTAGAGACTTTTATGGGATGGTTGAGTATGAGATACTTCAACCGCGGCTAATTGTTGGGTATGTGATACCACAACAGATGGCCCTAGTGGAAGTGAGAGATTCTTAGTTATATGTATGCCCTAGAGGCCATTACTGTACATAGGATGTATATTGTAATGGATGCTTGGACATATATAGGGAGGACTTTCTTGCTCAACATGATAGTACGCTATCTGGTTGTACTTTATCTTAACATGTAGTCTGGTTGTCTCTATGTTACATATTGATAAAGCCCTTAGGATATGTACTCGACTACTGGGACTATGATGGGATCATACTAGTGGGGCCACGGTAGTCGACGAGTACATCCTATAACTGTTCCTAGTCGAGGGTGTATCGAGACAGGACATCGATACACCAGATTAGACTAGCGTATACGCATCTTGACCAATATGATGGGCGATGGATGATCCCATATCCATCGGTGTTTGACATCAAGGATGGTGTACGGGTGCTCAGTATAGACTGGGTACACTAGACGGACTCACCGAGAACTCCTATATGGTCCTCACGTCAGATGGCAGTTCTCCGGTGACACTGGTATAGAGTAGTCTGTTGACCCGAGATCGTCATAGAATCTTGTGTGATTCCCACTGTGCTTTGATTTCCATCATACCACATCCAAGAGGGCGTGCAAAAAGGTGGCTTTTGGATACAGTCCCAAATCACATGGAGGCAATGAGCGATAGGAGGAGATTCGTCTCTCCCGGTATAGAGAGTTGATGTTGTGCTATGTTCGATTGGCTATAACTGGAAATCCCTGGCCAGGGTTGCTAAAATTTACTGGTAAGTGTTATCAGTAGTTTCTCGAACTGTTATAAACCTCATATCGACATGACTTATCAAGCTACTGGAGTCTGACGTTTACCACCCCTAGGCGAGATATGCGACATATCAGACGACGAGACCGGACTGTACGGGAGTGTTACTGATTGGATTCACAGGAGAATGTACAGGCTTGCTTGTTGATCTTCTGAGCGCTTAATACCTGGGTGGCTGTTACGATTAGCTGACCGCTTGCAGCTTGTGTGTGTTTGATATGATCATCACCTACTGCCGGCGTATTGACGATTCTTTAGAGTCCTACACAGAGGTTTCTTAACTTAGGCAAAACGGAGTAGGAGCACATATGTGATATGTGCGGGACCGAGGATAATACGATATGAGATACCGTATTCTATTCTCGCGATATTTGATATCAGCCGGGTCATCGGATCAAGTGTTGATTCGATGAATCGGTAAATGAGATATTAGTCGGTTATATGCGATATAGCCGGATTGTCGGATCAAGTGTTGATTCGATAATTTAATGTATAATAATATATATGATATATTAAATTATATTAACTAATATTATCTCACTAAAAGATTCTTTTTCTCACTCGGGTAATACATTGATATATATGCGATATATGTTAATTGTATAATTTTATTTTGTTACAATAAATATTGTATATGTGATATATAATATTGTAACATGTTATAATTATTAATGCAATATGTTAAGTGGAGATTAAACATGGTTAGGGTTTGATTTGGGTTAAACTTTTCTAGAAGTTTCTAGAAGCTTTCTTTTTTGTTTTGGAAAAGATATTTGTGTTGATATTTTAAGTGACTCATCTTTAACTCAACCCAAACCCTAGCCCTAGTTAAATCTCTACAAAGGTTATGCTAACCATGGTTGCATAAATAATTATGACAACTTTTCATTATTCATCACAAAATGATTTATTCATCTTCTTCTTCCTTCTTTCTTCATGAAAAAGCTTTCTAGGTTTTTCCTAAGTGATGAAAATGAGTGAGAATATGAAAACAAATGAGAGCCAAAATCCTACTTCATCATCCTCATCTATCCTTGCCATTTAGATGAGGGTGTTCACTTCATTTAGTGAGTGAGAGCTTGTGTTAATAAAACTTCAAGGTAGATCATCTTTGTTATCGAAGATCGGAAGCAAGATTGCATCTTTCTCTTCGTGGAGCCTCCCGAGAGTCCGTAACACGATGATCGCAGCGAAGGGACCTCAACACGGAGCTTAAGAAGTGAAGGACCGGATCTAAAAGGTTGTAATCCCTCTCACTTAGTGTTAAAGTGTTTAACATGCTTGTTTTCACCTAATCTCTAGTTTAAAGATCTCGTTTAGGGTTGTTCGGCACGACTAAATTTTAAATCGGGCATGGTTGATGCTTCGTAGACCCTTGTGCGTGGGCCTAGCATCCCTACAGTCTAGCCTTATTGGTTTCCACCTGTCCATCTACGCCAACCTTTTTCTTGAAGATCCATTTGCATCCTATGGGTTTTACCCCATCTAGAGCAAAGTCCAAAGTCCATACTTTGTTGGTGTATATGGACTCCATCTCGGTCCGCATTGCATCCAGCCATCGTACCGAGTCGCCGCTCTGGATGGCCTTCTGGAAGCTAGTAGGTTCATCATCATCAATGACGCAATACTCTCTATCCCCATCTATGAGAAAACCGTAGTATCTCTCAGGTGGATGAGACGGCCTACTACTCCTGCGGAGGGGTGCGGGAATGTCATGTTCTTCTTGAACTTCTGGTTCTACCAAACTTTCAGTAGTAGTTTGTGGTTCTGGAATTTCTTCCTGTTCTATTGCGCTCCCACTTGTTTCCTTTTCTAAAAACTACTGTTCTAGAAAATGGGCATGACGAGAAACAAAAACCTTTTGTTCCTCTGCGTAATAGAAGAAATATCCCTTGGAGTTCTTTGGATATCCCACAAACTTACACTGTACTGATCGTACCTCGAGTTTGTCCGCATGCTGCTTTTTAGCAAAAGCTGGACATCCCCATATCTTCAGATACTGAAGATAGGGTTTCTTCCCACTCCACATCTGATATGGTGTGGTAGGCACAGTCTTGATAGGAGCCCTGTTCAAAAGATATGCCGCTGATTCTAGCGCATAACACCAGAAAGATTGCTGTAACTCAGCATTACTCATCATGGAACGTACCATATCCAATAGGGTTCGATTCCGTCTCTCCGATACACCGTTGTGCTGTGGAGTGTATAGAGGAGTAAGCTGAGAGAGAATTCCTTTCGCTTTTAGGTAACCTAGGAACTCGGCACTTAAGTATTCACCACCTCGATCAGATCTTAGTGTCTTGATACTTTTCCCGGTTTGGTTTTCTACTTCAATCTTATATTCTTGGAATTTCTCAAAAGCCTCAGATTTATGTTTCATCAAGAAAATGATTCTGTAGCTAGAGTAATCATCCGTAAAAGTAATAAAATAGGAAAAACCACCTCTTGCATGTGTAGACATTGGACCACATACATCGCTGTGTATGAGTCCTAAGAGCTCGCCCACTCTTACTCCATGTCCAGTGAATGGAGTATTTGTCATCTTTCCTTTGAGAAATGATTGACAAGTGGCATAAGATTGATATACGAACGGATCCAAATATCCTTCTCTATGTAACTTAGTTAACCTTGTCTCATTGATGTGACCTAGTCTACAATGCCATAAGAAAGTCTTATTTATATCTGGAGACTTTCATTTTAGTGTGTTCTGGATATTGAAAATCTGTAATTGGTTTAAGACATATATACAGTTATCTAGTGTACCGGACCCAATCAAACCATGATTAAGGTTGATGTTAACTACATCGCTTACAAACGTGAAATCATAACCTTCTTTTGATAACAACGAAACCGATATGATATTACACGTTAAACTGGGTACATAAAAAAAGTTATGCAAAACCAAAATATGTCCACTCGTCAATCCAAGGTGATAATCCCCTATGGACACAGCACCCATGCTAGCTCCGTTAGCAACCTGGAGGGTCATATCACCAACCTTCAGCACTCTACGGTTTCTCAGTACCTGTAATGAATTGCATATATGAGATCCTGATCCGGTATCCAATACCCAGGAAGTAGAGTTGATTGACAGAAAATTTTCAATTACAAACACACCTGAAGTCGAAGCCACAGCTTGCTTCGGTTCCTGGTTCTTGTCAATCCAAGCTTTGCAATCTTTCTTCCAGTGCCCTTTCCTATGACAGTGGAAGCACTCGTCCTTTGCCACTACTGGCACCGCAATCTTTTTCTTTCCCTTGACTCCCACTTTACTAACACCTCCTCTAGGTTTGGTAGCGGCCTTATTCTTCCTTCCTTTGGCCCTAACCTTGAACCCGGAAGAAGAAGCACCGCGAACAAACATAGCGGGTGTTTCCCTTGCCTTCTGCAAGGTTCCCTCTGCACTCCTCAACATGTTAAGGAGTTCTGGAAGTTCAACTTCTTTTTTTTGAATGTTGAAATTCAGAATAAACTGGGCGTAGGTGGAAGGAAGGGACTGGAGAATCAAGTCTGTATAGAGCTCGTTCTCCAAAGTCGTCCCGAGGTCTACGAGCTCTTCTATATAGCCAATCATCTTTAGGACATGTTCTCCTACAGACGATCCGACGGCCAATCTCGACTGAAACAAGTTCTTCGAGGTCTCGTATCTTGCTATACGAGATTGCTCTCCATACAGATCCTTTGTATGGAGAAATATGGATTCAAGATCCATATCCTCGTGCCTCCTCTGATGTTCATTATACATAGAGGCAAGCACGATGCACTTGGCCTTCGCACAATCTAACTCCCAGTTCTTGTGGATTTCCTTATCCGCATTACTGGATTTAGGACCAGGGACAGCAGGTGCCTTAGTGGTAAGGACATACCCAATTTGTCATAAGTTAAAGCCATCTTGACATTCCGCAGCCAATTTTTATAGTTTGGCCCTGTCAATATATTTTTTTCTAATAGTAACTTAAGGCCAGTCATGTTCTGGGTCGCTGCAATTAGGAGAGAGAGGGAACACTTTAGCATGATTCTCTTGCAAGTTTAGAGTGGTTTTTAGTTTATCTAAACTGGATGGCTCCCACTGTTTCTCGAATCCCTCCTCAAACCAAAAAGGAAGAACTAGTCAGGACTATTCTCACCGTACAATACTTGCTTAACCGTTCAGCCAGGCCGGTGTCGGTACTTCGAAGGAGGTTTTCCAACGCTTTCGTGAAGTTCCATAATTACTCTTTTCTCTGGGGGCGTAGCCCCGCTGACACCTTTCTCGGCACCTACTTGGTTTGTAGCATTGATCATTAAGTGACGAATCTCCTGATGAGTAACGGATACTCACAGTAGGATCGGGATCCAAATATCATCGTGTGATAATGCTGAAGGAATTCTACCAACATTCATCAAACTCCAAATGGTATGCATCTCTTTGCAAATTTCAGTTTCTTTAGAAATTCCCGATATAAATTTCTGCCCCATCCTCTTATGACCTTGGCGTTGGTGAAAATGTCATAAGTCACATGTCAAGTTCTATCCATCATTATCTTGTTAATTTGAACCCATCCGTACATACCCCTGACGTTGGTCAAATGATAATACGACTGTCCCAAACTAACTCATCTATCTATACAATAAATGAATACTCAGCAGCTACCAAACACTATGCCTTTGCATTGGTCAAAATACATAGCTTGAATACTACTGAATACCCAAATGAAATGACGGAGGGCTACGAATGGTTTTGGCGAAACCGTGAACGTAGTGAACTTGATATGACCGAAGGAACCTGATAGCTATACGGCTCAGTTCCAGCATAATTACTCGCTTTTAAAAGGAGTGGTTAAAGCTCCGCAATTAAAAATATCTTCTGTTTTAAAAATAACCGAGTGGTTTCTTTTAAACTATTCCAACGATTCAACATTGGTTTATTTTCTTTGCATTAATATAATGCGTCCCATCATTAACCTATCATTACAGAAAACAACGAAAATACAACGTCCTCTTATGCCATCCGCATTCGCCACTGGGCCCCTTCATTCACCCGTTAGGTTACTTAACTAACGACAGAGCGGAGGCTGGGCTAGCGTAGGTGTAAAACATAAGTGACGTCTAAATAGCTATCATATATAGATATACCGTGGAAAACTAGACGATAAAGGCTGAACACATCGCTACCAACGATGCTGCCAAAGTGGCTGTCTGGATATCTCTTGTTCATGAGATGAACATGGTTCCTACCATTGAGCGTCTAATAATTGTTATTGTGACAACAATGGAGTTGCGGCTTTGACCTAGGAACACTGGTCCCATCAGCGATCCAGACATATTCTGAGGCAGTATCACCTGATCAGGGAGATAGTTGATCTTCAAAGGGATCGAGGTTAGGAGAGTTCACGTAAAGGACAACACGGCGGATCCACTCACAAAAGCCTTTCCCAAGAGAGACTTTCATGGGACGTTGGGTATGAGATACTATAACAACTGGCCCTAGTGCAAGTAAGTTAGTTGTATGTATGCCCTAGAGGCCATTATTGTACATATGATGTATATTATAGTGGATGCTTGGACATATATAGGGAGGACTTTCTTGCTCGACATGATAGTATGCTATATGGTTGCTTTTTATCTTAACATGTATGCTTACTGTCTCTCTGTTACATGTTGATAAAGCCCTTAGGATGAGTACTTGACTACCAGGATTATGATGTAGATCATACTAGTGGGGCAGTGGTAGTCGGTGAGTACATCCTTCAATTGTTCCTAGTCGTGGGAGTATCGAGACGGGGCATCGATATTCCAGAGTAGACTAGCGCATACGCTTCTTGGCCTATAAGATGGGCGATGGATGATCCCACATCCATTGGTGTTTGACATCAAAGATGGTATACGGGTGCTCAGTGGAGACTGGGTACACTGAACAACACTCGCCGAGAACTCCTAGATGGTATTATACCTCACGTCAGATAGCAGTTCTCTGGTGACACTGGTACAGGTTAGTCTGTCGACCCAAGATCGTCATAGAGTCTTGTGTTTCTCCCACTGTTCTTTGATTTCCATCCTACCACGGCTCTACTGAGTCGTGCAAATAGGTGGTTTTTGGGTACAGTCCCGAGTCACATGGAGGTAATGAGCGATAGGAGGGGATTTCGTCTCTCCAGCTATTGGGGATTGATGTTGCGCTGTGCTTGATTGGCCATAATTGGAAATCCCTGGCCAGGGTTGCTAAGATTTACTGGTAAGTGTTACCAGTAGTTTCTTGAACCGTTATGGGCCTCACATCGGCATGACTTATCAGGCTATTGGAGTCTGACGTTTACCACTCTCCAGGCTGGATATGCGACATATCAGACGAAGAGACCGGACTGTACGGTAGTGTTACTTATTTGATTCGCAGGAGTATGAGCAAGCCTGCTTGTTGATCTTCTGATCGCTCAATACCTGGGAGCCGTTACGTACAGCTAATGCCGGTGACGGTTTATGGGTACGTGATATGATCACTGCCTACTGCTAGCGTATTGACGAGTCTTTAGAGTCCTACACAAAGGTTTCCTGGCTCAGGCGAAACGAAGTAGGAGCGCATATGTGATATGTGCGGGACCGAGATTAATACATGTATATGATACCGTATTCTAATCTCGCGATATGTGATATCGATCGGTTATATGTGATATATCCGGGTTATCGAATCAAGTGTTGATTCGATAAGTTGATATAAATGATATTAGTCGGTTATATGTGATATAGCCAGATTATTAAATCAAGTGTTGATTTAATAATTTAATGTATAATTATATATTTGATATATTAATGTACATTAACTAATATTAGCTCACTTAAGTATTTATTTTTCTCACTTGTTCATATTTAATATATATGTGATATATATTATTGTGTCATGCTAGTTGATACATGTAACATGAATGTATGAGACTTACACCATTCTTTAGATAATTAAAGGGTTTTATTTATTTAAAGTAATTCAAAATTGGTTGGAAATTAGTCATGGTCGATGCTTAGTGGAAGCTTGTAGAACCCATTGACTTAGTCTACTAATTTTGTTTTACTTGAGATATTTATTAACCCAACCATATGTTTAGCCATGGTTTATTCTCTACATGAGTTAGTATAAGATATTAACTCACCCATGGTTGCTATTTGTCACGACCCAAAATTGGCACGTGACGACCCTAATACTATGCAACGTCTACAGGCGTAACGTAGTAAAAGAAAGCCAAAACCCAGCAATCTAAACCATCAAAAGTAGTAAGAAAGTGATAATAGTATTTTCAAAACCTTTGAAATCACAACCCAAATTCTTTAAAGTCCCACTTTTGATTCCTTTAAAATTTTGACAGCACCTCCTTTGTAAAACAAGCCCCCAAAATGGGTACAACATAATATAGGTAAAAGCATCCCAAACGGGAGCAAAATCCACGCTCAACGGCGGAAAACAACCACCACAACAGATATACGACGCCGTAGCGAAGAAGAGACGATATACATAAAACTGCATAAAAACCTCCAAGTCATAAAATAATATACAATATCGTCCTCTCATCAAGTCTCTAAGTCATACAAGATAATGGTAGATGGAGAGTATTGGATAACCGCAAAACCTACCTAAGCAAAACTACACACTGTCAAGCGAAGCGGTATCCGCAGCAAAGATGATACGATAGATGGAAATAGCCCTGCCTCTGACTATCCTGAGGAACAACTGCAAAACACTGTGGCACAACGGGGGTGAGTTGCCAACTCGTGAATAGTAAATAACATATGCAGGTAATCACAAGTATGCACGTACAGCGCGAATCTAACATATGCAAACTATCAGCAGTAAATGGTCATATGTAATGCATCTGTCATGAAAGGTACACTAGCAGGTACTACTAATACATGAAGCAATAATATGATGATCTGTATGCAATAATCATGTAAGGTACTCTATCAAGTACAACTAATACATGAAGCAATGCATATAATAGTATGTAAATGCAACAGTACCTCCCTCGATTTCGGTTTATAAAGAATTCTTTGTTGTTCTTGCGCCGTTTCACAGCCGCCCCTCTACAAAATTGATATCTATCTCTTCGCCCACGTTCGGTTCAGAGAGCACTTTTTCGTTGAGGTCATGGAAAGTACTCTATCTGATACAAATAATACATGAAGCAGTGCATAAACAATAAATGTGGAGTATGGAATAAAACATGTCATTCCCACGGAAATCCTAATTTCGTGGTAGGACCAAAATCCAACAAGATAATCAAATTCCCAATTTCCACAAATCAGCCCCCAAATTGGCTCTCATATCATGTAGATCTCATATATCCTATATGTTCAACATCAGTATATCTCACATATCCTGTATGTCCAATATCAATATATCTCTCATATCCTGTATGTCCAATATCAGTATATCTCACATATCCTGTATGTTTCATATAAGGTGAATGTACAGTATCGACACCCAAAAACATCATGAAACAAGTGTCTAGCATCGACACATAAATACATGTTTATACGTCCTCTGTTAGTTGTATGTATGCCCTAGAGGCCAGTATTGTACATATGTTGTATATTATATTGGATGCTTGGACATATATAGAGATGAATTTCTTGCTCGATATGATAGTATGCTATCTGGTTACTCTTTATCTTAACATGTACACTAGTCTCTTTATACTGTCTTATAGTTACATGTTGGTAAAGCCCTTAGGATGTGTACTTGACTACCTGGACTATGATGCGGATCATACTAGTGGGGACATGGTAGTCCATAAGTACATCCTTCAAGGTCCCTAGTCGTGGGTGTATCGAGACGGGGCATCGATATACCAGAGTAGACTAGCGTATACGCTTCTCGACCCATGTGATGGGAGATGGATGATCCCATATCCATTGGTGTTTGACATCAGAGATGGTATACGGGTGCTCAGTGGAGACTGGGTACACTGGACGGACTCGCCGAGAACTCCCAGATGGTATTATACCTCACGTCAGATGGCAGTTCTCAGGTGACACTTGTGCAGGTTAGTCTGTAGACCCGAGATCGTCATAGAGTCTTGTGTGATTCCCACTGTGCTTTGATCTCCACCTTACCACGTCCATGAGGGCGTGCAAAACGGTGGTCTTTGGGTACAGTCCCGAGTCACATGGAGGCAATGAGCGATAGGAGGGGTTTCGTCTCTCCCGGTATTGGGGGTTGATGTTGCGCAGTGATCGATTGGCCGTAGCAGGGAAGTCCCTGGCCAGGGCTGATCAGAGATTTGCTGGTAAGTGTTACCAGTAGTTTCTCGACCCGTTATGAGCCTCACATCGGCACGACTTATCGGGTTATTGGGGTCTGACGTCTACCACCCCTAGACTTGATATGCGACATATCAGACGAAGAGACCGGACTGTACGGTAAGTGTTACTGGTCGGATTCGCAGGAGTGTGAGCGGGCTAGCTCGTCGATCTTCTGATCGCTCAATACCCGGGTGGCCGTTACGTTTAGCAGACCGCTTGCGGCTTGTGGGTGCTTGATATGATCATCATCTGCTACCGGCGTATTGACGAGTCTTTAGAGTCCTATACAGAGGTTTCCTGGTTCAAGCGAAACGAAATAGGAGCGCATATGAGATGTGTGCAGGACCGAGAATAATGCGTGTATGTGATACCGCATTTCATTCTCGCGATATATGTTTTCGATTGGTTATATTCGATATGACCTAGTTATCGAATCATTGATTCGATAAATCGATACATTGAATACTAGTCGGTTATGTGCGACATGACCGGATCATTGAATCAAATGTTGATTTAATGATTTAATGTATAATTATATATTTGATATATTACTTTGCATTAACTAGTATTGGTTCACTTTAAACGGATTTTTCTCACTTGGTGTGCACATTGTATATGTGATATGTTTTGTGTACACTTGTTTGTATCATGATTGATGATGCATAATAACTTGGCTTTGTGTGAAGAATTGGACCATGGTTATGATAAGGGTTAGGGTTTTTGATTATTCACTTAATTATTTATCCATTATTTATTCATTTAATTAGGTGAAAGAAAACAAAAAGGGTTTCTTTTCTTCATGAAGCTTATTGAAGCTTCATGAAACTTTGACCAAAGTCATCCCTTTTGTCTTCATCCTTAACCCTAACCACTAATCTAACCTTGGTCAATTCTCTACACATAACCATGGTTTACTTTATGATAAGTATTGATTTTCCTTTTTATTTCAATGACTTATCATAACATTATCATCATCTTCTTCATCTTCTTCTTCTTCTTCAAGCTTGCTACTCCAATGGCAACTTGAGTTCTAGTGAGAGAATTCCAAATCTAAAGTGAACCCATCTCCTATTTCTTCACCCTCTACCTCTTGCCAAGTTGTTTTGGGTGTTCTCTTCACAAGTTTCACAACTTTGTGAAGTCGGAGCTTGAACTAGTGCAACCTCGACGTAGATCGTCTTTGACACAAAGCCGACGACCTATTCCGCACATTATTCCGATGAAGCCGACGAATGAGTCGAGGATTCATGATGGACAGCGAGGGCATGACCACGTGGAGCTAAGGAGGTGGAAATCCGGATCTACAAAGGTTGTAGCTTCCGACCTTTAGTTAATTTGTTAACTAGCTTTATCTTTTCGCCCAAACATCTAGTCTAAGATCCGTAGTCTAGGGTTTCTCGGCACCAAAAATTTTAAATTGGCATGTTCGATGCCTTGTGAGACCTTACTAGAGTGCCTAGGAACCTTTCACTGGTATCAGAGCCTAGCTAGAGCCTTAGGCGAAGTCTAGACGGAATTTGAACTCCGAACGAACCCGAAACCCCAATACAAATTGCTCTCTGTACTTTTTCAGAAAACGTGGATTTTTCCAGATTAAAAGTTGCCAAAAAATTCAGCAGGGAATATAGTGAGTTACTGTGAAACACGAGCTGCTAAATCAACTACGGAGGCGCGGAACCGCGGCCCCCACCATAGGAAGAGCGGCGGTTCCGCGGCCACTGTGCTGATTTACAGCAAGTGGTTTGCACAGTAATCCATGTAATTTAGTGCTGAGTCTTCTGGGAATGTTTAATATTCATTCAAGAGTTGAATTTTCTGGGGTTGTTTTGGGGATTCGGTATTTCGATCGGATTATCAAATTTCGTCTTTTGTGTATTTCCGGATAATTTTCAGAATATGTTAAAAACTTCGACCGGATATAAATACCCAATTTTTCCCCTGTCGGGAAATTTCCAAGTGTTGGATTTTTCCGTAGTTTAACAACGTTCTAAGTAGTGCAAGTAACGCGATGGACCCTCTAGAAGACAACAAACCTTAACTCGATTATGTGACCGTCTTGAACTGCCCTTTGAACCTTCGGGTTTGGGGCAGTACGGCGTGCCACATGTGAGGCGTTGGCTTGACCCTTCTACGGCTGGACCGTTGGTACTGAGGCACGAACTGAATGTTGCTAGACTTATTTCATGTGTTGGAATGTATGGGGAAAACTTGGGTATTCGACTGTTCGATCGGAAAGTTTAACATTTTCTGTTTATCTGGAATGTGATACAATAATTGGAATTCACAAACAGTTATGAGATAACTGAATGAATGTTATAAATTTAGCAGTTTAGTCCCATATGATATTGAAAAGAGTTTTCGATAATGAGACTAAAATGCGGGATTTATATCTGTTAGGCATGTGATGTCTAAAAAGGTTGCGGATTCCAATTGTTGTAGTTTTGCACTTTCTTTTCTGTGACCGTAAGTGTAGTATGTTCATATCGCCGGTTTCGTTGCTATACGTCAACGACAATTGGGGTATGCATACTTACTTACGTTGATGACATGTGATGTTATGTGTTGCTGGATATGTTATATTGGATCGTCGTATTCGAATAGCCGGGGGTTTTTATGTGAGATGAGCGTTTTTCATTTTCATTCATGTAAAAACTTGTATGTAATATTCTTTTATTTGGGGCACTTCCAGGTAGCGGAAGTTGTCACCCTTTGTATATTATTTACTTTTCCGCATTAGGATAGACCCAAGGAGGGGAGCATAAGTAACCGGGTTCTGGGGTCCAGTGGGAGACCAACTCGAGGAGTCGAGTCCGGGTCTCCTAACCCTAGAATGGGCAGGGTTGCTTGCCGCTCTCGTAGGGGTCTAGGGGTGTGGGATTGGCTATTCATCACGACTGTGGAATCCGTGTTTTATACTGGCTCGTATTGAAAACACGGACGTCCTAGTATATCCAATATTTCATATGTTTATTCTGCTGCGTTATCTGTGATGCGATTCTGTGATGGATTTAGTATATGATATATATGATATATTATATAGACGTTACTTATGTTTTACACCCGCGCTAGCCCTGCCCTGCTCTGTCGTTAGTTACCTAACCTAACGGTGCACGAGGGGACATCGAGGCGAATGCGGATGGCATAAGTGTACGTCATATCTATCTGTGATGTTTAGGTATTTAAATGATGGGACTTCATTAATGTGATTAATGAAAGATAAGAAACCTAAGATGTTGTAGAATCGAATTTTAAAAAAAAATAGGTAGCTACAGTTCTTGCTTTGCACAGCGGTATATATGATATACCCCGCACCTTATTCGATGAGGAAAGGACCGAGATCCCTTCACCGGGAGTGACTCCTTTAGCAATAACTGGCAGATGCTACAAACTCGGTTTGCTTTTGACTGCTTTTGGTTTTTTGCTTTGCACAGCGATATATATGATATATCCCGCACCTCATTCGACGAGGAAAGGACCGAGATCCCTTCACCGGGAGTGACTCCTTTAGCAAAACTAGAAAAGCCTCAAAATCACTCCATTTTAAAAACTTCATTTGATTCTACAACGATATCAAGTTCATTACGCTCATGGTTTTCAGAAAAACCTGGCGTAGCCCTCCGTCATTTCAGATGAGTAGTAGTTAGTATTCGTGCTACGTTTGTTGGCCTGTGTCAAGGCGTAGTGTGCGGTAGCTAACTAGTATTTATCTGCTTATGCATATGAAGTAGATTGGATTAGGGTAGTCGTGCGACTTTGTTGGCCTGCGTCAAGGGTCGTGCGGGTGGGTTTAATTCAATCAGGAAATGACGGGTTGAACTTGACTAGCGCACTATGGTTTGTTGGCCTGCGTCAAGGTCATAGCACGCTAGGGGCAAAAGCATTATCGGGAATTTCAAGTGTTGAAATTTGCAATGAGATTGCATACCTTCTATGAGATAGTTGGATCCCGATACCCACTGCGAGTAAGAGTTACTCCTGGGAGAGTTTTACACATTGCAATTAGCTGATCAAGTAGGTGTCTAGAAAGGTGTTAACGAGGTTACGCCTCTGGGAAAATGAGGTTTACATTAATTAGGTTCGTGCGAAAGCACGGGGGACCTCCCTCAAAGTACCGACACTGGCATGGCTGAAAGATTGGCGAACTTGTAGTGTGTAATTAATCCCGGCTAGTCTTTCCTTTTAAGGTTTGGAGGAAGATTTGATAAAAAGCAGTGGGAGCCATCCTGATTAGATAAGATAATAACCAATCTGATCTTGCACGAGCATACGCTAAAGTGTTTTCTTCTCTCTCTCTCTCCAGGTAGCGACCATTTCATGCCCTAATGAAGATAATAATATGGATGTATTGACCGAACCCACATGTTATACTGTGCTGGGGAACGTTGGTCCCGTTCCTTCCTATAAGAGTTATAGGAATGAACAGGATATAGGGGAATACCAGGATTCACATGCCACCCGAATGAAGAAAGTACATGTTGATGCATTTTCTTCGGGTGTGTTCGTTACTGAGAACTGTTTCTCTATTTGCTCTACGTCCTGGGTATTGGATACCGGGTCGGAATCCCATATATGTAATCAGTTACATGGGCTAAGGAAAGGTAGAGAACTTGGAGAAGGTGATAAAGACATTAGAGTTGGAAATGGTGCAATTGTTGCAGCTAAAACTGTCGGGGAATATCACCTTGTATTACCAACTGGTAATACATTGGTTCTGAACGAATGCTATTACATGCCGAACCTGATATGCAATATTATATCGGTTTCTTTATTAAGTAAAGAGGGATATAATTTTGTATTACAGGATAATGTTATGAACATTTTCCGTAACCAAAAGTTGGTTGGATCAGGCACGTTATGCAATGGCATTTATGTTCTAAATCAATCAACGGTTCTGAGCATAACAAACACACACAAGAGGAAGAGTTCAGAACTGAACGAATCCTTCTTGTGGCATTGTAGATTGGGTCACATCAATGTGACACGACTAGCTAAGTTGCATAAAGATGGATATTTAAATCCGTTTGAATTTTCATCTTATGACACTTGCCAGTCATGTCTCAAAGGCAAGATGACCAAGACTCCGTTTACGGGACATGGGGAAAAAGTTACCGAACTCTTGGGACTTATACATAGTGATGTATGTGGTCCCATGTCTACACATGCCAGGGATGGTTCTTCGTACTTCATTACATTCACTGACGATCTCTCTAGATTCGGATATGTGTTCCTGATGAAACACAAATCAGAAGCTTTTGAGAAGTTTAGAGAATATAAACAAGAAGTCGAGAACCAAACCGGAAAAAGTATTAAAATCCTTCGATCTGATCGAGGAGGTGAATACTTGAGCAATGAATTCCTGGACTTCCTAAAAGAGAATGGGATTCTTTCTCAGCTGACTCCTCCATATACACCACAGCACAATGGTGTATCAGAACGGAGGAACCGCACCCTATTAGATATGGTGCGCTCTATGATGAGCACAGCTGAGTTACCTATTTCCTTCTGGGGATATGCACTGGAAACAGCTGCAGACCTATTGAATATGGTTCCCACCAAAACCGTGCCGACCACTCCATATGAGATATGGAAAGGAAAGAGACCATGTCTTAATTATGTTAAGATATGGGGTTGTCCGGCCTATGTAAAAACGCAAAATCCGGACAAACTCGCGGCAAGGTCTATTCTGTGTAAGTTTATTGGATATCCCAAACATTCGCGAGGGTATATCTTCTACCACCCTGAGGAACAAAGAGTGTTTGTTTCTCGGCATGCCACCTTTTTAGAAAAGGAATTTCTTGAAAAAGAGATTAGTGGTCATGAGGTAGAACTGGAAGAGGTTCCAGCTGCAGAAGCTACAACAGAAGATATGGTGGAACCAGAGGATTCCGTAGTTCCCGATGAACCCCAGCCACTCCGCCGATCTAGTAGGGTTCCTCGCCAACCTGAGAGATACTACGATTTTCTCATGGACGGTGGTAGCGAAGATTGCATCATGGAGGATGATGACCCAACTAGCTTCGAGCAGGCCATCACGAGTGGGGACTCAGTGAAATGGCTGGATGCTATGCGGTCCGAGATGGAATCCATGTACACCAACAAAGTATGGACTTTGGACGTTGCTCCTGAAGGGGTAAAACCCATTGGGAGCAAGTGGATCTTCAAGAAGAAACTTGGTGTAGATGGGAAAGTGGAGACTTTCAAAGCTAGACTTGTAGCAAAGGGTTTTCGTCAAAGACCAGGTGTGGACTATGACGAGACCTTTTCTCCAGTAGCTATGCTTAAATCCATCCGGATCATGCTTGCCATCGCTGCTTATCATGATTACGAAATCTGGCAAATGGATGTTAAGACCGCCTTTCTAAATGGTGATTTAGAAGAGTGCGTGTACATGACTCAGCCAGAGGGCTTCGTAGACAATGGGAGCAGCGGGAAGGTGTGCAAGCTGCTTAAATCCATTTATGGATTAAAGCAAGCATCGCGGAGTTGGAACATCTGCTTTGACGTCGTTATCAAAGAGTTTGATTTCGTCAAAAATCCAGATGAACCTTGTATCTACAAGAAGGTGGCAGAGAGTAAGGTTGTCTTCCTCGTATTGTACGTGGACGACATACTCTTGATAGGAAATGATATTCCTATGCTGCAATCGGTCAAGCTCTTCTTATCACAAAGATTCTCAATGAAAGATCTTGGTGATGCCTCCTGCATATTGGGAATTAGGATCTATAGAGATAGATCCAAACGGATTTTGGGATTGTCCCAATCCAGGTACATTGACACCATACTAAAGAGGTTTAGTATGGAAGAGTCCAAGCGTGGGAACTTACCCACGATCTCTGGAGTCACTCTCTCCAAAGAGATGTCTCCCAAGACTGATTTGGAGAGAGCTCGCATGCAAGGGATACCCTATGCTTCGGCAGTAGGCTCTATCATGTATGCGATGCTATGTACCAGACCCGATGTAGCATACTCACTAAGTATAGTGAGCAGGTATCAAGCTAATCCTGGAGAGAGTCACTGGACAGCTGTGAAGAGCATTCTCAAGTACTTGCGAAGGACTAGAGATATGTTCTTGGTGTATGGTAACGGAGAACTCCAAGTGGAGTCCTTTACCGATTCGAGCTTCCAGAGTGATAAGGACGACTCTAAGTCGCAGTCGGGCTTTGTCTTTACCCTTTACGGAGGGGCGGTTAGCTGGAAGAGTTCCAAGCAGGAAACCGTGGCAGACTCGACGATGGAGGCTGAATACATCGCTGCCAACGATGCTGCTAAAGAAGCTGTCTGGATCAAAAAGTTCATTACTGAACTTGGAGTGGTTCCATCCATTGAGCATCCAATACCTTTGTATTGTGATAACAATAGAGTGGTGGCTTTGGCCAAGGAACCCAGGTCCCATCAGCGGTCCAGGCATATTCTGAGGCGGTATCACCTGATCTGGGAGATAGTTGATCGCCGGGAGATCGAGGTAAGGAGAGTTGACACGAAGAACAACACGGCGGATCCACTCACGAAGGCCATTCCCCAGACACAGTTTGAGAGACTCTTCGGGATGCTCGGTATGCGATACTACAGCAGCTGGCCCTAGTGCAAGTGGGAGATTGTTAGTTGTATGTATGCCCTAGAGGCCAGTATTGTACATATGTTGTATATTATATTGGATGCTTGGACATATATAGAGATGACTTTCTTGCTCGATATGATAGTATGCTATCTGGTTACTCTTTATCTTAACATGTACACTAGTCTCTTTATACTGTCTTATAGTTACATGTTGGTAAAGCCCTTAGGATGTGTACTTGACTACCTGGACTATGATGCGGATCATACTAGTGGGGACATGGTAGTCCATAAGTACATACTTCAAGGTCCCTAGTCGTGGGTGCATCGAGACGGGGCATCGATATACCAGAGTAGACTAGCGTATACGCTTCTCGACCCATGTGATGGGCGATGGATGATCCCATATCCATTGGTGTTTGACATCAGAGATGGTATACGGGTGCTCAGTGGAGACTGGGTACACTGGACGGACTCGCCGAGAACTCCCAGATGGTATTATACCTCACGTTAGATGGCAGTTCTCAGGTGACACTTCTGCAGGTTAGTCTGTAGACCCGAGATCGTCATAGAGTCTTGTGTGATTCCCACTGTGCTTTGATCTCCACCTTACCACGTCTATGAGGGCGTGCAAAACGGTGGTCTTTGGGTACAGTCCCGAGTCACATGGAGGCAATGAGCGATAGGAGGGGTTTCGTCTCTCCCGGTATTGGGGGTTGATGTTGCGCAGTGCTCGATTGGCCGTAGCAGGGAAGTCCCTGGCCAGGGCTGATCAGAGATTTGCTGGTAAGTGTTACCAGTAGTTTCTCGACCCGTTATGAGCCTCACATCGGCACGACTTATCGGGTTATTATGGTCTGACGTCTACCACCCCTAGACTTGATATGCGATATATCAGACGAAGAGACCGGACTGTACGGTAAGTGTTACTGGTCGGATTCGCAGGAGTGTGAGCGGGCTAGCTCGTCGATCTTCTGATCGCTCAATACCCGGGTGGCCGTTACGTTTAGCAGACCGCTTGCGGCTTGTGGGTGCTTGATATGGTCATCATCTGCTACCGGCGTATTGACGAGTCTTTAGAGTCCTACACAGAGGTTTCCTGGTTCAAGCGAAACGAAATAGGAGCGCATATGAGATGTGTGCAGGACCGAGAATAATGCGTGTATGTGATACCGCATTTCATTCTCGCGATATATGTTTTCGATTGGTTATATTCGATATGACCTAGTTATCGAATCATTGATTCGATAAATCGATACATTGAATACTAGTCGGTTATGTGCGACATGACCGGATCATTGAATCAAATGTTGATTTAATGATTTAATGTATAATTATATATTTGATATATTACTTTGCATTAACTAGTATTGGTTCACTTTAAACGGATTTTTCTCACTTGGTGTGCACATTGTATATGTGATATGTTTTGTGTACACTTGTTTGTATCATGATTGATGATGCATAATAACTTGGCTTTGTGTGAAGAATTGGACCATGGTTATGATAAGGGTTAGGATTTTTGATTATTCACTTAATTATTTATCCATTATTTATTCATTTAATTAGGTGAAAGAAAACAAAAAGGGTTTCTTTTCTTCATGAAGCTTATTGAAGCTTCATGAAACTTTGACCAAAGTCATCCCTTTTGTCTTCATCCTTAACCCTAACCACTAATCTAACCTTGGTCAATTCTCTACACATAACCATGGTTTACTTTATGATAAGTATTGATTTTCCTTTTTATTTCAATGACTTATCATAACATTATCATCATCTTCTTCATCTTCTTCTTCTTCTCAAGCTTGCTACTCCAATGGCAACTTGAGTTCTAGTGAGAGAATTCCAAATCTAAAGTGAACCCATCTCCTATTTCTTCACCCTCTACCTCTTGCCAAGTTGTTTTGGGTGTTCTCTTCACAACTTTCACAACTTTGTGAAGTCGGAGCTTGAACTAGTGCAACCTCGACGTAGATCGTCTTTGACACAAAGCCGACGACCTATTCCGCACATTATTCCGATGAAGCCGACGAATGAGTCGAGGATTCATGATGGACAGCGAGGGCATGACCACGTGGAGCTAAGGAGGTGGAAATCCGGATCTACAAAGGTTGTAGCTTCCGACCTTTAGTTAATTTGTTAACTAGCTTTATCTTTTCGCCTAAACATCTAGTCTAAGATCCGTAGTCTAGGGTTTCTCGGCACCAAAAATTTTAAATTGGCATGTTCGATGCCTTGTGAGACCTTACTAGAGTGCCTAGGAACCTTTCATCCTCGAATCTCAAGTGCCAAACACCGACACTCTCGATCCCCGTATCGGTAATATACGTCCTCGAATCTCAATTGCCAAACATCGACACTCTCGATCCCCGTATCGGTATTATACGTCCTAGAATCTCAAGTGCCAAACACCGACACTCTCGATCCCCGTATCGGTATTATACGTCCTCGAATCTCAAGTGCCAAACACCGACACTTTAGATCCCCGTATCAGTAATATACGTCCTCAAATCTCAAGTGCCAAACACCGACACTCTCTATCCCCGTATCGGTAATATAACAAATCTCAAGTAAAGAATAAGAATACTTGCATAATTCCATGAACCCACCACGGTCCTCAAATCCAGAAAATATCAAGTAGTGAATACATATGAATGCATGAGTCAATACACGGATATTAGCCTCTCATTCCACTAATATATGTGTATAGGCATATATAACAGCGTCCCATTCCCTTGTTATATATACAAAGGAGTAAAAATATCAGAGAACATCATATGAAATCCATGAATGTAATATATACAACATGAAACAGTTTTATGAGCATATAAAGGAAAACAGCTATTTAACTGCAACAAGTTACTAAATATATCACGCGGTTCCTGATTTCCCCGAAATCAGATGCAACATCATAGACAGGTGAACGTGTAGCTATAACAAGGTATGCGTAACCATGTCAGTATAGCAAGATATATGTGTCCATAAGCAAGTATGTATGATGTCAAAGTAGCTGTAGCAAGGTATATGTCTATACCTATCCATAATACCCTCCAGGTATATGTATGTATGTGTACCAGATGTACATGTTGTTAGTTATATGTATGCCCTAGAGGCCATTACTGTACATTGGATGTATATTGTTGTGGATGCTGGGACATATATAGGTAGGACTTTCTTGCTCGACATGATAATACGCTATCTGGTTACTCTTTATCTTAACAGGTATACTTTCTGTCTCTCTGTTACATGTTGATAAAGCCCTTAGGATGTGTACTCGACTTCCAGGACTGTGATGCAGATCATACTAGTGGGGCCTGGGTAGTCCATGAGTACATCCTTCAATGTTCCTAGTCGTGGGAATATCGAGACGGGGCATCGATATTCCAGAGTAGACTAGCGCATATCTTCTCGACCCATGTGATGGGCGATGGATGATCCCATATCCATTGGTGTTTGACATCAGAGATGGTATGCGGGTGCTCAGTGGAGACTGGGTACACTGAACGGACTCGCCGAGAACTCCCAGATGGTATTATACCTCACGTGAGATGGCAGTTCTCTGGTGACACTGGTACAGCTTAGTCTGTTGACACGAGATCGTCATAGAGTCTTGTGTGTCTCCCACTGTGCTTTGATTTCCACCCTACCACGGCTCTATTGAGTCGTGCAAACAGGTGGTTTTTTGGTACAGTCCCGATTCACATGGAGGCAATGAGCGATAGGAGGGGATTCGTCTCTCCCGGTATTGGGAGTTGATGTTGCGCTATGCCCGACTGGCCATAACAGGAAATCCCTGGCCAGGGTTGCAGTGATATACTGGTAAGAGTTATCAGTAGTTTCACGATTGTTATGGACCTCACGTCGGCATGACTTATCAAGCTATTGGGGTCTGACGTTTACCACCCCTAGGCGAGATATGCGACATATCAGACGAACAGACCGGACTGTACGGTAAGTGTTACTGGTTGGATTCACAGGAGTGTGAGCGGGCTTGCTCGTCGATCTTCTGATCGCTCAATACCCGGGTGGCCGTTACGTTTAGCAGACCGCTTGCGGCTTATGGGTGTTTGATATGATCATCATCTGCTGCCGGCGTATTGACGAGTCTTTAGAGTCCTACACAGAGGTTTCCTAGCTCAAGCGAAATGAAATAGGAGCGCATATGAGATATGTGCGGGACCGAGAATAATGCGAGTATGTGATACCGTATTCCATTCTCGCGATGAATGTATCGATTGGTTGTATGCGATATAACCTAGTTATCGAATCGAAGATTGATTCGATAAGCCGATACATTGGATACTAGTCGGTTATATGCGACATGACCGGATCATTGAATCAAGTGTTGATTTAATGATTTAATGCATAATTATATATTTGATATATTACTTTGCATTAACTAGTATTAGTTCACTTTAAATGGATTTTCTCACTTGATATGCACATTGTATATGTGATATATTTTTGTGCACTTGATTGTATCATGTTTGATGATACATGAATGTTTGTGTGTATGATTAAACCATGGTTATGCAATGGTTAGGGTTTTCATTTTCTTACTTATTCATTTATTTATTTTGTTTATTTATTTTGGAAAAGATAAAGAGAAAATTGTGGCTTTCTTTTTTTGTTGTTGAAGCTTCATGAAGCTTTGACCAAGTGACCATTTTGTCTTCATGCTTAACCCTAACCATTCAAACTAACCATGGTTTATTCTCTATACCTAACTATGGTTGCTATATGATAAGTATTCATTTATTTTCTATTTTAGAATAATACTTATCATATTCTTTCTTCTTCTTCTTCATCTTCAACAATGAAGAAAGCTTGCCTCCATCAATGGCAACTTGTGAAAATGAGTGAGAAATCCAATTCCAAAGTGAACCCACTTCCTATTTCTTCATCCTCTACCTCTTTCCAAGTAGTATAGGGTGTTTTCTTCACAAGTTTCATGGCTTGGTGAAGTTGGAGCTTGATCTTGTGTTGCCTCGACGTAGATCATCTTCGGCATCGAAGTCGACGACCTAGTCCGCCCATTTCTCCGATGAAGCCGATGCTAGAGTCCGGGATCCGATATGGACAGCGAGGGGACTTCATCACGGAGCCATGGAGGTGGAGGACCGGATCTACAAAGGTTGTAGCCCCCTTTCTTTAGCTATAAATTCGTTTATTTGCATTGCATCGTCTATACATCTAGTTAACGATCCGTATCAGGGTTTCTCGGCACTTGTAAAATTTTAATTGACCATGTTTGATCACTTGTGAAACCTCATTAGTGTGCCTAGGAACCCTACAGTGGTATCAGAGACTGGCTAGAGCCTTAGACGATGCGTAGATGGAGTTAGAAGCCCGATCAAACCGAAACCCTAAATCCAAAATGCTCTCTGGACATTTTTCAAAAACTGGGTTTTTTCCAGATTAAAAATTCTTTAAAAATTCAGCAGGAAGATATAAGAATTATGGTGCAAAACGAGCTCATGATTCGTCTAAACCGCCGCGGAACAGCGGCAGAAGCATGGCTTCTGCGTCGGTTCCGCGGCCGTGTGGTCACAATGCCCAATAATTTTTGCACAGTAATTCCTCTTTTCTGATGATGGATTTTCTGGGAATTTTTAAATATCACTCAAGAGTTGAGTTTTCTGGGTTGTATTGGGAGTTCGTAAATTCGATCGGATTATCAAACTTTGTCCATGTGCTTTTTCGGGTAATTTTAGAATATGTTAAAAAGTTCGACCGGATATAAATACCCATTTTTCCCCCTGCCGGGAAATTTCCAATTGTTGGATTTTCCATAGTTTAATGACGTTCCAAGTAGTGCAAGTAACGCGATGGTCCCTCTAGAAGACAACAAACCTTAACTCGATTATGTGACCGTCTTGAACTACCCTTTGAACCTTAAGGTTTGGGGCAGTACGGCGTGCCACATGTGAGGCGTTGGCTTGACCCTTCTACGGCTGGACCGTTGGTACTGAGGCACGAACTGAATGTTTTTAGACTTATTTCATGTGTTGAGCTGTATCGGGAAAACTTGGGTGTTCGATTGTTAAATCGGAAAGTTTAACATTTTCTATTTATCCGGAATGTGATACAACATTTGGAATTCACAAGTAGTTATGAGATAACTGCATGAATGTTATAAACATAGCAATTTAGTCTCACTTGATCGGTTGCCACGGAATTTTGATGTGATCAAAAGTCCGTCGCAATCACGTAGCGTATGCGGATACTCGCCGGGTAAACTTAATAGACAGACTTGCCCCATAGCCCCGACCAAGTGACTGCAGGAGAACCCCGTCGCCGAAAGCATCCGTTCGGGTGCTCGCGGCAGCGGTGTTCCGCCTTGGTGCACTTTGTCGACGGCATCGGGGGTGCAGCCGCCTACTAAAGTTTGCGACGAGCATTCGATCAAAATGTCGGGAATCCTGTTGAATTCCCCGACTTGATATTGAAAAGAGTTTTCGATAATGAGACTGAAATGCGGGGTTTATAATTGTTAGGCATGCGATGTCTAAGGAATTCATTTGGCTAGGCATGCGATGTCTAAAGAGTTTGCGGATTCCAACTTTTGTAGTTTTACACTTTCTTTTCTGTGACCGTAAGTGTAATATGTGATATCGCTGGTTTCGTTGCTATATGTCAACGACAATTGGGATGTGCATATTTACTTACGTTGATGACATGTGATGTTATGTGTTGCTGGATATGTTATATTAGATCGTCGTGTTCGAATAGCCGGGGGGGTTTTATGTGAGACGAGTGTTTTTCCATCTTCATTCATGTAAAAACTTGTATGTAATATTCTTTTATTGGGGCACTTCCAGGTTGCGGATGTTGTCACCATTTGTATATTATTTACTTTTCCGCATTAGGATAGACCCAAGGAGGGGAGCACAAGTAACCGGGTTCTGGGGTCCAGTGGGAGACCAACTCGAGGAGTCGAGTCCGGGTCTCCTAACCCTAGAATTGGTAGGGTTGCTTGCCGCTCTCGTAGGGGTCTAGGGGTGTGGGATTGGCTATTCATCATGACCGTGGAATCCGTGTTTTATACTGGCTCGTATTGAAAACACGGACGTCCTAGTATATCCAATATTTCATATGATATTTTCTGCTACGTTATCTGTGATGTGATCATGTGATTTGTTCAGATAGATATAGTATATAGTATATATGATATATTATATAGACGTTGCTTATGTTTTACACCCGCGCTAGCCCTGCCTCGTTCTAGCGTTAGTTACCTAACCTAACGGTGCAGACGGGACATCGAGGCGAATACAGATGGCATAAGCGTACGTTATATTTATCTGTGATGGTTAGGTGGACTTAAATGATGGGATATTCATTAATGAGATTAATGAAAGAAAATAAACCTAATTGATGTTGTGGAATCGAATTTCAAAATAAATCAGGTAGCTACAGTTCTTGCTTTGCATTGCGGTGTTCCTTGTAGAACATCCTGCACCTTATTCGATGAGGAAAGGACCGAGATCCCTTCACCGGGAGTGACTCCTTTAGCAATAACTGGCAGATGCTACAACCCTCGGTTTGTCTTTTGATTGCTTCTATAGTTTTTGCTTTGCACAGTGATATATATGATATATCCCGCACCTCATTCGACGAGGAAAGGGCCGACGATCCCTTCACCGGGAGTGACCCCTTTAGCAAAACTAGAAAATCCTCAAAAACATTCCATTTAAAAACCATTTGATTCCGCAACGAGATCAAGTTCAGAGCGTTAAAGGTTTTCATAAAAACTATTCGCAACCCTCCGTCATTTTAGAAAGTAGAGTACTTAGTATTCGTGCTACGTTTGTCGACCATAGCCGAGGCGTAGTGTGCGGTAGCTAAGTGATGTATTCCTACACCGCATATGATGCGATTAGTTAGGACAGTCATGTGGCTTTGTTGACCTTAGCCAAGGGTCATGTGGGTGGGTCTAATTAATCACGAAATGACGGGTAGAACTTGACTAGTACCTATGATTTGTTGACCTTAGCCAAGGTCATAGGTGCTAGGGGTAAAAACCATTATCGGGAGTTTCAAGTGTTGAAATTTGCAATGAGATTGCATACCTTCTATATGATAGTTGGATCCCGATACCCACTGCGAGTAATTGTTACTCCTAGGAGAGTTTTGCACTTTGCAATTAGCCTATCAAGTAGGTGTCTAGAAAGGTGTCAACGGGGTTACGCCTCTGGAAAAACGAGGTTTACTGTAATTAGGTCCGTGCGAAAGCACGGGGAACCTCCCTCAAAGTACCGACACTGGCCTGGCTGAAAGATTGGCGAACTTGTAGAGTGTAATTAATCCCGGCTAGTCTTTCCTTTTAAGGTTTGAAGGAAGATTTGATAAAAACAGTGGGAGCCATCCTGACTAGATAAAATAAATAACCAATCTAATCTTGCAAGAGCGCACGCAGAGTGTTTTCTTCTCTCTCTCTCCAGGTAGCGACCATATCACGCCTTAATCAAGATAATAATATGGATGTTTTGACCGAACCCGCTTGTTATACTGAGCTGGGGAACGTTGGTCCGCTACAACTTATAATTGTTATAAGACAGAGCAGGAAATAGGGCAATACCAGAATTCCTATGCCGCCCAAACGAAGAAAGTGCATATGATGCATCTCCTTCGGGTATGTTCATTACAAAGAACTGTTTCTCAGTATCCTCTGCATCCTGGGTATTTGATACCGGATCAGGATCCCAGATATGTAATCTGTTACATAGGGCTACAAAAAGGTAGAAAAACTGAGAACGGGTGATAAGTTTCATGAGACAGAAAACGGGGCAAGAGTTGCAGCCAAGTCTGTGAGTCACTGTCACCCTGTATTACCAATACATTGATTCTGAACAAATGCTGTTAGATACCGAACCTGATATACAAAATCATATCAGTCTCTTTATTAGTAAAGAAATGATAAAATTTTGTATTGATGGATAATGTTTTGAACATTTCCTATATCAAAAGTTGATCGGTTCAGGCACGTTATCTAAAAGTATTGACGTTCTAAATCAAACTACAGTTCCTAGTATATAGAACACACACAAGAGGAAGAGTTCAGAAATGAACGAATCCTTCTTGAGGCATTGTAGACTAGGTCACATCAATGCGACCCGACTGGCTGAAGTTACATTTTAGATGCATACTTAAATCAGTTTGAATTTACATCTTGTGAAACTTACCAGTCATGTCACAAAGATTAGATGACCATAGCTCTGTTTATTGGGAACAGAGAAAGAGTTAATGAACTCTTGGGACTGATACATGATGATGTATGTAAGGTCTCCTGTCTACATATGCCAGGACTGGTTCTCTATACTTCATTACGTTCTCTGATGATCTCTCAAGATTCAGTCATATGTTCCTGTTGAAACATGAGTCCGAACCTTTTGAGATATTCACAGAATATAAGCAAGAAGTAGAGAACCAATACGGGTATAAGTATTATGTCCTATGATAAGATCAGGGAGGAGAATACTTGTGCATGGAATTCTCGGACTATTCTAAAAGAAAATGAGATTCTCTCTCAGTATTACTCCTCTGAATACACCACAGCACAACGGTGTATCGGGGCGGAGCAATCGCACAATATTAGATATGGTGTGCTCTATGATGAGCATTACTGAGTTACCTATTTCCTCTTGGGGTTGTGCACTTGAGAAGCTGCATACCTATTGAATTAGGTTCGAATCAGATCGCTGCCTACCACTCCATATAAGATATGGTATGGGAAGAACCTATCTCTTAAGTTAGTTAAGATTTGGGGTTGTCCGGCCTATGTCTAAAGCAAAATCCGGACAAGATCGAGGCAAGGTCAGTTCTGTAGAACTGGAAAGGTTCCAGCTATACAAAACTGCAGCTGATGATTTGACAGAACCAAAGGATTCAATAGTCCTCAACGAACCACAGCCTCTCCGCCGATCTAGCAGGGTTCCTCACCTGCCTGAGAGATACTTTGGTTTCTCGATGACAGTGGGAGCGAGGAATGCATCATGAGATGATGACCTAACTAGTTCCGAGCAGGCCATCGAGAGTAGGGACTCTGTAAGAATGGCTGGATGCTTAGCGATCTGAGATGGAATCCATGTACACCAACAAAGTATGGACTTTGGTTGCTATATCTGAAGGGTTAAATCCCCATCAGGAGCAAGTATATCTTGAGAATATTACTTGGTGTAGATGGAAAAGTTGAGACTTTCAAAGCTAGACTTGTTAATGGTTTTCGTCATCAACCAAGCATGAATAATGATGAAACCTTTTTCCAGGGACTATGCTTAAGTCCATCCAGATCCTACTTACCATTGCTACATACCATGACTACGATATCTGGTGGTTGGGTGCCATGACTACTTTTCTAAATAGTGATTTAGAAGAGAACGTCTATAAGAACACAGCCAGAGGGCTTCGTAAACAGTAGGAGCAGCGGAAACGTGTGCAAGTTGCTTTACAGAATAAAGCAGGCATCGCGGAGTTGGAACGTCTGTTTTGATGTGGTAGTCGAAGTGTTTGACTTCATCAAAATGGTAGATGAACCTTGTATGTACAAAAGGGTAGTCTGGAGTATGGTGATGATCCTCGTAGAGTACGTACATGACATACTCTTGATAGGGAAGGAGTTTCCTATACTATGCTCGGTCAATCTCCGCTTATCACAAGGATTCTCCAATAGGATCGAAGTGATACCTCCTAAATCCTGAGTTTTCATCTATGAGATAGATGTAATTGGATGCTAGGATTCTCACTAGATGTAGTGAAATGGTATCAATCGATCCTGGGGAGAATCACTGGAAACGTTCCAGGGTGATAAAGACGACTGAATGTCAGTCACAGGCATTGTCTTTACCCTCAGTAAAGGGACGGTATGTTGGAAGAGTTCCAAGCTAGATACCGTGGCAAACTAGACGATAAAGGCTGGTAACATCGCTATTAAAGATACTACCAAAGAGGCAGTTTGGGTGTATATTGGTTCATAAGATGAACTCGGTTCCTACCATTGTATGACAATGGAAGTGAGGCTTTGACCCTGGAACCCCGGTCCCATCAGTGACCCAGACATATTCTGAGGCAGCATCACCTGATCATGGAGATAGTTGATCTCCAGGTTGATCGAGGTTAGGAGAGTTGACTCAGAGGACAACACGGCGGATCCACTCACGAAGACCTTTTCCCAAAGACAGACTTTTAGGGGATGGTTGAGTATTAGATACTACAACTACTGCTACAGATGGCCCTAGTGCAAGTGGGAGATTGTTAGTTATATGTATGCCCTAGAGGCCATTACTGTACATTGGATGTATATTGTAGTGGATGCTGGGACATATATAGGTAGGACTTTCTTGCTCAACATGATAGTACGCTATCTGGTTACTCTTTATCTTAACAGGTATACTTTCTGTCTCTCTGTTACATGTTGATAAAGCCCTTAGGATGTGTACTCGACTTCCAGGACTGTGATGCAGATCATACTAGTGGGGCCTGGGTAGTCCATGAGTACATCCTTCAATGTTCCTAGTCGTGGGAATATCGAGACGGGGCATCGATATTCCAGAGTAGACTAGCGCATATCTTCTCGACCCATGTGATGGGCGATGGATGATCCCATATCCATTGGTGTTTGACATCAGAGATGGTATGCGGGTGCTCAGTGGAGACTGGGTACACTGAACGGACTCGCCGAGAACTCCCAGATGGTATTATACTTCACGTCAGATGGCAGTTCTCTGGTGACACTGGTACAGCTTAGTCTGTTGACCCGAGATCGTCATAGAGTCTTGTGTGTCTCCCACTGTGCTTTGATTTCCACCCTACCACGGCTCTATTGAGTCGTGCAAACAGGTGGTTTTTTGGTACAGTCCCGATTCGCATGGAGGCAATGAGCGATAGGAGGGGATTCGTCTCTCCCGGTATTGGGGGTTGATGTTGCGCTATGCCCGACTGGCCATAACAGGAAATCCCTGGCCAGGGTTGCAGTGATATACTGGTAAGAATTATCAGTAGTTTCACGATTGTTATGGACCTCACGTCGACATGACTTATCAAGCTATTGGGGTCTGACGTTTACCATCCCTAGGCGAGATATGCGACATATCAGACGAACAGACCGGACTGTACGGTAAGTGTTACTGGTTGGATTCACAGGAGTGTGAGAGGGCTTGCTCGTCGATCTTCTGATCGCTCAATACCCGGGTGGCCGTTACGTTTAGCAGACCGCTTGCGGCTTGTGGGTGTTTGATATGATCATCATCTGCTGCCGGCGTATTGACGAGTCTTTAGAGTCCTACACAGAGGTTTCCTAGCTCAAGCGAAATGAAATAGGAGCGCATATGAGATATGTGCGGGACCGAGAATAATGCGAGTATGTGATACCGTATTCCATTCTCGCGATGAATGTATCGATTAGTTGTATGCGATATAACCTAGTTATCGAATCGAAGATTCATTCGATAAGCCGATACATTGGATACTAGTCGGTTATATGCGACATGACCGGATCATTGAATCAAGTGTTGATTTAATGATTTAATGCATAATTATATATTTGATATATTACTTTGCATTAACTAGTATTAGTTCACTTTAAATGGATTTTCTCACTTGATATGCACATTGTATATGTGATATATTTTTGTGCACTTGATTGTATCATGTTTGATGATACATGAATATTTGTGTGTATGATTAAACCATGGTTATGCAATGGTTAGGGTTTTCATTTTCTTACTTATTCATTTATTCATTTTGTTTATTTATTTTGGAAAAGATAAAGAGAAAATAGTGGCTTTCTTTGTTTGTTGTTGAAGCTTCATGAAGCTTTGACCAAGTGACCATTTTGTCTTCATGCTTAACCCTAACCATTCAAACTAACCATGGTTTATTCTCTACACCTAACTATGGTTGCTATATGATAAGTATTCATTTATTTTCTATTTTAGAATAATACTTATCATATTCTTTCTTCTTCTTCTTCATCTTCAACAATGAAGAAAGCTTGCCTCCATCAATGGCAACTTGTGAAAATGAGTGAGAAATCCAATTCCAAAGTGAACCCACTTCCTATTTCTTCATCCTCTATCTCTTGCCAAGTAGTATAGGGTGTTTTCTTCATAAGTTTCATGGCTTGGTGAAGTTGGAGCTTGATCTTGTGTTGCCTCGACGTAGATCATCTTCGGCATCGAAGTCGACGACCTAGTCCGCCCATTTCTCCGATGAAGCCGATGCTAGAGTTCGGGATCCGATATGGACAGTGAGGGGACTTCATCACGGAGCCATGGAGGTGGAGGACCGGATCTACAAAGGTTGTAGCCCCCTTTCTTTAGCTATAAATTCGTTTATTTACATTGCATCGCCTATACATCTAGTTAACGATCCGTATCAGGGTTTCTCGGCACTTGTAAAATTTTAATTGGCCATGTTTGATCACTTGTGAGACCTCATTAGTGTGCCTAGGAACCATACACATGTAGCTATGTCTCATATGTGTATATACCTATCACAATGGTACAATACCATATAGGTATATGGGTAACTAGCATGTAAGCATGTCAGGTACATATGCGTGAGCATGTAGGTATACAGGTATGCTATATGTCATACGCACAAGGAAATATGAATCAATTTCTCAATGTCCCTAACCAAACAATATCATATCTATAAGGGTATTGTGCGTGTCATGGAAATTATTGACGGTGTATGTGGCGTATAATCAGTGCTCGTGCAACATAAGCCGTCAATAATAGCGCAGTTTCCTGAGGATACTAGTCCAAGCACAACTATAACCAATAGTAATGTGTATGCGCAACTCTATATATGCAATAGAATATGCGACAAAACATAACAATTCTAGCCCAGATGCATAACGCCATGCGGGCGATTCCCCTGTAGATGTTAAATATACTCACCAACCGTCTTGGCTAAGTAAAGCCAACCATCTGTTTCCCCTTCTTCGCAGCGTCCGAAGTCCCCGCCTGTGAACCTAAAACAACAAACGATAACACAATTATATATTAGTAAACGACCAAAAACATGCACAAACTACGTTTTACCGACACACCATCTCCAAACCTACTCCCAAGTGTTCGTATTGTGGCTAATGTACGTAGCGACACGGCGAAACCAACCCAAGAGCAAAACCAGTACGAAGTGAACGGACCGTGTCGGATAACGTATCGCGTGTAGTCGTATCACTAGAAACTATCTAAGTGATCCCAGATTTTGCATACAGAGAAAACTCAACAACTAAACAAGAATAAACATACCTAAACCAAAGCAGAGAGCTACCCTAAAAAACCCAAACCCCAACTCAAACCCACGGCCGGGGTCGCTGGATCTCCTTCGAGTCGTCGCCGGCCGAGTCCGAGATCCTTGGGTTCGTGCTCCAGGTGAAAGCCTATGGTCATAGGTACAACACAACTACATTGTTTGGCTTTCTAGTATTTTCTCGGGGTCACAGCAGGTCACAGATATCGCAAAACGACACTAAAATATCATATGATGCACAAAACTTAGCTTTACACTATCTAAACTGAAACTAAAAGTCTACACAACACAAAAACTAAATAAAGAACAGATAGGGATCTTTACCTATCCTCAAGAACTCAAAGATCCTAGCTCCATGTGATCAAAGAGGCAAAAAGCAAGACTTGATGTATTTTTTGTGATTTATTTTGGGAATTTTGAAGATTTATTGATTTGGAAATGATGCAAATGGAAAAGAATTGATCAAGGGCAGAAGAAAGAAAGAAGAAGTCAGCCAAGAGAGGAAGGTGAGGGATTTGTGTGGATTGTTCTAGTTAAAACATGCAATAAATGCACATAAATGCATATGCATGCACCTCACTCATTCTTTCCTTTTCTTTTAAAACTTAAACCCCTTAGTCAACACAAAGATCTAGATATTATAAGTAAGCTTTGGTTTCACTTAAACTTGATTTGTTTGAAAAGATACAAATTTTTTTTTTTTGAGAATTTTCCCAAACCCAAAATGTAAATACCATATTAAAATAATATTTAAATTGGAAAAAAATCTTTTTGAACCAAAACGTCCCATATACCCCCCAAAACTTGCACACTAGCTTTATTTTAGCTAAACTAGGTGCCGGCAAGTTTATATGGACGTTTGATCACAGACGGGTTAAAACGGAAAATACCGACAATTTTACCCTAAAACGGAAAAATTCGCATAACGATTTTCTAAAACGTTACACCATTCTCACTCTCATTCCATTCTCGTCTTCATCTTCTTCTTCATCTCCAAAAGCTCTCTAGTTTTTTGGAAGGTGAAGAAATATAGTGAGAAAAATTATTCTAAAGTGAGCAAAAATCCTACTTCATCAACCTATACTAGATTAACCATTTATTTTAGGTTGTTTACTTCACTAATTCCCAATTAGAGAAGAGGTAGCTTGAGTTGGAGTTTTCTCGACGTAGATCATCTTTGGCCTCGAAGACTTCAAGTAAGCTTGTTCCTTTCGCCTTGTGAACCTTTACCAGAGTCCGGGAAATCACTACATGGAGCGAAGGGACTACACGGAGCTTTAGAAGTGAAGGACCGGTCTACAAATGTTGTATTCCTCATTCATTTAGTGTAATGTTTCATTACATACTAGCTTAACTCCTAATTTTCTAGTTAGATCCTTGGCATGGGTTTTATAGCTCTCTAGATTTTTTTAAAATTGTATACTTGATACCCCATAAATCCTAGTTAGGGTGCTATGGAACCCAGCATTATCAAGTTATTGGGGTCTGACATTTACCGCCCCCAGACTCGATATGCGACATATCAGACGAAAAGACCGGACTGTACGGTAGTGTTACTTACTGGATTCACGGGAGTATGGACAAGCTTGCTTGTTGATCTTCTGATCGCTCAATACCTGGGTAGCCGTTACGTCCAGCTAGTACCGCCGACGGCTTGTGGGTGACTGATATGATCATCACCTACTGCTGGTGTATTGACGAGTCTTTAGAGTCCTACACAGAGGTTTCCTGGCTCAAGCGAAACGAAGTAGGGCATATATGTGATATGTGCGGGACCGAGATTAATACGTGCATGTGATACCGTATTCTAATCTCGCGATATATGATATCAGTCGGTTATATGAGATATAGCCGGGTTATTGAATCAAGTATTGGTTCGATAAGTTGATATAAATGATATTAGTCGGTTATATGTGATATAGCCGGATTATTAAATCAAGTGTTGATTTAATAATTTAATATATAATTATATATTTGATATATTAATATATATTAACTAATATTAGCTCACTTAAGAATTTCTCTTCTCTAAATACACATAAATATATATGTGATATATATTAATGTATTTATTATTGTGTCATGTTAGATGATACATTGGACTTGGGTGTATGAGACTCATACCTAACTAAATATAATTTGGGTGATTAATTATTAAGGGAAAAATCAAAATTATGTGGAAATTAGCATGGCTAAAGATGCTTGTGGAAGCATGTATAAGCCTTGATTTAAGTCCACTAATTTTGTTTTACTCTGGATATTTATTAACCCAACCATTATCTTTAGCCATGGTTAAGTCTCTACAAATATCATTGAGATATTTTCTCACCATGGTTCATCACTTGATCTTTTTCTTCATCTCCTTCTTTGCTTTCTAGCTTTTGAGTGATGTGAGAAAGAAAAAGAGAAAAATAATTCTAAAGTGAGCAAAATTCCTACTTCGTCAATTTATACCAAACTAGCCATTTAGTATAAATTGTTTACTTCATTAATCCATCAATTAGTGAAGAAGTAGCTTAAGTTAGAGATTCTTCGACGTAGATCATCTACGGCCTCGAAGATCTTTGAGCAAGCTCGTTCCTTTCGCCTAGTGGAGCCTAAGAAGAGTTCGGGAGCCACTACTTGAAGCAAAGGGACTACTACACGGAGCTTTAGAAGTGAAGGACTGGTCTACAAAGGTTGTATTCCTATTTCACTTAGTGTAAAGTTTGTTTACATGCATATAAAACCCTAATTCTCTAGTTAGATCCTTGGTTTGGCTTGCTTAGCACTCTAGAATTTTTGAAATTGCATACAAGATGCTTGCCGAAACCTAGCGAGGGTGCTAAGCGAACCCAGCAAATAATACATTACTTACTAAATGTCCAACAATATGAAAAACTCTCCAAATCGTACGCGCAATCTTAGCTCACTCAACCCTACGAACTTTACAAATCCAAAACAAGTTTAATAAATATATGAACTCAAATCATAATTTCTGAAATTAAACAACGCACTAGCTACATTAATTAATACATGTAAATGTGTATCTCACTAATTTCACCGCTGTCATCGCCACCGGAATCTCGTCTTGAAAAGTATTGATCCATGTTGTCTAACAATACAAAAAAAACTCTCCAAATCGGACGCAATCCCAGCTCACTCAACCCTATGAACCCTGTAAATCCAAAAAAATAAATAAATACATAAACTCAAATCATAATCTTTGAACCGATGTTAGCTACACTAACGCATATACATAAGTACCTCACTAACTCTCACCACTGTCATCGCCATTAAAAGCTCTCCTTGAATGATATCGAGCAGTATCCTAAAAGTCTTCCTCCCTAATTAGACACCTGGCTTATACGCTTGATTTTAATCTACAAATATCAATCACATGCACGCACACACTCACACGTCAACAAATATACTTGTGAAAACCCAAAGGCTTAGGCTCAAACTTAATTTTAAAGAGTAAAGTGTGATCCATTTTCTCCTAACACATACTATTTTAGATATTTTTGGGTTTTTCTTACATGCACATATTTTAAAGATAAATTGAAAATTATTAACTAATACTATAACTTTAAGAGTGCTTACATGCACGTATTTTTCGGTTTTGCTTATGGAGTCTAGGACAGTAGATAAGTGCTCCACCTCTAAATATCTAGGAAATCCGGCGCATCTGCTACTCGCTGCAATCCTGAACCAAAAAAAACTCGACTAAAACATGTGTAACATTTCGAAAAAATAAAATATTATTTTTAGAAATTTTTATAATTAAATAATAAAATATTGAATATTTTAATAAGGCGGTATAATTAAATACCGATAAATTGGGGGGAAATTTTTGGAAAATTATGGAAATTACTAAAAATAGGGTGTTTTATGTGAATTATGCAATTTTAAGTTTTTATGATTAATTATATGCTAATTTAGTGCTAATCGCGATTAAAAATCGCTAATCGGGTTTTAAGCGTGTTTTGTGCAAAACATGCACAAGTCTTTTTTTTCATGAGTTGCATTTTTTTTTATCATGGCATACTTCATGATTCTTGCATGGTTGTAAATTAGAAAGAATGATAAAAATAAAAGAAAAGAAAAAGGTTGAATAAAGAATGAAGGGATGGGCATGAGAGAGAATGAGAGGGTAAGGGGTCAAACCTTGGATCAACTCCCATTCCTACTTTATTTTCCTCACCATCTTCTCTCCTCTCCCACACCCTAGCTGCTGTTGCTACTGCCCTCTCTCCTACCTCCACTTCTTCACCTCAAAACATCTCAAAAACTTCACCAAAACATCTTCCCCACTTCACAAAAAAGTTGCACAAGCTCACAAGCAACACATTGGACCAAGAAAGCTTACATTTTGGACACTTGGGGCAACTTAAGAAAATTCTTGAGTTGCCAAATGAGATATTTTCTGAACCATTAGTTTAGTTTTCCTATTGCTTTTACATCCATGTTAACTTTAAACAGATATAGTGATTTTTAGTGAAGGTAGGAAAATTCTAGTTAAGGGTTTTGGAATTCTTGAGTTGTGATGGGTAATTAAGCTCAGTAGAGGCCACCCAAACCCCCTAGTGTTAGAATTCAGACCTAAAACAGATACTAGAACCCCGGAATACGGATTTAGAAACCCGATATCGGAAGAATTGTGGATTCTGTGAATGTATTTTTAAATCTGCTAACACCCGGAGCCTCTGAAAATTATTTTGCATACATAGAGATACATGCAGGCACCCAGGAAGCTAACCCCAAGACCCCAGCCCCTGACTCCTGTTAGTTATATGTATGCCCTAGAGGCCATTACTGTACATACGATGTATATTGTAAAGGATGCTTGGACATATATAGGGATGAATTTCTTGCTCGACATGATAGTACGCTATCTGGTTGTACTTTATCTTAACATGTACTCTGATTGTCTCTATGTTACATGTTGATAAAGCCCTTAGGATATGTATTCGACTACTGGGACTATGATGAGATCATACTAGTGGGGCCACGGTAGTCGACGAGTACATTCTATAACTGTTCCTAGTCGAGGGTGTATCGAGACAGGGCATCGATACACCAGATTAGACTAGCGTATACGCATCTTGACCCATATGATGTCGATGGATGATCCCATATCCATCGATGTTTGACATCAAGGATGGTGTACGGGTGCTCGTATAGACTGGGTACAATGGACGGACTCGCCGAGAACTCCCAGATGGTATTATACCTCATGTCAGATGGAAGTTCTCCGGTGACACTGGTACAGAGTAGTCTGTTGACCCGAGATCGTCATAGAGTCTTGTGTGATTCCCACTGTGCTTTGATTTCCATCATACCACATCCAAGAGGGCATGCAAAAAGGTGGCTTTTGGGTACAGTCCCGAATCACATAGAGGCAATGAGCGATAGGAGGGGATTCGTCTCTCCCGGTATAGGGAGTTGATGTTGTGCTGTGTTCGATTGGCTATAACTGGAAATCCCTGGCCAGGGTTGCTGAGATTTACTGGTAAGTATTATCAGTAGTTTCTCAAACTGTTATAGACCTTATATCGACACGAATTATCAAGCTACTGGGGTCTGACGTTTACCACCCCTAGACGAGATATGCGACATATCAGACGACGAGACCGGACTGTACGGGAGTGTTACTGATTGGATTCACAGGAGAATGTACAGGCTTGCTTGTTGATCTTCTGAGCGCTCAATACCTGGGTAGCTGTTATGTTTAGCTGACCGCTTGTAGCTTGTAGGTGTTTGATATGATCATCACCTACTGCCGGCGGATTGACGATTCTTTAGAGTCCGACACAGAGGTTTCTTGACTCAGGAAAAACGGAGTAGGAGCACATATGTGATATGTGCGGGACCGAGGATAATGAGATTTGAGATACCGTATTCTATTCTCGCGATATTTGATATCAGCCGGGTCATCGGATCAAATGTTGATTCGATGAATCGGTAAATGATATATTAGTCGGTTATATGTGATATAGCCGGATTGTCGGATCAAGTGTTGATTCGATAATTTAATGTATTAATATATATGATATATTAAATTACATTAACTAATATTAGCTCACTAAAAGATTCTTTTTCTCACTCGGGTAATACATTGATATATATGCGAGATATGTTAACTGTATTATTTTATTTTGTTACAATAAATATTATATATGTGATATATAATATTATAACATGATATGATAACTAATGCAACATGATTAGTGGAGATTAAACAAGATTAGGGTTTGATTTGGGTTAGTTCATTCATGAACCTTCTAGAAGGTTTCTTTTTGTTTTTGTAAAGATATTTTCAAGTGACTCATGCTTTAACCCTGTTAGTTATGTATATGCCCTAGAGGCCATTATTGTACATATGATGTATATTATGATGGATGCTTAGATATATACAGAGAGGACTTTCTTGCTCGTCATGATAGTATGCTATTTGGTTTCACTTTATCTTAACATGTTGACTTGTATTGGTTTTCTGTTTTTCTCTCACATGTTGATAAAACCCTTAGGATCTGTACTCGACTACTGGGACTATGATGAGTTCATACTAGTGGGGCCATAGTAGTCAATGAGTACATCCTATAACTATTCCTAGTCGAGGGTATATCGAGACAGGGCATCGATACACCAGAGTAGACTAGCGTATACGCATCTTGACCCATATGATGGGCGATGGATGATCCCATATCCATCGGTGTTTGACATCAGAGATGGTGTACGGGTGCTCAGTGGAGACTGGGTACACTGGACGGACTCGCCGAGAACTCCCAGATGGTGATATACCACACGTCAGATGGCAGTTCTCTGGTGACACTGGTACAGGGTAGTCTGTAGACCCGAGATCGTCATAGAGTCTTGTGTGATTCCCACTGTGCTTTGATTTCCACCTTACCACGTCCAAGAGGGTGTGCAAAACGGTGGCTTTTGGGTACAGTCCCGAATCACATGGAGGCAATGAGCGATAGGAGGGGATTCGTCTCTCCCGGTATAGGGAGTTGATGTTGTGTTGTGTTCGATTGGCTATAACTGGAACTCCCTGGCCAGGGCTGATATAGAGATTTACTGGTAAGTGTTACTAGTAGTTTCTCGACCCGTTATGAGCCATACATCGACACGACTTATCGGTTATTGGGGTCTGACGTTTACCACCCCTAGACTTGATATGTGACATATCAGACGAACAGACCGGACTGTACGGGAGTGTTACTGATTGGATTCACAGGAGAACGCACAGGCTAGCTTGTTGATCTTCTGATCGCTCAATAACTGGGTGGCTGTTACGTTTAGCTGACTGCTTGCAGCTTGTGGGTGTTTGATATGATCATCTCCTGCTACCAGCGTATTGACGATTCTTTAGAGTCCTACATAGAGGTTTCTTGGCTCAGGCGAAACGGAGTAGATGCACATATGTGATATGTGCAGGACCGAGAATAATGCGATATGAGATACCGTATTATATTCTCGCGATATTTAGATATGAACCGGGTCATCGGATCAAGTGTTGATTCGATGAATCGGTACATGGTATATTAGTCGGTAATATTCGATATAGCCGGATCGTCGGATCAAGTGTTGATTCGATGATTTAATGTATAATAATATATATGATATATTGTATTATATTATCTAATATTGGCTCGCTTTATTATTTCATTTTCTCACTGGATGATACATTGATATATATGCGATATATGTTAATTGTATTATTTTCTTTTGTTGCAAATATATAATATATATGTGATATATATTATTGTGACATGATATGATTTATTATTAAATATGTTTAAGGATGATTAAAAGGGATTAGGGTTTGATTAGGGTTAGCTTCTTCTTGCACCTTCTAGAAGCTTTGTTTTTGTCATGCTTAAGATATTATGGTTGATATTTTTGCATGACTCATAATTTAACCTAACCAAACCCTAACTCTAGTTTATTCTCTACACATTATTAGTCACTCATCCTTGACCATGGTTGATACATCAATCATATACTTTTATTTCTATTCATCACAAAAGGAATTATGATTATCATTTTCATTATCTTCTTCTTCTCTCTTGATTTTGAGCTCACTAGAAATTTCATTTGTGATGATAGATTATGAGAAAGTGAATTAAAAAGAAAGCATAAATACTACTCCTTCATCCTCATCTCATCTAGCCCATGAGATTAGTGTGTTCATCTCTTTAGAGTGAGAAAGCTTGAGTTATTGAAACTTCGACGTAGATCATCGGAGATTTGGAACACTTCAAGCTAGCATGGATCGTTCGAGTCGTGGAGCCTCTCTTGAGTCCGGAAGATCGAGGATCACGGTGAAGGGACTTCTACTCGGAGCTTTTGAAGCGAAGGAGCGGACTACAAAGGTTGTAATCCCTCACACTTAGATAAAAAGTTGTTATCTTGCATACTTAACCCTAATAATCTAGCAAAGATCCTGTCTTTGGGTTGTTCGGCAGGTCTAAATTTTTATCCGGGCATGTTTGATGCCTTATGAACCTTCACAAGAGTGCCTAGGAACCCTACAATGGTATCAGAGCCTAGCTAGAGCATTAGGCGTCGTGTTTACGAAGTTAAAACTCCGATCGAACCCGAACCGACGAAAATAACCCCCTCTCTGGAAATTTTTTAAAATCTGGGTTTTTTCTGAATTAAAAATACCTGAAAAATACAGCAGATAAAATAAGAATTACTGTGAATTTCGAGCCACTGATCCGTACAAACCGCCGCGGAACCGAGGGCCTTACCTCGCTTGGGCCGCGGATCCGCGGCAGTTTAAAGTGATCAGGGCTTTATTTTTGCACAGTAATTCATATGTTTCTGGTATATATTTTATGGGTATTTTTATTCTGACTCAAGTGTTGAGTATTCTGGGGTTTCTTTTGTAATCGTAGATTCGATCGGAAAATTTAAATTCGTTATTTTTTCCAGATATTTAGAAATTGTTAAAAAGTTCGAACGGATATCATTAACTCACTTTTTCCCGGCACGTAAAACTTTCAAGTGTTGAATTTTTATCGGGTTTAAATCTTTCGGAAAACTTGTACAAGTTAAGCGGTGGACCCTCTAGAAGACAACAAACCTTAACTCGATTATGTGACCGTCTTGAACTGCCTTTTGAACCTTCGGGTTTGGAGCAGTACGGCGTGCCACATGTGAGGCGTTGGCTTGACCCTTCTACGGCTGGATCACTGGTACTGTGACATATTCTGGGATTATTTGAACTCCGCTCAAGTGTTGAGCACTTTAGGAAATTTTGGGTATTTGATTATCTGTTCGAAAAGTTTAATACTGTCTATTTATCTGAAATGTGATACAATATGTGGAATTCATAGAGTTAGGCATGAAATGCGAAGTATGTGATATTTCGGATTTACGATGTCTAAAGTGATTGTGGATTCCAAATGTTGTAGTTTTACACTTTCTTTTCTGTGACCGTAAGTTTAATATGTGATATCGCCGGTTTCGTTGCTATATGCCAACGACAATTGGGATGCGCATATTTACTTACGTTGATGATATGTGATATTATGTGTTGCTGTGATATGTTATATTGGATCGTCGTGTTCTGAATAGCCGGGGGTTTTATGTGAGATGAGGGTTTTTATTTTCATTCATGTAAAATTCATTTGTAATGTAATATTCTTTTATTTGGGGCACTTCCAGGTTGAGGTTGATGTCACCAGTGTATATTATTTACTTTTCCGCATTAGGTAGACCCAAGGAGGGGAGCACAAGTAACCGGATTCTAGGGTCCAGTGGGAGGCCATCTCGAGGAGTCGAGACCGGGTCTCCTAACCCTAGAATTGGCAGTGTTACTTGTCGCTCTCGTAGGGGTCTTGGGATGTGGGTTTGGCTATTCGTCGCGACCGTGGAATCCGTGTTTTATACAGGCTCGTATTGAAAACACGGACGTCCTAGTATATCCAATATTTCATATATGTTCTTCTGCTGCAATGTTCTGTGATGAGATCATATTACTGCCTGAGACGAATGCTTATATTATATATATATATGCTGATATATAAATATTACTGCTTTCGTTTCTTCTGTGATGCTTAGGAAGCATAAGCTGATGGGATTTTTATTAATGAGATTAATAAAAGGAAAAGAAACCTAAAGATGTTGTAGAATCAAAACTTTATAAAAGGGGTAGCTACAGTTTTGCTTTGCACAGTGATATATATGATATGTCCTGCACCTTATTCGATGAGGAAAGAGCCGACGATCCCTTCACCGGGAGTGACCTCTTTAGCGAAACTGGCAGATGCTACAAAACTCGGTTTGTCTTTTGATTGCTTTTAGAGTTTTGCTTTGCACAGCGGTATATATGATATATCCTGCACCTTATTCGATGAGGAAAGGGCCGACGATCCCTTCACTGGGAGTGACCCCTTTAGCGAAACTAAGAAAAGCCTAAAAAACACTCCTTTTCAAAAACTACTCGATTCTACGACGATATCAAGTTCGTTACGCAATAGGTTTTTCAGAAAAAAAACCTGACGTAGCCCTCCGTTATTTCAGATAAGTCTTATTTAGTATTCGTGCTACGTTTGTTGACCTCCATCAAGGCGTAGTGTACGGTAGCTGACTAGTTTTTTATCTGCTTATGCATATGATGCAGATTGGATTAGGGTAGTCGTACGGCCTTGTTGACCTCCGTCAAGGGTCGTGCGGGTGGGTTTAATTCAATCAAGAAATGACGGGTTGAACTTGACTAGTAGCCTATGGTTTGTTGACCTCCGTCAAGGTCATAAGTTACTAGGGGAAAAATGTTATCGGGAATTTCAAGTGTTGAAATTTGCAATGAGATTGCATACCTTCTATGAGATAGTTGGATCCCGATACCCACTGCGAGTAAGTGTTACTCCTGGGAGAGTTTTACACAGGACAATTAGTCATTCAAGTAGGTGTCTAGAAAAGTGTTAACGGGGTCACGCCTCTGGGAAAACGAGGTTTACTTTAATTAGGTCCGTGCGAAAGCACGGGGAACCTCCCTCAAAGTACCGACACTGATCTGGCTGAAAGATTGACGAAATTGTAGGGTGTAATTAATCCCGGTTAATCTTACCTTTTAGGGTTTGAAGGTAGATTTGATAAAAACAGTGGGAGACATCCTGATTAGATAAGATAATAACCAATCTAATCTTGCTAGAGCATACGCTAAAGTGTTTTCTTCTTTCTCTCTCCAGGTAGCGACCATGTCAGGACATAATCAAGATAATAATATGGATGTATTGACTAAACCCGATTATTGTACTGAGCGAGGGAACGTTGAACCCGTTCTTTCTTATAAGAGTTATAAGACTGAACAGGAAACAGGAGAATATCTGGATTCTCAAGCCGCCCAAAAGAACATGCATGTTGATGCATCTTCTTCGGGTGTGTTAGTTATTGAGAACTGTTTCTCAGTTCACCCTACGTCCTGGGTATTAGATACCGGATCAGGATCCCACATATGTAAATTGTTACATGGGCTACGAAAAGGTAGAGAACTAGGAAAAGGTGATCATTCCGTTCAAGTAGGGAACGGTGCAAGTATTGTAGCCAAAGCAGTTGGCGAATATCACCTTGTATTACCAAGTCGTAATACACTGATTCTAAATGAGTGCTATTATATACCGAACATGATGTGCAACATTATATCAGTTTCTTTATTAAGTAAAGAAGGATATAATTTTGTAGTACAGGATAATGTTATGAACATATTCCTAGATCAAAAGTTGATTGCATCAGGCTCGTTACATAATGGCATATTCATTCTAAATCAGAATACAGTCCTCAATATACAAAACACACACAAGAGGAAAATTTCAGAAATGAACGAATCCTTCTTGTGGCATTGTAGACTTGGTCATATCAATGCGACACGACTGGCTAAGTTACATAAGGATGGTTATTTGAATCCGTTCGAATTATCATCTTATGATACTTGCCATTCATGTCTCAAAGGAAAAATGACCAAAGCTCCGTTTAGTGGACACGGAGAAAGAGTTACTGAACTCTTAGGACTAATACATAGTGATGTATGCGGTCCCATGTCTACGCATGCCAGGAACGGTTCTTCCTACTTCATTACATTCACTGACGATCTCTCTAGATACGGACATGTGTTTCTGATGAAACACAAGTCTGAAGCTTTTGAGAAATTCAGAGAATATAAGCACGAAGTAGAGAATCAAACGGGCAAAAGTATTAAGATTCTTCGATCTGATCGAGGAGGTGAATACTTAAGCAATGAGTTCCTAGATTATCTAAAAGAGAATGGGATTCTCTCTCAGCTTACTCCTCCTTATACACCACAGCACAATGGTGTATCGGAGTGGAGGAATCGCACCCTATTAGATATGGTGCGCTCTATGATGAGTACAGCTGAGTTACCTATTTCCTTCTGGGGGTATGCGCTTGAGACAGCGGCATACATACTGAATAAAGTTCCTACCAAATCTGTGCCTACCACCCCATATGAGATATGGGAAGGGAAGAGACCATATCTTAATTTTGTTAAGATATGGGGTTGCCCGACTTATGTCAAAAGACGAAACCCGGACAAACTCGAGGCAAGATCTGTTTTATGTAAGTTTATTGGATATCCCAAGCATTCGCGAGGGTATATTTTCTACCACAGTGAGGAACAAAGGGTGTTTGTTGCTCAACACGCCACCTTTTTAGAAAAGGAATTTCTTGCAAAAGAGATTAGTGGCTCTGAGGTAGAACTGGAAGAAGTTCCAGCAGAACAAACTACAACAGATGATTTAGTGGAACCAGAGGATTCAGTAGTACCCGACGAACCCCAGCCTCTCCGCCGATCTAGTAGGGTTTCTCGTCCACCTGAGAGATACTACGGTTTTCTCATTGATAGTGGAAGCGAGGACTGCATCATGGATGATGATGAACCGACTAGTTTCGAGCAGGCCATCACGAGTAGTGACTCTGTGAAATGGCTGGATGCAATGCGATCTGAGATGGAATCCATGTACACCAACAAAGTATGGACTTTGGAAAATGCACCTGAAGGGGTAAAACCCATTGGGAGCAAGTGGATCTTTAAAAAGAAATTTGGTGTAGATGAAAAAGTTGAGACTTTCAAAGCTAGACTTGTAGCAAAGGGTTTTCGTCAAAGACCAGGTGTGGATTATGACGAAACCTTTTCTCCAGTGGCTATGCTTAAGTCCATCCGGATCTTACTTGCCATTGCTGCATACCATGACTACGAAATCTGGCAAATGGATGTTAAGACCGCCTTTCTAAACGGTGATTTAGAAGAGTGCGTGTACATGACTCAGCCAGAGGGCTTCGTAGATAGTGGGAGCAGCGGAAAGGTGTGCAAGTTGCTTAAATCCATTTATGGGTTAAAGCAAGCATCGCGGAGTTGGAACATCTGTTTTGATGTTGTAGTCAAAGAGTTTGACTTCATCAAAAATATAGATGAACCTTGTATCTATAAGAAGGTAGCAGAGGATAAGGTTGTCTTCCTCGTATTATACGTGGATGACATACTCTTGATAGGAAATGATATTCCTATGCTGCAATCAGTCAAGCTCTTCTTATCACAGAGATTCTCAATGAAAGATCTAGGTGATGCCTCCTGCATATTGGGAATCATGATCTATAGAGATAGATCTAAACGGATGCTGGGATTGTCCCAATCCAGGTACATTGACACCATACTAAAGAGGTTTAGTATGGAAGAATCCAAGCGTGGGAATCAACCCACGATCTCTGGACTCACTCTTTCCAAAGAGATGTCTCCCAAGACTGATTTGGAGAGAGCTCGCATGCAAGGGATACCCTCTTCTTCGGCAGTAGGCTCTATCATGTATGCGATGCTGTGTACCAGACCCGATGTAGCATACTCACTAAGTGTAGTGAGTCGGTATCAAGCAGATCCTGGAGAGAGTCACTGGACAGCTGTAAAGAACATTCTCAAGTACTTACGAAGAAATAAGGAGATGTTCTTGGTGTATGGTAACGGAGAACTCCAGGTGGAGTCCTTTACCGATTCCAGCTTCCAAAGTGATAAGGACGACTCTAAGTCGCACTCGGGATTTGTCTTTACCCTCAATGGAGGGGCGGTATGTTGGAAGAGTTCCAAACAGGATACCGTTGCAGACTCGACGATGGAGGCTGAATACATCGCTGCCAACGATGTTGCCAAAGAGGCTGTCTGGATCAAGAAGTTCATTAGTGAACTTGGTGTGGTTCCATCCATTGAGCATCCAATACCTCTGTATTGCGATAACAATGGAGCTGTGGCTTTGGCCAAAGAACCCGGATCCCATCAGAAATCCAGACATATTCTGAGGCGGTATCACCTGATCAGGGAGATAGTTGATCGCCGAGAGATCGAGGTCAGGAGAGTAGATACGAAGGACAACACTGCGGATCCATTCACGAAGGCTATTCCCCAGATACAGTTTGAGAGATTATTCGGGATGCTAGGTATGAGATACTACAGCAGCTGGCCTTAGTGCAAGTGGGAGATTGTTAGTTATGTATATGCCCTAGAGGCCATTGTTGTACATATGATGTATATTATGATGGATGCTTAGATATATACAGAGAGGACTTTCTTGCTCGTCATGATAGTATGCTATTTGGTTTCACTTTATCTTAACATGTTGACTTGTATTGGTTTACTGTTTTTCTCTCACATGTTGATAAAGCCCTTAGGATCTGTACTCGACTACTGGGACTATGATGAGTTCATACTAGTGGGGCCATAGTAGTCAATGAGTACATCCTATAACTGTTCCTAGTCGAGGGTATATCGAGACAGGGCATCGATACACCAGAGTAGACTAGCGTATACGCATCTTGACCCATATGATGGGCGATGGATGATCCCATATCCATCGGTGTTTGACATCAGAGATGGTGTACGGGTGCTCAGTGGAGACTGGGTATACTGGACGGACTCGCCGAGAACTCCCGGATGGTGATATACCACACGTAAGATGGCAGTTCTCTGGTGACACTGGTACAGGGTAGTCTGTAGACCCGAGATCGTCATAGAGTCTTGTGTGATTCCCACTGTGCTTTGATTTTCACCTTACCACGTCTAAGAGGGCGTGCAAAACGGTGGCTTTTGGGTACAGTCCCGAATCACATGGAGGCAATGAGCGATAGGAGGGGATTCGTCTCTCCCGGTATAGGGAGTTGATGTTGTGCTGTGTTCGATTGGCTATAACTGGAAGTCCCTGGCCAGGGCTGATATAGAGATTTACTGGTAAGTGTTACTAGTAGTTTCTCGACCCGTTATGAGCCATATATCGACACGACTTATCGGTTATTGGGGTCTGACGTTTACCACCCCTAGACTTGATATGCGACATATCATACGAACAGACCGGACTGTACGGGAGTGTTACTGATTGGATTCACAGGAGAACGCACAGGCTAGCTTGTTGATCTTCTGATCGCTCAATAGCTGGGTGGCTGTTACGTTTAGCTGACCGCTTGCAGCTTGTGGGTGTTTGATATGATCATCTCCTGCTACCGGCGTATTGACGATTCTTTAGAGTCCTACACAGGTTTCTTGGCTCAGGCGAAACGGAGTAGAGGCACATATGTGATATGTGCAGGACCGAGAATAATGCGATATGAGATACCGTATTATATTCTCGCGATATTTAGATATGAACCGGGTTATCGGATCAAGTGTTGATTCGATGAATCGGTACATGATATATTAGTCGGTAATATTCGATATAGCCGGATCGTCGGATCAAGTGTTGATTCGATGATTTAATGTATAATAATATATATGATATATTGTATTACATTATCTAATATTGGCTTACTTTATTATTTCATTTTCTCACTGGATGATACATTGATATATATGCGATATATGTTAATTGTATTATTTTCTTTTGTTGCAAATACATAATATATATGTGATATATATTATTGTGACATGATATGATTTATTATTAAACATGTTTAAGGATGATTAAAAGGGATTAGGGTTTGATTAGGGTTAGTTTCTTCTTGCACCTTCTAGAAGCTTTGTTTTTGTCATGCTTAAGATATTATGGTTGATATTTTTGCATGACTCATAACTTAACCTAACCAAACCCTAACTCTAGTTTATTCTCTACACATTATTAGCCACTCATCCTTGACCATGGTTGATACATCAATCATATACTTTTATTTCTATTCATCACAAAAGGAATTATGATTATCATTTTCATTTTCTTCTTCTTCTCTCTTGATTTTGAGCTCACTAAAAATTCCATTTGTGATGATAGATTGTGAGAAAGTGAATTAAAAAGAAAGCATAAATACTACTCCTTCATCCTCATCTCATCTAGCCCATGAGATTAGTGTGTTCATCTCTTTAGAGTGAGAAAGCTTGAGTTATTGAAACTTCGACGTAGATCATCGGAGATTTGGAACACTTCAAGCTAGCATGGATCATTCGAGTCGTGGAGCCTCTCTTGAGTCCGGGAGATCGAGGATCGCGGCGAAGGGACTTCTACTCGGAGCTTGTGAAGCGAAGGAGTGGACTACAAAGGTTGTAATCCCTCACACTTAGATAAAAAGTTGTTATCTTGCATGCTTAACCCTAATAATCTAGCAAAGATCCTGTCTTTGGGTTGTTCGGCACGTCTAAATTTTTATCCGGGCATGTTTGATGCCTTATGAACCTTCACAAGAGTGCCTAGGAACCCTACAAACCCAACCCAAACCCTAACCCTAGTTAAATCTATACAAAGGTTTAGTTAACCATGGTTGCATTATTCATCATTATCATCTTTTCATTATTCATCACAAAAGGATTCTAATCATTCTTGATCTTCTTCTTGCTTGAGTTCTTCATGAAAAGCTTTCTTGCTTTGATTTTGTGATGAAAAATGAGTGAGAATAAGAAAACAAATGAGAGCAAAAATCCTACTTCATCATCCTCATCTATCCTTGTCATTTAGATGAGGGTGTTCACTTCATTTAGTGAGTCTTAGCTTGTGTTAATGAAACTTCAAGGTAGATCATCTTTGTTATCGAAGATCGGAAGCAAGACCGCATCTTTCTCTTCGTGGAGCCTCTCGAGAGTCCGGAACACGATGATCACAGCGAAGGGACCACAACACGGAGATAATGAAGTGAAGGACTGGATATACAAAGGTTGTAATCCCTCTCACTTAGCGTTAAAGTGTTTAACATACTTGTTTTCGCCTAAACTCTAGTTTAAAGATCCGGCTTTGGGTTGTTCGGCACGGCTAAATTTTAAATCGGGCATGGTTGATGCTTCGTAGACCCTTATGGCAGTGCCTAGCATCCCTACAGTGGTATCAGAGCCAAGCTAGAGTTTTAGGCGAAGTCTAGGCGAAGTTTAAAGTCCGATCGAACCCAGGAACCCCGATATTTACCCCTCTCTGGATTTTTTTTCAAAAATGTGATTTTTTATGAATTAATCAGAAAATAGAGCATGGAAATCTAAGAATAACTGTAGAATACGACTTCCTAACTCCACTGTAGCGCCGCGGAACCACGGCCGTACCCTGGTTTTGGCAGCGGTTCCGCGGCCGTATGTGGAGATTAGGAACTCGTTTTTCTACAGTTACCTCCGTAGGTGTTTCCTGATTCTTCTGGGAATTTTTAATTCTTGCTCAAGTGTTGAGCTTTTTAGGTTGTATTGGGGACTCGTTGATTCAATCGGATAATTTAACTTCGTTTATGTTTTTTCGGGTATTTTTAGAAACTGTTAAAAAGTTCGAACGGATATCAATAACTCACTTTTTCCCCTGCCGGAAAATTTCCAAGCGTTGGATTTTTCCGTAGTTCAAGGACGTTCTAAGTCGTGCAAGTAACGCGGTGGACCCTCTAGAAGACAACAAACCTTAACTCGATTATGTGACCGTCTTGAACTGCCTCTAAACCTTAGGGTTTGTGGCAGTACGACGTGCCACATGTGAGGCGTTGGCTTGACCCTTCTACGACTGGACTATTGGTACTGTAGCATGTGATGGATGTTTTTAAACTAATTTCAAGTGTTGAGAATTATTTGGGAAAACTTGGATGTTTGATTATTCGATCGGAAAGTTTAACATTGTCTATTTTATCTGGAATGTGATACAATATTTGGAATCCACAAGTAGTTATGAGATAACTAATTTGAATGCTATAAATCTAGCAGTTCAGTCTCAATTGATTGGTTGCCACGGAATTTTGATGTGATCAAAAGTCCGTCGCAATCACTTAGCGTACACGGATACTCGCCGGGTAAACTTAATAGATAGCCACGCCCCATAACCCCGACCAAGTTACTGTAGGAGAACCCCGTCGCCAAAAGCATCCGTTCGGGTGCTCGCGGCAGCGGTGTTCCGTCTTAGTGCACTTCGTCAACGGCATCCGGGGGTGCGGCCATTTACTAAAGTTTGCGACGAGCATTCGATCAGGATGTCGGGAATCTTGTTGAATTGCCCGACTTGATATTGAAAAGAGTTTTCGATAATGAGACTAAAATGCAGGCTTTATAATTGTTAGGCATGCGATGTCTAAGGAATTCATTTGGTTAGGCATGCGATATCTAAGGAGGTTGCGGATTCCAACTGTTGTAGTTTTACACTTTCTTTTCTGTGACCGTAAGTGTAGTATGTAGTTGTATCGCCGGTTTTCGTTGCTATACATCGACGACAATCGATGTATGCATACTTACTTACGTTGATGACTTGTGATGTTATGTGTTGCTGTGATATGTTATATTGGATCGTCGTGTTTGAATAGCCGGGAGTTTTATGTAAGATGAGGGTTTTTATTTTCATTCATGTAAAATTCATTTATATGTAATATTCTTTTATTGGGGCACTTCTGGGCTGAGGATGATGTCACCATTGTATATTATTTACTTTTCCGCATTAGGTAGACCCAAGGCGGGGAGCACAAGTAACCGGGTTCTAGGGTCCAGTGGGAGACCATCTCGAGGAGTCGAGACCGGGTCTCCTAACCCTAAAATTGGCAGTGTTGCTTGCCGCTCTCGTAGGGGTCTAGGGATATGGGTTTGGCTATTCATCGCGACCGTGGAATCCGTGTTTTATATAGGCTCGTATTAAAACACGGACGTCCTAGTAGATCTAATATTTCATATATGTTCTTCTGCTGCAATGTTCTGTGATGAGATCATATTGCTGCCTGAGACGAATGTTTATATTATATATATGAGATATATATTATATATTATTGATTTCGTTTCATATCTGATGCTTGTGAAGCATAATAAAATGGGACTTCATTAATGAGATTAATGAAATAAAAGAAACCTAAGATGTTGTAGAAACTTGTTTAAAAACTGGTAGCTCTAGTTCTTGCTTTGCATAACGGTGTTCCTTGTAGAACATCCAGCACCTTATTCGATAAGGAAAGAGCCGAGATCCATTCACCAGGAGTGACCTCTTTAGTGAAACTAGCAGATACTACAAACTCGGTTTGTCTTTTGATTGCTTCTATAGTTCTTGCTTTGCATAGTGATATTTGTGAAATATCCTGCACCTTATTCGATGAGGAAAGAGCCGACGATCCCTTCACCGGGAGTGGCCTCTTTAGCGAAACTAGAAAAGCCTCAAAAACACTCCATTTAAAATCACTCGATTCTACAACGATATCAAGTTCATTACGCTCATGGTTTTCTTAAAAACCTGTGTAACCTTCCGTCATTTCAGATAAGTACTACTTAGTATTCGTGCTGCGGTAGTTTGGCATGCGTCAAGGCGTAGTGTACGGTAGCTAACTAGTGCTTATCTGCTAGCATACGATGCGATTGGATTAGGGTATTCGTACGGCATTGTTTGGCATGCGTCAAGGGCCGTACAGGTGGGTTTAATTCAATCAAGAAATGCACGGGTTGAACTTGACTAGCGGACTATAGGTTGTTTGGCATGCATTAAGGTCATAGCACGCTAGGGGTAAAAGAATTATTGGGAATTTCAAGTGTTGAAATTTGCAATGAGATTGCATACCTTCTATGAAATAGTTAGATTCCGATACCCACTGCGAGTAAGAGTTACTCGTGGGAGAGTTTTACACATTACAATTAGCCGATCAAGTAGGTGTCTAGAAAGGTGTCAACGGGGTTACGCCCCTGGGAAAACGAGGTTTACTTTAATTAGGTTCGTGCGAAAGCACGGGGAACCTCCCTCAAAGTACCGGCACTGGCCTGGCTGAAAGATTGGCAAACTTGTAGGGTGTAATTAATCCCGGCTAGTCTTTCCTTTTAGGGTTTGAAGGAAGATTTGACTAAAACAGTGGGAGACATCCTGATTAGATAAATTGATAACCAATCTAATCTTGTAAAAGCGCACGCTGAGTGTTTTTCTTCTCTATCTCTCCAGGTAGCGACTATATCACGCCTTAATCAAGATAATAATACGGATGTATTGACCGAACCCGCTTGTTATACTGCGCTTAGGAACGTTGGTCCCGCTCCAACTTATAATTGTTATAAGACAGAGCAGGAAATTGGGGATTACCAGAATTCCCGTACCGCCCAAACGAAGAAAGTGTATACTGATGCATCTTCTTCGGGTGTGTTCATTACATAGAACTGTTTCTCAGTATCCTTTACGTCCTGGGTATGAGATACCGGATCAGGATCCCGCATATGTAATCTGTTACATGGGCTACAGAAAGGTAGAGAACTGAGAACGGGTGACAAGTTTCATGAGATAGAAACGGTGCAAGTGTTGCAGCCAAGTCTGTTGGTCACTATCACCCTGTATTACCAGAATACATTGATTCTGAACGAATGTTATTAGATACCGAACCTGATATACAACATCATATCAGTCTCTTTATTAGTAAAGAAAGGATATAATTTTGTATTGTTGGATAATGTTTTGAACATTTCCTATATCAAGAGTTGATCGGTTCAGGTACGTTATCTAAAAGCATTGACGTTCTAAATCAAACTGCGGTTCTTAGTATACATAACACACATAAGAAGAAGAGTTCAGAAATGAACGAATCCTTCTTGAGGTACTGTAGACTATGTCATATTAATGCGACCCGACTAGCTGAAGTTACATTAAGATGCATATTTAAATTTGTTTGAATTTGCATCTTGTGAAACTTGCCGATCATGTCACAAAGATAAGATGACCACAGCTCTGTTTATTGGAAACAGAGAAAGAGTTAGTGAACTCTTGGGATTGATACATGCTGATGTATGAAGGTCCCCTGTCTACACATGCCAAGACCGGTTCTTTGTACTTCATTACATTCACTGATTATCTCTCAAGATTAAGACTTATGTTCCTGTTGAAACACAAGTCCAAAGCTTTTGAGATATTCACAGAATATAAGTTAGAAGTAGAGAACCAAAACGGGTATAAGTATTATGTCCTTTGATGAGATCAAGGAGGAGAATACTTGAGCACGGGATTCCTGGACTATTCTAAAGGAGAATGAGATTCTCTCTCAGCATTACTCCTCCGTATACACCATAGCATGATGGTATATCGGGGCGGAGCAATAGCACCCTATGTGATATGGTGTGCTCTATGATGAGTACTACTGAGTTTCCTATTTCCTTTTGGGAGTTATGCACTTAAGAAGCTGCATATCTATTGAATAGGGTTCAAATCAAATAAGTTGCTTACCACTTCATATGTGATATGGAATAGGAAGAGCCCATATCTTAAGTTTGTTAAGATTTGGGGTTGTCTGGCCTATGTCTAAAAGTAAAATCCGGACAAACTCGAGGCAAATTCAAATCTGTGGAAGTTTGTTGGATATCCTAAGCATATGCAAGGGAATATCTTCTACCTAACAGAGGAACAAAATATGTTTTGTTTCTCAACATGCCACCTTTGTGAAAGGGAATTTCTTGTGAAGAAATTAGTGGTCATGAGGTAGAACTGGAAGGAGTTCCAGCTATACAAACTTCAACAGAGGATTTGGTAGAACCAAAGGATTCAATAGATTCCAACGAACCTCGGCCTCTCCGCCGATCTAGTAGGATTCCTCACCCACCTGAGAGATACTTCGGTTTTCTCTATGACAGTGGGAGCGAGGATTGCATCATAAGATGATGACCCAACTAGTTTCGAGCTGGCCATTAGGAGTGGGACTCTGTAAGAATGGCTGGATGCTTAGTGATCTGAGATGGAATCCTTATACTCCAACAAAGTATGGACTTTGGTTGCTTTATCTGAAGGGTTAAATCCCCATCAGGAGAAAATATATCTTGAGAAGATTACTTGGTGTACTTGGAAAAGTTGAGACTTTCAAAGCTATGCTTAAGACCATCCAGATCCTACTTGTCACTGCTACATACCATGACTACGATATCTGGTGGTTAGGTGTCATGACAGCTTTTCTAAATGACTTAGAAGAGAGCGTCTATAAGTACACAGCCAGAGAGCTTTGTAGACAGTAGGAGCAGCGGAAACGTGTGCAAGATGTTTTATGTGATAAAGCAGGCATTGCGGAGTTGGAACGTCTGTTTTGATGTGGTAGTCAAAGAGTTTGACTTCATCAAAATGGTAGATGAACCTTGTATATACAAAAATGTAGTAGGGAGTATGGTGGTGATCCTCGTAGAGTACGTGGATGACATACTCTTGATAGGGAATGAGTTTCCTATGCTACGCTCGGTCAATCTCCGCTTATCACAAGGATTCTCCATATAGAATCAAAATGATACCTCCTAAATCCTGGGTTTTGGATCTATGAGATAGATCTAATTGGATGTTAGGATTCTCTCTAGTTGTAGTGAGATGGTATCAATTGATCCTGGGGAGAATCACTGGAAAGGTTCCAGGGTGATAAGGACGACTGAATGTCAGTCGCAGGCATTGTCTTTACCCTCAGTGGAGGGACGGTAAGTTGGAAGAGTTCCAAGCCAGATACCGTGACTTACTAAACGATTAAAGGAAAGATACATCGTTACCAAGGATGCTACCAAAGAGGCAGTCTGGATATATATAAGTTCATGAGATGAACTTCGTTCCTACCATTGTGTGACAATGGAGTTGTGGCTTTTTCCAAGGAACACCCCGTCCCATCAGAAATCCAGATATAATTCTTAGGCAGTATCACCTGATCATAGAGATGGTTGATCTCCAGGGAGATCAAGGTTAGGAGAGTAGACACAGAGGACAACAGCGCGGATCCACTCACAAAGGCTTTTTTCCCAGTAGAGACTTTTATGGGATGGTTGAGTATGAGATACTTCAACCGCAGCTAATTGTTGGATATGTGATACCACAACAGATGGCCCTAGTGCATGTGGGAGATTGTTAGTTATATGTATGCCCTAGAGGCCATTACTGTACATAGGATGTATATTGTAATGGATGCTTGGACATATATAGGGAGGACTTTCTTGCTCAACATGATAGTACGCTATCTGGTTGTACTTTATCATAACATGTACTCTGATTGTCTCTATGTTACATGTTGAGAAAGCCCTTAGGATATGTACACGACTACTGGAACTATGATGAGATCATACTAGTAGGGCCACGGTAGTCGACGAGTACATTCTATAACTGTTCCTAGTCGAGGGTGTATCGAGACAGGGCATCGATACACCAGATTAGACTAGAGTATACGCATCTTGACCCATATGATGGGCGATGGATGATCCCATATCCATCGGTGTTTGACATCAAGGATGGTGTACGGGTGCTCAGTATAGACGGGGTACACTGGACGGACTCACCGAGAACTCCCAGATAGTATTATACCTCACGTCAGATGGCAGTTCTCCGGTGACACTGGTACAGAGTAGTCTGTTGACCCGAGATCGTCATAGAGTCTTGTGTGATTCCCACTGTGGTTTGATTTCCATCATACCACATCCAAGAGGGCATGCAAAAAGGTGGCTTTTGGGTACAGTCCCGAATCACATGGAGGCAATGAGCGATAGGAGGGGATTCGTCTCTCCCAGTATAGGGAGTTGATGTTGTGCTGTGTTCGATTGGCTATAACTGGAAATCCCTGGCCAGGGTTGCTGAGATTTACTGATAAGTGTTATCAGTAGTTTCTCGAACTGTTATAGACCTTATATCGACACGACTTATCAAGCTACTGGGGTCTGACGTTTACCACCCCTGGGCGAAATATGCAACATATCAGACGACGAGACCGGACTGTACGGGAGTGTTACTGATTGGATTCACAGGAGAATGTACAGGCTTGCTTGTTGATCTTCTGAGCGCTCAATACCTGGGTAGCTGTTACGTTTAGCTGACCGCTTACAGCTTGTGGGTGTTTGATATGATCATCACCTACTGCCGGCGTATTGACGATTCGTTAGAGTCCTACACAGAGGTTTCTTGACTCAGGCAAAACGGAGTATAAGCACATATGTGATATGTGCGGGACTGAGGATAATGCAATATGAGATACCGTATTCTATTCTCGCGATATTTGATATCAGCCGGGTCATCGGATCAAGTGTTGATTCGATGAATCGGTAAATGATATATTAGTCGGTTATATGTGATATAGCCGGATTGTCGGATCAAGTGTTGATTCGATAATTTAATGTATAATAATATATATAATATATTAAATTACATTAACTAATATTATCTCACTAAAAGATTCTTTTTCTCACTCGGGTAATATATTGATATATATGCGATATATGTTAATTGTATTATTTTATTTTGTTACAATAAATATTATATATGTGATATATAATATTGTAACATGATATGATAACTAATGCAACATGATTAGTGGAGATTAAACAAGATTAGGATTTGATTTGGGTTAGTTCATTCATGAACCTTCTAGAAGGTTTCTTTTTGTTTTTGTAAAGATATTTTCAAGTGACTCATGCTTTAACCCAACCCAAACCCTAGCCCTAGTTAAATCTCTACAAAGGTTTAGTTAACCATGGTTGCATTATTCATCATTATTCATCACAAAAGGATTCTAATCATTCTTGATCTTCTTCTTGCTTGAGTTCTTCATGAAAAGCTTTCTTGCTTTGATTTTGTGATGAAAAATGAGTGAGAATAAGAAAACAAATGAGAGAAAAAATCCTACTTCATCATCCTCATCTATCCTTTCCATTTAGATGAGGGTGTTCACTTCATTTAGTGAGTGTTAGCTTGTGTTAATGAAACTTCAAGGTAGATCATCTTTGTTATCGAAGATCGGAAGCAAGACTGCATCTTTCTCTTCGTGGAACCTCTCGAGAGTCCGGAACACGATGATCACAGCGAAGGGACCACAACACGGAGCTAATGAAGTGAAGGACCGGATCTACAAAGGTTGTAATCCCTCTCACTTAGTGTTAAAGTGTTTAACATGCTTGTTTTCGCCTAAACTCTAGTTTAAAGATCCGGCTTTGGGTTGTTTGGCACGGCTAAATTTTAAATCGGGCATGGTTGATGCCTCGTAGACCCTTGTGGCAGTGCCTAGCATCCCTACAACTCCACACTACGGCCGGAAATTTAATCTTTCTGGCCACAAATTGCGGCCAGACCTGGTCCAAATAGGTTCGTGTTTGGTCTGTAGCTCCATCTCTTTTAAATTAGACCCCTGGCATATACAGAATTGACCAATTTGACCTAGAGTGAAATCTGGGACCATTTACAAGAGTTGCTGTTTTGATTTGGGGTTTCGTTTTGCGTATTTTGCATTCTGAATTTTTTAGATTTGTGTCTTATTCTATCACTTGACGTTTGTAAGTCGAAATCGAGTGTTAATTGGTGGTTTTGAAAGCGTGGTTTATAGGTTCTAACCTATAGGCCTTAGCGTGTCGTTTTGGTTTTCCGATGTGAGTTTAATGTGCATTTGTGATTTTGTTATCTTTGTAGGTACCTTCACGAGGGTTCCATATGATGAAGAAGATGAAGGCGACATCGACACCGACACGCATGATGCAGGTGAGTAGATTATATCTATGGGGCAAGTCGGGTGGATGGCGTATAGCACCCCCGCAGTTCGATACTTAGTATACTATATATACACTATATATATATATATATATATATATATATATATATGATAGCGTTATGTGTGACATGGATATTCAAGATGTGATTAGGTGTACTATGGTTAGATTAGGGTTTAGAAGTAAACTAGCATAGTTTCCTAATTGCGAATCCTAGAATAGGTTTACACCCACACGCACACACATGCTTACTTGTGATACTTATACCTGGATGATGAGGATAGTGGAGAATATTTGGAGATGAGTCGATGATATTGGGCATAGTGCCATGAGATCGGTGATATGATGTGGTTCGTATTTAGGATACAACATGAGATTTTAGCGGGCCTTTAGGCGTGTGATTTCATACACGCACACATATATATATATATATATATATATATATGTATGTATAAATGGTATCAGTTGTACTAGACTTAGATCAATACCCCAGTTCATGAAATATGATGATAAGGATACCAGATAATTGATGAGATGAATGTGATATTGACCCGTACCCAGATTTGGGATGTCGTACGATGGATTTATCGTACGAACTTTATATTGATGATAGATCCGCACTCATGACTCGAGGATGTCATATGATATATTGTATCGTACGTGATATTATTGAGGCGGGATCACCGACTATTATATTTATATATATATCGACTCAGATTTAGGTGGTTTTCCTACCCTTTCGATTTGCTTGTTAGTTAGATCTGTAGTTAACTTAGTAGATGTTAGACTAGACCCGAGTCATACTTATTTCAAAACTAACGAATCGCGAGTATTTTAAAGACAGGCAAAGGGATTCTACGGATATTTTCAAAAGATGCATCTTTTCTTAAAAACACCGTAGCCCTTATTTTTCTAAAAACCCTGATTCGTCTTATTTCAAATGGCAAAACTGTATGATATATATATATATATATATATATATATATATATATATATTGATGTAGATTCTTCACTGTTATGTTTATTATTCATTTGTTGCATATTCTTGCTATTCATATCGCATTGCATGTTTAAATATGTTTATTGTTATATTAAAACCATAATGTCAGGACACCAGCACCATTATCGTTGATGTGTATGTTCCACATACACCTGCATGCCGACTCACATACTTCATCATCGATAATTGCCATGTCACTACACAGTAGGATTGTTGCATCAGGATATGACTTCTTGCATGACATGCTTGCGTACATACATATTGTACACTCATATTTACGTACACATATATTGTACACCCATACTTACATACATACGTATTTGCACATACATAGATGATTCTGACTTGCTTTGGAAATTTGGGAACCGCAAGATATATTTTAAAACTGGATTCATTTTAAAAGATGTGGTTTCCCTCAATATGTGCATATTACTATTGCTTGTTGCATGATATACTGATATGCTTACATCTCTTTTATATGTCGCATACATCATGCTTTATGATTATACGCATTGAGATATGTTGTTTCCATGATATTTTTGGATTTGGGAACCATGGTAATTTCAAAAGAGAGTATGTATTGTTTTTAAAAAAAACCCGGTTACCCTTGATATGATATTTCAGTGTGTCCACCATGTGTTTTCTCGGTTTTGAGAATGGCATGTGAAACCCGATTCGAGGAGCGGTAAGCACCGTCTGCGGGTACATAGTGGACCCGGTGAGTTACCCGGGGGCAAGAAAACTCGTATATGTTGGACGGTGAGCCTGGCAGGGGAGTACTACCTACCGGTGATTGTATTTGAGCTCGGCGGATATCCGGAGGATACCGACCGGAGTTGAGAGATGATATGGGCTGATCCGGACTGACGGAGCCCTATATATATGAGGATTTACGTGCCGTTGCTAGGCACAGGTTTCGTGATGTTTTCGAGTGTCGATGCTAGACACTCAGGTTCCATGATTTTGATGTGTCGCGAGGGACACATGTTGATTTATATCCTCATACTTTCATGCATATGATTTTCTGATATTTACATTCATGATGTTTTATGTCATTGGTTGACACGTGGACGAGATCCACATACATACAGACATTGATTACATAGTTGGATGTTATCCACATACTCATAGACTTCATGATATTGTTGACATTGATTACATTGATCATACCTCATATTTATGATATGTTGTTACTTGAGGCACTGACACGAGCACATGGGATTACACTTATGTATAGATGTTTACCCTGGCCACCTTATCATATTTCAGACTTATTCATATTGAGGATATATTATTACTGATCGTTTGACCTAGGATGAGTCATACATACGATTTCTGCTCTGTGATGTTTTCTATTCACAAATCGGCAACTCACCCCCGTTATGCCACAGTTCTTGCAGGTTTTGCCGTACAGGTTTCATTGCGGCTTTTCTGGCACACTGCTTCCTTTCTGGGTGATTGCTTTGGTAGGCGGGTTCACTCGCATCGTGACCACCCTTGTACTTATTTATTTTCAGTTGTATCTAGTAAAATTCCATCAACCAAACTTGTATATTGTTTCAGACTTAGAAAACCAGTTGTGTATTATTTCGACCTTAGAGTCGCGCGTTGTAGTATATTGGTTTTCATGATGATTGTGAGATTCCTTTTGACTTTTGATCCTCGCCCTTCGGCATTGTATATTATAGTGCTTGCGTGGTTGTGACCGTTGATTGATGAAGAGCTAGCTCCCGCTTGGGGATGCCTTTTATCATTATGCATATATTATTCTTGTTTTACCTCGTTTGGGGCCAATATTTACATGGAAACTCTGCCGAAATTTTTTGAAAAAACTTGAGATTTTAAAAATGCATATTCATCTTACTTATTTAAAAACCTGGTTTTTAAACATGTTTTCTTCACTTCTTTAAAACTATTTTTCCATCATTTATTATTGAAAATGGTTTTAGATTTCTAGGCTTTTGGCTTACTTGGATTAGATGGGGTCCTATAGACCTCATATGATTCAAGGGCCAGTCACGTGCTATTTCGGGTCGTGACAAAGTTGGTATCAGAGCGCTAGGTTAACCTTGGTTTGAGTATAAGTTTGACTATACGGAGCCTAGAGCGTTTATATATACGGAACTTAGACTTAGTCGAGGGGGTATTATACCCGAACTTTCGTCGCGTAGGATGACCCTTAGTTGATGGAGTAGGTAGCTTGAGTAGAGTTACGTACCGTACGTATGTTCCGCGGCATACTTACGATACGCTACTCTGCTTAAGAAACCTTAGGATGTACATTTCCTTGCACAGTATTATATTTATTCCTATGATCTATCCTCATCGATATTGGTTATGGTTTTGCTGCCACGATTGCACGGGCAGAGAGAGCTACGGCTAGAGTTGCGTCAGCATGAGCTCGTCGCGGACGAGGACTGACTAGGGCATGATTCCATGGACATACGATTGCATAGAGAGGCGTCGTTTTATTGTGTTTTCGCGCCATGAGCGTTCGACGGATCGCTTTTTCGAGATTTCTCGGACGTGCAGATCAGCACCAGAGGATCAGGCTACTGCTAGAGGCCAGCCAGAATGTGGTGACCATTGATACATCGCTTATTCATGATGATTGAGGCGTTGTTCAGTGTACAGACGAATGAGCCAGTTGTTGCTGCAAATGACGAGATATCGCCGAGCTACTGCAGCATGAGTATATACTTAGAGATATGATGGAAGGTCGCTAGTCACCCAAGGATGAATGAGTAGGACATGTGGTTCGTTCGTTTACCCCGATGCGAGATCATCAGATTGATTGTTTCCAGCTAAAGACGACTTCATGCAGGTACGTTGAGAGTCGATAGAGAAGGTCGTATGTCAGAAACCCATATTCCAAGTTTAAAGTATTTGGAAAGAAATGCAAGCGATTCTATGGACCCTCTAGAAGAATGAAACCCTAACTCGACATAATGACCGTGTGAAAGCCTTTGAACCTTAGGGTTTGCGGCAGTTCCGCGGCGCCATTGATGAAGCTTGGGTTTGCCCTTCTACGGCTGGTCCACCGATGCTGTGATATGTACTCGATACTATTAAACTGTACCCAAGATGTTGAGCTCTTGGGGGATCATGAGGTTTTGACGAATCGATCGAAAGGTTAGACATCTTTCGGATATCATATGATGGGATGCATTGCTTGGGAGACTCCAGATACGAGTATAGCCGTTGGAGCACAGTCCAAACGGCCACGATGAGACGATTCCGAAGCAGTCGACAACAGAGAAAAGTGGAGTAAGAGGTTCGTACGAAATCTTAATGAGATGACGTTCCACTCCGCTGACATCAGAGATGTGATACGCGTGTAGAGGCGTTATATATATGGATATACCTTCCAGAAGGAGTCGCGATGAGTATGCAGCCGTTCCAGAACAAGAAACAGATATAGTAAAGGGTGGTAACTTCCGGGCATTTCGGCAGAAATGAGATTTGAGAGAGACCTCGACATGACCTTTCTGGAATACTATGCGAGAAGACTTGGACCCATGAGCTGTCATATTGCGCACATCCAGCATGCCAGAGTTCGGCACCGTCGACGAGATAGTTGGCCAGAGATCTGTAGAGGATGTGCCAGAGCAGGACTGTTTCCGTCGTCATTCCATATGGGGCCGATGAGCCGACGGATTGCGAGATTGGTAATCCACATAGAAGATGAGGGCCCAGAGACAGAGGACGCTAGACCATGAGCAGGAGGCAAGTAGATATCTTGCTCTGCTAGTATTGGATGCACCGACACCTTCTCAACTTTGAAGAAGGATATATCGACGACGGTATTTATGATTTGTGATTTCGTGATTCGATTATCACGTATCCGTCACCTTGGATTTTGGTATTTTGGGTGAACTATTCGCATGATTTAGTTTTGATGACTGAGTTTCATGATATTTGTTTTGTGTACCATGGTTGCACCTACTGGGTATTCATATTTGTGCACAGTTATTGCACCTGATATCGTTTTTATTCCTTGGCTGCACATGTTTATGACTTCATGAATTTCATACAGTTGGATTAATTTTGTGCATGTGGCATGCACCTGATTTGATTTTTGCACTCGGTATAGTTCATATATGCTTGCAGTGCTGTGATATGTATTTTGTGCACTACAGTTGCACAGGACTTCGGTCTGATGTCGTTCGATATGTTGATTTTGATTTCGTGCCTATGACAGATGTTTCATGCATGGCCGTTGCACCTACATGTTGTTTCTGTGCACATGTATGGCACATATATGGATTTTGATTTCCGCGCGCACCAGATGCACAGGGTATTCTTATATACATTTTAGGATTGATTCCTTATGGAGCAGTACGTTTTTATGATATTTGCTATATGTTTTCGTACTAAGCAGGACTAGTCAGAGGACAGTACCTGAATATATTTTGCATGTATTAATAGTTATCAATGGGATTTCCAAAAAGAGAGCTATAGTCTCAGAATTTGCCTACGTGTCTGATATGACACGACACGTTTAAAACAAGGAAATCCTTCTAAATTGTTTTCGAAACGGCGGAACGTACATATTAAACAAAAGATATATACATATATGGTTATTTTCTTACAATAGACGTCCGCCACTGTGCAGTGTTATGCGCATCGCACAGCGACTTAAAAAAGTTTGGCATGCATTTCCTTCAGTTGTTTACATGTATGGATTTGATGTCTACATGTATAATTTTGATGTATATCATATTGGTTTTGTTTTGGATTTGACATTTGTATCTTTACCATGACTCCGATGATTGCGAGATGCTTGACGGAGTTTTGTTTTCGAGTTATCTGCTCATTGTTCATGCGCATGCATTGCGCTATGATGCGTTTTATGTATTGATGATTTCGGAGCCCCGACGACTTGGACTTTTACTGAAATGTTTTAGTATTTTGAAGGGTTTAAATTTAAATTCGGGGACTGAATTTCTTTAAGGGAGGAAGATTGTAACATTATAAAAAAAATTATTATTTTTGGGAATTTTTATAATTAAATAATAAAATATTGAATATTTTAATAAGGCGGTATAATTAAATACCGATAAATTGGGGGGGAAATTTTGGAAAATTATGGAAATTACTAAAAAGAGGGTGTTTTATGTGAATTATGCAATTTTAAGTTCTTATGATTAATTATATGCTAATTTAGTGCTAATCGCGATTAAAAATCGCTAATCGGGTTTTAAGCGTGTTTTTGCAAAACATGCACAAGTCTTTTTTTCATTAGTTACATTTTTTTTATCATGGCATTCTTCATGATTCTTGCATGGTTGTAAATTAGAGAGAATGAGAAAAAGAAAAGAAAAAGGTTGAATAAAGAATGGAGGGATGGGCATGAGAGAGAATGAGAGAGTAAGGGGTCAAACCTTGGATCAACTCCCATTCCTATTTCATTTTCCTCACAATATTCTCTCCTCTCCCACACCCTAGCTGCTGCTGCTGCTGCCCTCTCTCCTACCTCCACTTCTTCACCTCAAAACATCTCAAAAACTTCACCAAAATATCTTCCCCGCTTCACAAAAAAGTTGCACAAGCTCACAAGCAACACATTGGACCAAGAAAGCTTACATTTTGGACACTTGGAGCAACTCAAGAAAATTCTTGAGTTGCCAAATGAGGTATTTTCTGAACCATTAGCTTTGTTTTCCCATTGCTTTTACATTCTTGTTAACTTTAAACCGATATAGTGATGTTTAGTGAGGATAGGAAAATTCAAGTTAAGGGTTTTGGAATTCTTAAGTTGTGATGGGTAATTGAGCTCAGTAGAGGCCACCCAAACCCCCTAGTACTAGAATTCAGACCTAAACCAGATACTAGAACCCCGGAATACGGATTTAGAAACCCAATATCGGAAGAATTGTGGATTCTGTGAGTGTATTTTTAAATTTGCTAACACCCGGAGCCTCTAAAATTATTATGCATACACAGAGATACATGCAGGCACCCAGGAAGCTAACCCCAAGACCCCAGCCCCTGACTCCACACTACGGCCGCAAATTTAACCTTTCTGGCCACAAATTGTGGCCAGACCTGGTCCAAATAGGTTCTTGTTTGGTCTGTAGCTCCATCTCTTTTAAATTAGACCCCTGGCATATGCAGAATTGACCAATTTGACCTAGGGTGAAATCTGGGACCATTTACTGTTAGTTATATGTATGCCCTAGAGGCCATTACTATACATACGATGTATATTGTAATGGATGCTTGGACATATATAGGGAGGACTTTCTTGCTCGACATGATAGTATGCTATCTGGTTGTACTTTATCTTAACATGTACTCTGATTGTCTTTATGTTACATGTTGATAAAGCCCTTAGGATATGTACTCGACTACTGGGACTATGATGAGATCATACTAGTGGGGCCACGGTAGTCGACGAGTACATCCTATAACTATTCCTAGTCGAGGGTATATCGAGACAGGGCATCGATACACCAGAGTAGACTAGCGTATACGCATCTTGACCCATATGATGGGCGATGGATGATCCCATATCCATCGGTGTTTGACATCAAGGATGGTGTACGGGTGCTCAGTAAAGACTGGGTACACTGGACAGACTCGCCGAGAACTCCCAGATGGTATTATACCTCACGTCAGATGGCAGTTCTCCGGTGACACTGGTACAGAGTAGTCTGTTGACCTGAGATCGTCATAGAGTCTTGTGTGATTCCCACTGTGCTTTGATTTCCATCATACCACGTCCAAGAGGGCGTGCAAAAAGGTGTCTTTTGGGTACAGTCCCGAATCACATGGAGGCAATGAGCGATAGGAGGGGATTCGTCTCTCCCGGTATAGGGAGTTGATGTTGTGCTGTGTTCGATTGGCTATAACTGGAAATCCCTGGCCAGGGTTGCTGAGATTTACTGGTAAGTGTTATCAGTAGTTTCTCGAACTGTTATAGACCTCATATCGACACGACTTATCGAGCTACTGGGGTCTGACGTTTACCACCCTTAGGCGAGATATGCGACATATCAGACAACGAGACCGGACTGTACGGGAGTGTTACTAATTGGATTCACAAGAGAATGTACAGGCTTGCTTGTTGATCTTCTGAGCGCTCAATACCTGGGTAGCTGTTACGTTTAGCTGACCGCTTGCAGCTTGTGGGTGTTTGATATGATTATCACCTACTGCCGGCGTATTGACGATTCTTTAGAGTCCTACACAGAGGTTTCTTGACTCAGGCAAAATGGAGTAGGAGCACATATGTGATATGTGCGGGACCGAGGATAATACGATATGAGATACCGTATTCTATTCTCGCGATATTTGATATCGGCCGGGTCATCGGATCAAGTGTTGATTCGATGAATCGGTAAATGAGATATTAGTCGGTTATATGCGATATAGCCGGATTGTCGGATCAAATGTTGATTCGATAATTTAATATATAATAATATATATGATATATTAAATTACATCAACTAATATTAGCTCACTAAAAGATTCTTTTTCTCACTCGGGTAATACATTGATATATATATGCGATATATGTTAATTGTATTATTTTATTTTGTTACAATAAATATTATATATGTGATATATAATATTGTAACATGATATGATAACTAATGCAACATGATTAGTGGAGATTAAACAAGATTAGGGTTTAATTTGGGTTAGTTCATTCATGAACCTTCTAGAAGGTTTCTTTTTGTTTTTGTAAAGATATTTTCAAGTGACTTATGCTTTAACCCAACCCAAACCCTAGCCCTAGTTAAATCTCTACAAAGGTTTAGTTAACCATGGTTGCATTATTCATCATTATCATCTTTTCATTATTCATCACAAAAGGATTCTAATCATTCTTGATCTTCTTCTTGCTTGAGTTCTTCATGAAAAGCTTTCTTGCTTTGATTTTGTGATGAAAAATGAGTGAGAATAAGAAAACAAATGAGAGCAAAAATCCTACTTCATCATCCTCATCTACCCTTACCCTTTAGATGAGAGTGTTCTCTTTATTTAGTGAGTGTTAGCTTGTGTTAATGAAACTTCAAGGTAGATCATCTTTGTTATCGAAGATCGGAAGCAAGCTTGCATCTTTCTCTTCATGGAGATTCTCGAGAGTCCGGAACACGATGATCGCAGTGAAGGGACCACAACACGGAGCTTAAGAAGTGAAGGACCGAATCTACAAAGGTTGTAATCCCTCTCACTTAGTGTTAAAGTGTTTAACATGCTTGTTTTCGCCTAATCTCTAGTTTAAAGATCTTGTTAAGGGTTGTTCGGCACGGCTAAATTTTTAATCGGGCATGGTTGATGCCTCGTTGACCCTTGTGGCAGTGCCTAGCATCCCTACATTTACAAGAGTTGCTGTTTTGATTTGGGGTTTTGTTTTGCGTATTTTGCATTCTGGATTTTTGAGATTTGTGTCGTATTCGATCACTTGACGTTTGTGCGTCGAAATCGAGTGTTAATTGGTGGTTTTGAAAGTGTGGTCTATAGGTTCTAACCTATAGGCCTTAGCGTGTCGTTTTGGTTTTCCGATGTGAGTTTAATGTGCATTTGCGATTGTGTTATCTTTGTAGGTACCTTCACGAGGGTTCCATATGATGAAGAAGATGAAGGCGACATCGACACCGACACGCAGGATGCAGGTGAGTAGATTATATCTACGGGGGAAGTCGGGTGGATGGCGTATAGCACCCCCGCAGTTCAATGCTTAGTATACTATATATACACTAATATATATATATATATATGATAGCGTTATGTGTGACATGGATATTCAAGATGTGATTAGGTATACTATGGTTAGATTAGGGTTTAGAAGTAAACTAGCATAGTTTCTTAGTTGCGAACCATAGAATAGATTTACACCCACACGCACACACATGCTTACTTGTGATACTTATAACTGGATGATGAGGATAGTGGAGGATATTTGGAGATGAGTCGATGATATTGGGCATAGTACCATGAGATCGGTGATATGATGTGGTTCGTATTTGGGATACGACATGAGATTTTAGCGGGCCTTTAGGCATGTGATTTATATATATATATGGTATCAGTTGTACTAGACTTAGATCAGTACCCCATTTCATGAAATATGATGATAAGGATACCAGATAATTGATGAGATGAATGTGATATTGACCCGTACCCAGATTTGGGATGCCGTACGATGGATTTACCATACGAGCTTTATATTGATGATAGATCCGCACTCATGACTCGAGAATGTCATATGATATATTGTATCGTACGTGATACTATTGAGGCGGGATCACCGACTATTATATTTATATATATATCGACTTAGATTTAGGTGGTTTCCCTACCCTTTCGATTTGCTTGTTAGTTAGATCTGTAGTTTACTTAGTAGATGTTAGACTAGACCCGAGTCATACCTATTTCAAAACTAACAAATCGCGAGTATTTTAAAGACAGGCAAAGGGATTCTACGGATATTTTCAAAAGATGCATCTTTTCTTAAAAACACCGTAGCCCTTATTTTTCTAAAAACCCCGACTCGTCTTATTTCAAATGGCAAAGTTGTATGATATATATATATTGACGTAGATTCTTCACTGTTGTGTTATTATTCATTTGCCGCATATTCTTGCTATTCACATCGCATTGCATGTTTAAATATGTTTATTGTTATATTAAAACCATACTGTCAGGACACCAGCACCATTATCGATGTTGCGTATGTTCCACGTACACCTACTTGCCGTCTCACACACTTCATCATCGATAATTGCCATGTCACTACACAGTAGGATTGTTGCATCAGGATATGACTTCTTGCATGACATGCTTGTGTACATACATATTGTACACTCATACTTACGTACACACATATTGTACACCCATACTTACATACATACGTATTTGCACATACATAGATGATTCTGACTTGATTTGGAGATTTGGGAACCGCAAGATATATTTTAAAACTGGATTCATTTTAAAAGATGAGGTTTCCCTCAATATGTGCATATTAGTATTCCTTGTTGCATGATATACAGATATGCTTACATCTCTTTTATATGTCGCATACATCATGCTTTATGATTATACGCATTGAGATATGTTGTTTCCATGATATTTCTGGATTTGGGAACCGTGGTAATTTCAAAAGAGGGTATGTATTGTTTTAAAAAAATCTGGTTACCATTGATATGATATTTCAGTGCGTCCACCATGTGTTTTCTCAGTTCTGATAGTGGCATGTGAAACCCGATTCGAGGAGCGGTAGGCACCGTCTGCGGGTGCATGGTGGACCCGGTGAGGTACCCCGGGGCAAGAAGACTCGTATATGTTGGACGGTGAGCCTGGCAGGGGAGTACTACCTACCGGTGATTGTATTTGAGCTCGGCGGATATCCGGAGGATACCGACCGGAGTTAAGAGATGATATGGGCCGATCCGGACTGACGGAGCCCTATATATATGAGGATTTACGTGCCAATACTAGGCACAGGTTTCGTGATGATTTCGAGTGTCGATGTTAGACACTCAGGTTCCATGATTTTGATGTGTCGCGAGGGACACATGTTGATTTATATCCTCATACTTTCATGCATATGCTTTTATGATATTTACATGTATGATGTTTTATGTCATTGGTTGACACGTGGACGAGATCCACATACATACAGACATTGATTACATAGTTGGATGTTATACACATACTCATAGACTTCATGATATAGTTGACATTGATTACATTGATCATACCTCATATTTATGATATGTTGTTACCTGAGGCACTGACACGAGCATATGGGATTACACTTATGTATAGATGTTTACCCCAGCCACCTTATCATGGTTCAGACTTATTCATATTAAGGATATATTACTACTGATCGTTTGACCTAGGATGAGTCATACATACGATTTCTGCTCTGTGATGTTTTCTATTCACGAGTTGGCAACTCACCCCCGTTATGCCACAGTTCTTGCAGGTTTTGCCGTACAGGTTTCATTGCGGCTTTTCTAGCACACTGCTTCCTTTCTGGGTGATTGGTGTAACATTCTGAAGTTGTAGAAATAAATAAAGTAATTAATTAAATAATAAAAGGTTAAATTAAAAAGTTATTAAAACCAAATAAGACAATTTCATAAGATGTATGTTAAACAAATTAAATTTTAGTTTTAGTATGCAACATAAATAAATTATAAGGGTTTTAATGTAAAATTTGGCTTCATTTTTAAGTAAAATAGTGTTATATTATAACATAGATAGTGAAGGGTCTTTTTGTATTAAGTTAGGAAAGTTATGCAAACTAAGAAATGCGGGGGTTGTAAGTGAAAAAGGGTAGATAAAGTTTAGTTCAGAATTTTATTAAAGATAATTCAAGTTAGAGATGTTAAAGTATGGACACCTCCTCCTCTCATGCATAACCTACACCCCACACCTCCTTCTTGCATGAAAACCCCACATCTTGCTTGGTGACATCTCCTCCTTTCCTTTATCTTTCCCTCTTCTCACATAAATAGCTTGTGTTCAGATCTGAAGCATTCTAAAAACTTAAAAATTTAAATAAAGGAAAAGAAAAACAAAGCAAAACATAGAAGAACAAGAGAAGTGAAGAAGAAGGAGAACTAGGCAAGGATATCACCATCAAGTTAGGACTAGGAGCTTGTGCAACTTGGGGGTAAGTTCTTCCAGCAATTACTTGAGGGTAAAATCCTTAATCACGGTAGGAATTAGATTCTGAAAGTAGTTCAAGGTTGAAATCATAGTGTCTATAATATCGTATTTTTTAGCAAAACTGAACACTGTTATAATCTGCTATTATTCAGAGTAAATTAAACTTAACAAAACAGTTCCAGAATGATGTATGTGGGACCTAGAACAAACCATAGGATGACGGACCCAGGTGATCGGATTTTGGCCGGTGACATTAAGGGGAATTCCGGCGTCGCCGGATTTCTAGAGGGCTTGAGTGTTTTGACTTTTTGGGTAGGTCTCTGTGTAGAATTAGGGTTAATTTGGTATTGTTTAATCAATTCAGTTTAACTGTATATAAAATCTGGGAGTAAATATCGGAAAAAGGTATCTAAGAACTATAATACGACATGGGAAATACGTAACGCATTCTGTTTTCAGTCGCGATGCAGCGTTGGGTTAAAATTCAGTAAGGTTAAACGTTAGATCGTTTGCTATAGTCGTACGTAGTGTATTTAACATGTACAACTTGTGTTTCTTGATTTTTTCGTATCAGAATGTAGCCGTTTCCTTATACAAGTTATTGCAATGTTAGATTCAAATACGGGGACTTCGGAGGCCGCAAGGAAAGAAAAATGGATTGGTGATTCCTGAGTGGATACGACGTATTTCCGGTGAGTAGATTTACATCTACGGGGGAAGTCGGGTGGATGGTGTATAGCACCCCCGCAACCTTATAATTATTATGATGATATCTACTTAAGTTTAGCTTCTCGTCAAAGCATCGATATAGTATTGCATCTAGTATACGTTCTATTTGCATAAGTTTTTTATGTAGTTTTTAAATGAGATATACGTGATAATTGATCCATACAATATGGGTATGATTTGATGAGTTTGTACAAGGGATCATGCCGTACATAAGATGATATGGATATAGCGATATGATGAACTTTGTATGCCGAATGACGGCCAATTTATTCTTTGATTCGTAAAGATAGATTATGTTCTATTTTAGGAGGTAATACTGGTATGAGCTATATTGTTTTAAAAACCACGGTTCGTTGTCTTTTAAATAAACCACCTGGATGCGTGCCAATTTCTAAAACAGACATCTCTTTTAAATTTTAGGCAGCTTCCTTATTTTAAACTTAACGTTCCGATCATTTCTAAAGATAATGGTATAACTCATAACAAGTAATTACAATAAGTACGTTTAGACTTCTTACAGGGTTATATTATGTATTCTATATTATATGTTTCCGCGTTACGCACACTCTGGTAGAACACTGCACAAATGCTAATGAGTACTATGCTGCACAAGCACTTAACTATATGTTACACTACACCTCATTGGTATTGCCATGTCACTGTAGAATCGTTCGGTTATATATGTGTTAATATGTAGACTGATACACCATAGAACACTTGCACAAATGCTAATGATTTCCATGTGCACGAGCACAGACGCGTATGCTACACTACACATCATTAGTAGTGTCATGACACATTAGAATTGAATTCATTATGTTATGTGATATGATTACGTAGTCTTTTCCTATTCATGTTGTAATATTATAGATGATGTATTTGATTTCTTGAGATTTCTGAGTATTCTACTCCTGATGATATATATATATATATATATATATATATATATATATATATATATATATATCGGTGGTATGGGACACTGTTATATATATACATATATAATATATCATCAATACAATATATGCAAGTTTCTTATTCCTTACTTGATATTTTTATATGATGAATAAACGTCCACCATGAGGTTTTTGTTTTCTGATTTTAATATCTAGACCGAGTCGGTGGGTATACGGTTATGGATTTATAGTTTTATTCCGAACCGAGTCTGTGGATATACGGTTACGGATTTATAGTTTTATTCCGAACCAAGTCGGTGGATATACGGTTACGGATTTACAGTTTTATCCAGACTGAGTCGGTGGGGAATACAGTTGGATAAATAGTGGACTTTGTTGATTACAAGATCGTTCGAGAAATGATGCCTGGGAGAAATGGAAGTTTTGTGTCGATGCTGAACACGAGAGATTTCGGATTTCGATGTCGATGCTGGACATCCATATGTTTATTGATGTGATCATTATCTTGAGGTACACGTTAGATATGTATTTATTGGATTCCACCAGGACTGATCCGGGGGACAGTACCTGCATATAATTGTACAGACATGCATAGATAAAAAGGAAATTCCAATACGGGTATTGGATTCATGATATTGATTCATATGACATGGAGATATTATACTTATTGCATGATAGTTAGTATTGCACCTTTGCATATCATATAGTATATCGATACAGATTATGATAGTACTATACTTATGACCTAGGTATCGTCATGCATTTCGATTTCTACCTTCAGATGTACTTTTATTCACTGAGTTGGCAACTCATCCCCATTGTACCACAGTTTCTTGCAGGTTTTACCGCTTGGATTATCAGCGGTTTGGGGCACACCTTCTTTTGGGGATTGATGGGTAAGTGAGTTATTATTGTATCATACTCACTCTTGATTATTCTTTTATTCTTGTATCTAGCAGAAACTCCATCAGCTTAGAAATGATATACTATGGACTTAGAAGCGATGACTTAGAGTTTATGTGTGGTGATGTCGCACTCTTTAGAGTCGACATCTGTTATAGATTTGTTTGGTTGTTCCGTCTTTGGACGTGAAAGCTAGCTTCCGTTGGGATGCTATATTATTTTGTTGTATTGGGTTTTTATAAAAATGCAAAGGAGGTGATGGCAAGTTTCAAAATGGCATAAAGGTTTTTCAACATACGATGTTATTTTAAATTGATATTATCAGCTGATTATTTAAACCTCACCTCAAATATTTTAAAAAGGGTTTAGATTCCGGGTTTTGGCTTACTTAAACCGCGTCGATGTCTATAGATGTCACTGATTGTATGTCAAAAACTATTTCTATTACCGCAATCAAGAACGGCGTCGCTTGGTAGCTAGCCGGTGAGTACGGGTCGGTCTACAGGGATGTTGTGAATCTCCTACTCGCGCTAACGAGTTAATTCCGATGGGAGCCGGATTGATTATTAAATCTAAAAACTGAATTAATCTATATCTAAATCTTGCTAGGGTTAGGTCTAGGTTAAGTTTGGAAAGTCAATAAATCTCACCGCTTTCTATACCCATATGAAGATTTAATTAGGTGTTATGGTAATTATTAATAAAAGGGATTAGAATCATCAGGAAGATGTTTTCTTCCTCTAGTTTCTAGTCCTTCCTTTATCAATCCTTACCCTAACCTCCATGGAAAACATCACAACCGGGCCTTTATACTACGGTATCACCGCTACCTCGAGGGATAGGGTGCCGTAGGGAGCGGTAGGTGCATGTATGCATAGAGTCCTATGAAAATATATGATGGGCAAGAAAGGGGATGAGAGATCTTCGTCTCTCAAACCTTCCCCAGATCTAACCCTAACAAGCGAGGCGACTACTCACTCATTAGAGAATTAAAATACATTTATCTAGGGCAGAGAATAAAAGATTAACTAGGGCAAGGAATTAAATTTATCTAGGGAAAGAATAGAAAATTAATCTAGGGCAGAAAATAAAGAACTTACAAAAATGATGCTCTCCAAAAGAATGCTGAAATTTATTAATGAAGGGAGGCATGAGAAAATACAATGATTTAGGTTTCTATTTATAGGAGATAGAAAGCCTAGGTTACAATTGATTCGCACGTCTGCATTTACCGAAATATCCCTAAGTTGACTAGTCAGCGCCGCACAAGTTTTGGTAAAAAAAATCTTCATCTGTGGGCTCTTAATGGCCGCGGAACCACGGCTTGGGTAGGGGTTGGGCCGCGGTTCCGCGGCCCAATGACTGGCTTGAATGCTGAAAATTTCTGGTATTGTTCTGGGCTTTCTGGGCTTTCTTATTCTTCTGTACATTTCTTAAATGGGCTTCGAGGTTTCTTCCAGATCTCCAGTGAATAGTGTAGTAGATTTTAATCGTTGTTTCGAGACGAAATCTTGAATCTTGCGATGCCTTGTTAATTGTGAACTGTTCTTCGTCTAGGCTTGACTAAGATCCTTCTATTTGTTGGTTAAAAGTCCCTCTTTTGTATCGTCTTTCGTCTTTTTCATCGTTTTCGCTCCAAGAACCTGTAACCTGTACTATGCAGCAGACATGGGTCAAAAGCACCTGTTTTATTGTAAAATGCATAAGAATGGGGAATATAATAATGCAATAATATGATATGAACAAATACCCCCAAACTTATCTTTTGCTCGTCCTCGAGCAAACTTATTTTTTATTCTCTACAAAAACCTAACCGCACTTTCGTAGGGAAACGCGATTGCACTGAGCTCGTGCAACAAGCCGTTAAACCTCTAGGTGTCCCTAGTAGGAGGAGTGTTGTCTCCTGAGGGTTTTCAGCAGATTACACCCACAAAATCCTATCAATTTGGCTTTTCGACTTTTGTTTTCCAATTAGGTTTTTCTAACAAGGAAGTCTATTATCGTCAACCCGTAAATTATCCACCCATATTCTTCACACCTACTCATCATTTAACTTAAGATTATATATGTTCTATAGACTTACCTAGCTTTCGGCATTTCTTAAGTTTTCCTTTTAGGGTTCCATCTCCATTTAGGAATTTCTATCAACTCTACTAAAGATACAAGTTCTATTCTTCATTCCTCTCTCTTATCTAAATTCCAATCACATATCCCTACGTGTGTGTATAGATCACCCCTACACTTGGAAATTCAAATCAAGCAATCACACTCTCGTCTGTTGTCCAAAGCACTTCTTAATTGGTGAATTTTTAATTGAATTTTGCTTACACATCCTTCATGCGACTGTTAATACTTCTTGAGGTACCAACAACCGATTACAAGATGTGTTTGCACATTAAAGCGTTCTTCCTAGTCTTGCAACACCCAAGGCTTTAGCAGTGACTCCCAGACCAGTTGGTCTAAGGCACTAGGTGATGAAGCACCCTCGCTAAATATTTTTCTATTTTTGCAGTCTTAAGTAATCACAAAAACCAGTGTCCATTTTTTTTTTATTCTTTATTCACACTTTTTTCCTTTTATTTTCTTCGTTCTAAGGACTTTAGACAAGAGCATTTCAAGGTCTCTTCTACTGTTCCAAGTTTCAAGGTGCGTGATTGTGCAAATTGTAGGGTATACGTTTTCAGAATCTAGACTTAAGCTAGGAACTATTTTTCAAACTTATACTCTAATAAGAACATCAATACTTTTCCTTTGCTTTGACTTAGCCTAAGAAGTGAACCCAAAATTTGCCTATTTTTAAATAAACTGCAAGGCATATACTTTCTACCGTTAAACTTTAAGGAATGTTATTTTTAGGGTTTTTAATTTACTAAGTCTAAGATCTAGTTGTTCCAAGCTAGTTAACCTATCTGTCAAACTCTAGTCAATTAGCCAAAATTGAATATAATTTTTATAATTTTTGAAAATTTTCAATTTTTTATGGTTTTTCAAATAAGTATGCAAATGCAAAAATATGTACAAATGAATGCGAAGGAAGAAGACGTACCGAGCATACCCCCAAACTTGAACTTGACAGTGTCCTCACTGTCATGCTAAACCAAGAGGGTCAAAATGCCGATACTTCCCTGTTTATTTATTTATAAATTTTTTTTATATTTTTAATGTTTTGAATTTTTTTTAATTTTTTTATAGAAAAAGAAAACAAAAATATATACATATATACAAAGGTTCCCCCCAAACTTAAGCTTGGCCTTACATAAGCCAAAAGTCAGCACCAACCATTCAAAAATCTTATCGTGGTAATGGTATAGTTGGTGAAAGAATGGGGTGGAATGAAAAGAAATGAGAAACACGCGAGACTGTGTGGAAAGAAGAATGGTAGAATATGGTCTCGGTAGGGGAGAAGAAGGGCGAAAAGGAGAAAGAAGGGTCCCGCGATCTTGAGGGTGTAAATCGAGTGAATAAATTAGCGCAATATGTGATGACCGATATGTTATAAGCGATTGCGCTAACCTATCAACCCGTCGGGAAATGGGGTCATATCCCTCAAGATTCGCAAGAAAACATGGGTACGCCGAACTTGGTATAGGAGATGAAAGCGTAACGGTCACTTGTACGGTCGGAATAATAGGAAAGACGAAAGGAAGTGAATTAGGGATAGTATCATTCTCACCGTTGTAAACTGTCTCGAACTTGAAAGATTCCATTAATGGTTCGAAACTACTGTAAGCAACCGAGTCTGATGGTTCAACTGAAAATGTAAAGGACTCAAACTCGGGCGGTGAGTCATCAATATCGTCCGAAAAATTGAAACACTCGTAAGTGTTAACGTCTGTGAGAACTGTGTCAGATTCAAAAGAAAAATTTTCAAGCTCACAGTCTTCAAGCGTGGTCGGAACGATGGAAAGGAGGGAGGGTGATTTAGTTAAACGTTCAAGAGGATGAATTGGAAAATCAGACACATCAAACAAAAATGGTTCAACCTCAATATGATCCTCAAAACTCTCCTCAATACTATCCTTATAATTCTCCTCAAAATTCAACTCATCCATGCCATTATCATCAAAATCCAGACGCATGTGAAGTTCGGGAGAAACATCTAATGACTCGGGATGATGAGTTGAACATAAAATTTCAATCAAATCGACAGGTTCATCATCCGAAATATTCCCGGCATCTATATCCTCAATCAAGTGAAAATCAATATTTTCTGACACCTCATCAAAAGCATGGATATCTATCGATTTAGGTTCTAGATGGGAGGTGTAAAGATCGAAAGGATTAAGTGCGGTTTCACTCGAAAGGGGTTCTTCACAATTTGGCAAATCAAACACTACAAAGTCGAACAACTCATCATTTTGGACACATGTTTGAAAATTGGAGTTGTTGGATTCAATTGGGTATGGGTAGGTTTGATTTGGAAGTCCTCTCTCAATCTCACTCTGTCCAACCGCCTCCTTATACATTGAAAAATTTTGAGCTAGCGGGAAACTAGCTACCGGTTCACTAGGTTGCATAAGGGCGGCCACGGACGCTTCCACGTTCCTAGTCATTTTATTTGTTGCTGCGATATACGCCTCCAACGACTCTTCCAAACTAGACTTGGGTGGTGAAGGGGTTTCGGTAAAAGATTCGAAATCGTTAGGATATGCAAAACTCCCAACAGGCTGTATAGAATCAATGTCTAGTGAAGGTGGTAAGGTCGGGTAGGACTGGTAGGAAGTGGGTGATTGGACTGGGGTAGGGTCAACATATGGATAAAAAGGTGAATAGTCATGCGGATCCCTAAAACTAGATGAGTGGAGAGGGGTGAAAGATCGACTGCGAGATTGAGCAATATGCTCAGCAATGGACATCGGTTTAGGAGTGACAGAAGGACTTGAAAAAGTGGTATCAACATATGGAAGTGGTAAAGGTTGACTTGGTTGACACAAAGTGGGTTGAAAAGTCAAACGGTTTCTCCTAGACGCCTCTATTTGATCTTTCAAAGATTTTTTAGGCAAGGAAGGATCGTCTTTAAATTGACCGAACAAATTGACGTACGACGCAAAATTAGGTTCGGGTACCAAAGTTCGGCAAGTGATTTATTATGTGGGGTACCCATGTTTGAAGAAGGCGGAAAAGAAAGAATGTTGGTTGGTGCAAGGATTTATTTGCGGCAAAAGTTTGCAAGTTTTGTAAAAAAATTCCCCCCTTTTTTATGCTTTTTATCTTAATTTGGAAAAATTTGTTGCAAAAAGATTTTCGAGACAAGATATGCAACAGCAAAATATTACTTGCAATCTATTTCTAACTTAAACGAGGTGCAAAAATCCTGCACAAAATTGTTAATTGGAAGCGAAAATATTTTTATAGCGCACGGAATCCTGCAGGAATTTTCAGAAATAATATTTCAAAATGTACAGAGAAGGAACAGAGAAGCTTACAGAAGAAATTCCACGAGATGATGCCACCATAGAGCCGCCTTTCCGCGGTATAAACGCGTTTGTGCCTCGTTTTCACGGCGAGATCGTCGGCTCGAGTCCCCAAAATTTTTCTGATGCTCTGATTCGACAAGGCGGCCGCGGTTCCGCGGCCTAAGGTAGGGTTTGGCCGCGGAAGGGCGGTCGGATGGGCGGTTCAAGACTCCAAAATTTTTGGGCTCTTCTGTTGTTTAAAATCCCTTCTGTTCCGATATCTCGTTTTCTGTTTCGGTTTCTGGAAATTTCCAGATCCAAATTTGTATATCCTGCAAAATTCAAACAACAAAGTATCCCTTCCAAAAATAACAGATTATATATACTTTTTATATTTTTTTTGGATTTTTCAGATTTTTATGATTTTTTTAATTTTGATTAACCCGAAATTGCAAAGAGGAAATAACACGCCATCCCCGGCAGCGGCGCCATTTGATTGTATGTCAAAAACTATTTCTATTACCGCAATCAAGAACGGCGTCGCTTGGTAGCTAGCCGGTGAGTACGAGTCGGTCCACAGAGATGTTGTGAATCTCCTAATCGCGCTAACGAGTTAATCCGATGGGAGCCAGATTGATTATTAAATCTAAAAACTGAATTAATCTATATCTAAATCTTGCTAGGGTTAGGTCTAGGTTAAGTTTGGAAAGTCAATAAATCTCACCGCTTTCTATACCCATATGAAGATCTAATTAGATGTTATGGTAATTATTAATAAAAGGGATTAGAATCATCAGGAAGATGTTTTCTTCCTCTAGTTTCTTGTCCTTCCTTTATCAATCCTTACCTTAACCTCCATGGAAAACATCACAACCGGGTCTTTATACTACGGTATCACCGCTACCTCGAGGGATAGGGTGCCGTAGGGAGCGGTAGGTGCATGTATGCATAGAGTCTTATGAAAATATATGATGGGCAAGAAAGGGGATGCGAGATTTTCGTCTCTCAAACCTTCCCCAGATCTAACCCTAACAAGCAAGGAGACTACTCACTCATTAGGAAATTAAAATACATTTATCTAGGGCAGAGAATAAAAGATTAACTAGGGCAAGGAATTAAATTTATCTAGGGCAAGAATAGAAAATTAATCTAGGGCAGAAAATAAAGAACTTACAAAAATGATGCTCTCCAAAAGAATGCTGAAATTTATTAATGAAGGGAGGCATGAGAAAATACAATGATTTAGGCTTCTATTTATAGGAGATAGAAACCCTAGGTTACAATTGATTCGCACGTCTGCATTTACCGAAATATCCCTAGGTTGACTAGTCAGCGCCGCACAAGTTTTGGTAAAAAAAATCTTCATCTGTGGGCTCTTAATGGCTGCGGAACAGCGACTTGGGTAGGGGTTGGGCCGCGGTTCCGCGGCCCAATGACTGGCTTGAATGCTGAAAATTTCTGGTATTGTTCTGGGCTTTCTTATTCTTCTGTACATTTCTTAAATGGGCTTCGAGGTTTCTTCCAGATCTCCAGTGAATAGTGTAGTGGATTTTAACCGTTGTTTCGAGACAAAATCTTGAATCTTGCGATGCCTTGTTAATTGTGAACTGTTCTTCGTCTAGGCTTGACTAAGATCCTTTTATTTGTTGGTTAAAAGTCCCTCTTTTGTATCGTCTTTCGTCTTTTTCATCGTTTTCGCTCCAAGAACCTGTAACCTGTACTATGCAGCAGACATGGGTCAAAAGCACCTGTTTTATTGTAAAATGCATAAGAATGGGGAATATAATAATGCAAGAATATGATATGAACAGTCACGTGATTTAAATGCCGGTCACATTCCACATTTGGGTCGTGACAAAGTTGGTATCAGAGTGTTTGGTTTAACTTTTGTTCGAGTCTAGGTTGACTATATGGAGTCTGGGAATATATTTTATTACCTAGGCTTGACCTTATAGGACTTGGACTTGACTTTGGGGGTCTTATACCCGAACTTTCGTTATATAGGATGACCTTTGTTGATGGAGTAGGTACTAAGAAGAGTGACGTACTGTACATATGTTCCGCGGCATATTTACGATATGATACTCCACCTAAGATGTTCCCTTCCGAATGACAGCCAAGACGGGGAGACGTCTTGCCTGAGATTCGGGGCAGATGCTATTTAGTTTTATCCGTCCACCTCTCCGAAGATGCCAAGTTGATTTATGGCACCGTGTATCAGAGGTTTAGACGGATGCGGCCGATGTACTAGACTTCGTCAGATTCCCCTCTTTTGAGGGGTTTTTAATTGTGGGGACGCTCTTCCCTGCAGGCACAAGCTCCTGCAGTTAATTACGCTACCGCATCGCGGTAACAACTTTCTCCTTCTCCAGAATTTCACTTCGTATCGTGGGTGCTTGTTCTGTTTGTGGTTGCCCGTAGATTGTATACGGAGACTAATTTATGTCGTCGCCCGTAGGACGTGGATTAGTCCAAATCCGTATTTTCTTAGATTTGGGTTTGGGATTTTCGTTTAAGGATACGTTAGCCATATTTGAGGCTAAGATCAACTTAAACGTTTGTTAAGGATACGTTAGTTAAATTTGAGACTAAGATCAGCTTAACGAGGTCGTTTAGATCCGACAAAAGAGCATTTGGGGGCTCTATTGTTCCAGTTTAGGGACATAGTGGTCCATTGCCAGTTTAAGGACATGGTGGTCCAACATTCCCATTTTGGGGATGGATATTGGTTTAAGGACGCATTAATCCATGAGTTTAAGGACCCCATAGTCCGTATTACCAGTTTAGGGACATGGTGGTCCAGCATTCCCATTTTGGGGACGAATATTGGTTTAAGGACGCATTAGTCCATGAGTCTAAGGACCCCACAGTCCATATTACCAGTTTAGGGACATAGTGGTCCAACATTCCCGTTTTGGGGATGAATATTGGTTTAAGGACGCATTAGTCCATGAGTTTAAGGACCCCACAGTCCGTATTACCAGTTTAGGGATATGGTGGTCCAACATTCCCATTTTGGGGACGAATATTGGTTTAAGGATGCATTAGTCCATGAGTTTAAGGACCCCACAGTCCGTATTAATGTGTGGTTGTTGGGACCCGTCACCTCTCTGATGACGTTGAAGGATTACAATGACAAATATCAGAGGAGTTCGGAGATGTACCCTTGAACCGGGTGTAAATTGATTTGGGAGAGCAGTTGTGCTCAGTTCATTTTAATTTGAGGACTTATGGCCAGAATTAGGTTAAGTCCAGTTAGAAAAATGTCTAACATTTTGTTTTTCTTTGGCCTATTAGGCCCTTGCTTGGGCTCTGCCCTTCTAAACAATGCATAGCATTTATTCTGGCCTGTTAGGCCTTTTTAATTGGGCTCTGCCCCTTTTTTTATAATGCAAAGCATTTGGCTTTTCAATTAAATGCATAGCATTTATTTTTGGCCTGTTAGGCCTTTTTAATTGGGCTCTGTCCCTTTTTTTATAATGCAGAGCATTTAATAGTCTGACAGTGCGCCACGTGGCTTGTCAAGCGCTTTGCGCCAATTAAAGAGCGCAAGGCGCAAGCGCATGTGGAGGTGACACGTGTCACGCTCTGGTGAGCGCGAGCGCAGTGCGCTGCGCTATTGCGCTGCTGACACGTGGCGCGCTCTGGTGACTTGCGCCAAACCAAGAGAACAGTGCTCTGTTTTTAGAAGCGCAAGGCGCAGTTGTTCTGTGATTGACACGTGGCGCTCTCTGGTGGCTTGCGCCAATCCAAAGAGCGCAACAGTGCAGATTTCAAAAGTGCAAGGCACTGTTTAATATCTTGATCAAATTTAGATCAAAGAAAAAAGTTTTTCTTTTTTCTAGAGAGGTTCTACCTCAAATTTCAAGAACCAGTGGTTCATCAAAAGGCAATGCCTTTATATAGATCGAAAGATCTAGTCATGAAGTAGATTACTTCTTTATTGTTATTTTTTTTATTAAAGATCTTGATCTTGTTCTTAGATCATTGATCTTTTTAGAAGAAATTCTTCTTTTTTTTACAAAGGTTTTACCTTTTTTTCTCTCTCTGAATTCTTCTCAAAGTTTTTGGAAGAGCTCTCTGTATCTCTATCTTTGTGTGTGTTAGACTTGGAGTCTAGGGGCCTTTATATAGTGCCAATTGATTTGTTACGTTGGTTACAGAGATATTTCTCTGATTGATCTGGGGATATTTCCCCACCGTTGGATCTTTGATCCAAGGGCTCTGTTTTACAGAAGAGAATCTTCTTTTTTTAACAAGATTGGAAAGATCTTTCCAGAATTTTAAATGCTGGCACAATTGGCGCAAGCGCACCAGCGCTTGACACGTGTCGCGTAGTGCAGAACACAGCGCAACTGCGCTAGCGCAACTGTACTGACACGTGTCGCGCAGCGCAACTGCGCTGACACGTGTCGCGCAGCGCAGAGCGCTAGCGCAACTGCGCTGATACGTGTCGCGCAGCGCAGAGCGCAAGTCACCTGAAGCGTTGCTTTCTTTATTTTAATTTTAAAACAGAGCCTTGCTCTGATTGGGTGCGCTGCATTGGGCGCTGCGCTCCTTGCGCTGACGTGTCTGATTTTGACACGTGGTGCTCTATGCGCAGCGCAAGGAATCTGAAGCGTTGCTTCAATTATTTTAACTTTAATTTTAACTTTAATTTCAAAGCAGAGTGCTCTGATTGGGGGAAACAGAAGCGTTTCTTCATTTCCCGCCTTGGAATTTGAACAGAGCTTTGTTCTGATTGGGGTAAACAAATGCCCCCCCACCGTTGCGCTTACATAGCCCCAAACGTGAGCGCAGCGGTAGCAGAATTCCAACCGTCACGCCATCTTTTGGAAGTTGAAACGGCTCTCAATGCCTATGAATAGGACCTTTAGTCCTTCAGATGATTTCCATCTCTTCATCAGAATTTTTATTCAGAGCCTTGCTCTTTTGTTTAAGCACTTTTAAGAGTTCAGACTCTAGAGAATGTTTAGGTAAAAATTAAATTAGATTAGATTGATTTTTAAGAGCCTTGCTCTCAATAGATCCCTGATCTGAAGAAAACCCATTTGAGGTTTCAGCAGAGCTTTGCTCTATAGGTCTAAAGAGATCTAAAGAGAACTCGAGAGAACCCTATTAGAGCTCTATTAATAGAGCTCTAAAAGATTTTTCTTGTGTTTTCTTAATTCATCAATGGAGCTTTGCTCCTTCCAAATTATATAGAAGAACTCTTAAGAGTTTTTCATGGATCTTGGAGGTTAAAGACGGCATTTTATTTCTTGATGAATTGTATCATCTTGCTTAATCAGTGTGCCTGATAATTTTGCTGATTTTCTTTTACAGAAGTAATGGACGCCATATGTACGATCTCGACGAGATTATCTCTTACGGAGACATCCGCCGACTCGGCCGTTCTCAGAACCGAGAATTTACCAACGCCGAGTGTGTCGAAATCATGAGCCGCTTCGACGAATACAATGGTCAACTGCTTACTCGGCGCTCCCCTCTCCTGAAGCTTATTATGGGAGCAATTTAGGAAGCGCTTCCTCTATTCTGTACTGGTGTGCCACTTGGGCCATTGGATGCCGCCGAGAATAAGGTGCACTCGGTGTATCTGATGAGCCTAATCTCAAGGAGGAGGCGAGATAACCTTATCGATCTTCTGCACCAAGCTTTTCAACAGTCTGCAATACTTGCTGCTTATCGGAGGGAGGAGGACATCAGTGGGGATCCCGACGCTCGTGCTCGCGAAAGGAAGCACACTAGGATGGTTCGCCAGGCTTGGAAAGTCTTGGACAAGGTTACTCTTGAGTTCCTCAATCCATGTCCTGGATTTGAGGTTTTGCGATTGCAATCATTTGGATAATGTCTTTGTTTATTACCTTTATTGATGTAAAAACTTCCAAGTATGAATGACAAATCTTTTGCCTCCTTCCTTTTATTTTCTGCTTTGTTACTGGCACATTCTTTAAGTAAGCATAGCCTGTAAGAGATATAGAACATTCTGTCTTGAACATCTTGGGGAGTGGTGATGGCTTAGGAAGCAGGTTCAGGTCTGCTACCTAAGGCTTTTCAACTTCATGAACCGTGAGGGTCTCATAAAGACCTTTCTCCCTACGAGTCGAGAGAATCTCGTAGGTTTATTTTCTCCTTAGGAATCGTGAGGATTCCTAAGTGCGTTTTCTCTTATAAGTCGTAAGGATCTTATAAGAGAATTTTCCCTCTTACGAGTCGAGAGGACCCGTAAGCGGTTGTTTCCCTCCTTGTCGAGATTCGACTTCGGAAAGTGTGACCGTGAATAGTATGCAAGAGTCCATTTTGGACCGACTTGCAGGGTCACAGTGCTTAGGAAACAGGTTTTTTTCTTATCCCCGCTTCTTAAGGCTTTTCCTCACGAGTCGAAACATATCGAGTAGTTCTCGTAAAGACATTAATTTCCTCACGAGTCGAGACGAATCGAGCATTTCTCGTAAGAATATCCTAATGTCACAGTTAACCTCTGCTCTTTACGACAGAGGTCCGTTAGGGTCTGTGGTACTCAGGGTTTTGTCCGTTGTACCGTCGCGTTGGCTGATGTATTCCTCGATAGGCAATCTTGTTGTTCGAGTAGCATTGCGATTGTCGTGTCTCTGATCCCTTCGGGGGCTGGACAAGACGTCTTCAAGCAATCCTCCTAGGCAGTTTGACCGTCGGAAGAGCAAGCGTTAGGAATTTGCCATGCCGCTTTTTACTTGAGGTTAGGCTCATTTTGGAGAGCCCCGATGAGTCATAACCACCCCGCGCTGGTGTGGGATGATCTCCGATGTCTTTCAGGCTTTATATAACTTGCCGTTAAGACCCTGAATCTAGGAATTTGGCCTTTGCTTCGTTTGCTGGCATTGCGTCCTCTATATCGAAACGAATGTCGCGGTTGTCTTTAGGTTGCTGGTGAACCGTCGAGGTTTGGAACTAGGGATTTTGCTGTGGCTCCTTTTGGTGATGTTGCGTCTATTGTATCGAGACGAACGTCGAGGTGGTGACCACTCCGCACTGGTGTGAGATGATCTCCAATTGTCTTTCAGGCTTTATATGACTTGTCGTTAAGACCCTGAAGCTAGGAATTTGGTCTTTGCTTCGTTTGCTGGCATTGCGTCTGCTGTATTGAGACGAATGTCGGTTGTCTCTAGGTTGTTGGTGAACCGTCGAGACTTGGAACTAGGGATTTTGCCGTGGCTCCGTTGTTTGATTGTCGCGTCTGAATCCTGTTGGAGGAAGAACGCTGTTGTTGACATCTCGTCTGCTGTATCGAGACGATCGTCGAGGTAGTGACCACTCCGCGTTGGTGCGAGATGATCTCCGATTGTCTTTCAAGCTTTATATGACTTGCCGTTAAGACTTGGCTCTGTTTTTTGATGGAGCATGGGGAGGGAAGATGTGATTCCTTCTTTGTTTGCGCCCTGAGTTGTATACAGGGATTGTTGTGATATCGCCTGTAGGGCATAAATTTCATCATATATTTTTTATTTTATTTCTTTCCGCGATGCTTTATCATTTCAGCTTTTATATCGCGAAAGTCGCGATTGCCCAATCATTTCGGCTATTTTTCGCGGTGCCCAATCATTTCGGCTATTTATTTTGTTTTTATTCGCTGCTTTTTTTTGCGAATTGCCTAATCATTTCGGCTATTTTGCATGCATACATTTTTACTTGCTGCTTTTTATTGCAAGTTGCCCCATCATTTTGGCTATTTCATATGCATTTTTAGCTCGCTGATTTTTATCGCGAGTGTAGAACTTGGAATCTGGTGCCAATCTCAGCATCAGCATCGCTACAACTGGAATATTGCCAGGAGCGAATCATCATTTGCCATGAAAGGACTCGGAATTTGATACCGGTTTAGGCATCAGCATCGCTACAACTGGGATATTGCCAGGAGCGAATCATCATTTGCCTCTGTCGATGTCGAACAAAGGTGGCTTAGTAAACAGGGTTAGGATTCTGTCGACTAAGGCTTTTGACTTCATGAGCTGTAAGGGTCTCACAAAGGTATTTCTCCCTGCGAGTCGTGAGGATCTCATAGGTGTGTTTTCTCCTTCCTAAGTGTATATTCCCCTGTAAGTCGTAAGGATCTTACTAAAGGGTTTTCTCCTTATAAGTCGAGAGGACTTACAAGGGTCGTTCACCATATGGACATATCCCTAGCCACGGGTGGGACTTGGTTAGGGAAATGTTTATTCGCGCCCGTGGATTGTATACAAGGGTCAATACTGAACCGCTTGTAGGGCAGTATCGAAGGTTGTGGGGGTTGCTTAAAAACAGGTTCAGGTCTCTGTAACTTAAGACTTTCAAATCTTATGAGCCGTAAGGGTCCCATAAGAGAGTTCTCCTTATGAGTCGTGAGGATCTCGCAAGTGTAATTCCTCCTTAGGAATCGTGAGGATCCCTAAGTGTGTTGCTCCCTTATGAGTCGTAAGGATCTCACGCGGGTGGTTTCTCCTTACAAGGTCGAGAGGACCCTGTAAGTGTCTTTTAACGAGGTTGCGCCCTTTCGGGTTTTCATAAACACTCGCCGGTAGCCCTGCTGTTTTTACTCACAGAGCCCTTTCGGGTTTTCATCCGTGCCCATTTTTCTTATGGACATACCGTCTTTTTTATTTTTTTTATTCTTTTTATTCTTTTTTCTAACGAGGTTGTGCCCTTTCAGGTTTTCACAAGACTCGCCAGTAGCCCTGCTGTTTTTACTCACGGAGCCCTTTCGGCTTTTCATCCGTGCCCATTTTGCTTATGGACATACCGTCTTTTTTTTTCTTTTTTTTTATCTAACGAGGTTGCGCCCTCTCGGGTTTTCACAAGACTCGCCGGTAGCCCTGCTGTTTTTACTCACGGAGCCCTTTCGAGTTTTCATCCGTGCCCATTTTGCTTATGGACATACCGTTTTCTCTTCTTTTTTTGTTTATTCTCTCTTTTTTTAACATGTCAGCCTGAGAATGCCGCGGGCTGGTAGTAGTTTAACGACGTTTCGGTCATTTGCAAGTTTTAGGACATTGCGGTCCACCGTCGCCGTATTCGAGGCAAATTTCTACTTTACGGACTTTTCGGTCTATAGGGCTTTCCCTATGAATGAGCATGATGCCCCCGGCGTGTCCACCTTTTTAGGAGCATGAGGTTGTGGCGGGTTCACCTTCCAGTTTTCGGATAACGCGAACTTGCCTTGTTGGTACTGATTCTCGATCCATCCTTTAAAGACGAAGCAATCTTCGATTGGATGGCTTACCGCTTGGTGGTAAGGGCAGTAATTGAGATCGTTGACATCGCCTGGCTGCAATGGACATTTCGGACTCGGCAGATTGATGAGTCTGTTGCGCACTGCCAGCTCGAACAGTCTCCTTGTTTTATTCTGAGGAAACGAGTAAGGACGTCGCAGTTTTTCCTGGAGGGATGGGCGTGAACATACGTTGTTTTGATGAACAACCGGCTTTGAGTTGCTCGGCTGTTGCTGAGTATTGGCGACGACGATCGCTTTCTCTTTTCCTTTCTCATTTCGAGAGTCTGGCTTTGGAGGAGACGGTTTATGTCCCATCTGAACCATTTGGGCCAGTTTGTCGATCAAGGCCTAGAAAGTAGTTGGCTTGAAGAACATCATGAATTGCGAGATGGTCTCTTGCGGATCAAGAGTGCCTACGAATATGCCTACTGCAGGTGCTTCTTCGATCCGCTGTTCGCATTTCGACCATAAGTTTTGCCACCGTGTTGCGTATTGAACCCACGTTTCGCCTGGCCTTACTCTGGCGTTAATCAATGCGGTGATAGGGTGCGTTCACTAGCACTCGCGAATTTTTGTGTAAATAATAGCTCCATCTCCGCAAATGTTTTGACAGAGTCATTAGGTATCTCTGAATACCACTCAAAGGTCGTTTCTGCTAGGCTGCCGACGAATTGGCAAAGCAACAGTTTGTCATCGCCTCCAGCGTTGCCGCATAAGGCCCTGAATTGAGCGACATGCTGATGTGGATTCCCCGTCCCCTTGTAAGTCTACGCTAGCGCCCCGGCAGTCTACAGACGCCAAATGCGGAACAAAAACTTTTTAACTGGCGCTATCGTATACTTTAACCCGGATCTGCCATTATTGCTAAACTAACAAACTGTAAAGAGTGTATGTTAGTGTTTATTCCCTAGAAGGCCATTACTGTATCATACTAGCTTGTATATTACTTAATGGAAGCTTGGGATATTCACATGTATATAACAGTCTTGCTAAACATGGTAGTATGCTACTTGGTTTTTCTATCTTAATATGTGAGTGTACGTATTGATAGAGCTCTTAGGATCTTGCTTGTCTACCAGCGTTGTGATGGCAGTCACACTAGTGGGGGCTGGGTAGTCTACAAGCACATCCTTATTCAGGTCCCCGGTCGTTGGATTATCGAGACAGAGCATCGATACTCCGGAGTAGACTGGTGTGTACGCTTCTCATCCCAGTTGGGGAGATGGTCTGTCCCACAGCCGTCAGTACGTCGTACTGGAGATAGTATACAGGTGCTCGTTAGGTTACGGGTACACCGGACAGGACTCACAGGGAACTGTTGGTTGGTTTGATACCAGTCGTCAGTAAACAGTTCCCAGGTGACATGAGTACAGCGTAGTCCGCAGACTTGACACTGCTACTTCGCCTCGAGTGTGTCCCACTGTTCTTAGATTGCTACCCTACCACGGCTCAAAGGAGTCGTGCAAACAGGTAGCAGTTGGGTGCAGTCCCGAGCACTTGGAGGCAGTGGCGGTTAGACAGGATTCGTCCCTCCCGGTATTGGGAGTAGATATCGTGCTGTGTCAGAGAGCCATTACGCAAAGTCCCTGGCCAGGGCAAGCGAGATTTGCTGGTAGGTTCCAGTAGTTTCTCAGGGTGTAATGGGCTTTACTCCGACACGACTTATACCGCTATTAGGGGACTGACGCTTGCCGCCCCCCTAGGCCCGATATGCGATAGTCTTGGACGAACGGACCGGACTGTATGGAGATTGTCACATCAGACTCAGTAGGAGTTCGGATGGGTTTACTCATCGGCCTTCTTATCGACAACTACCTGGGGACCGTTACGTACAGCTAGTGCCGCTTGCGGTCTGTGGTTAAACCCACTGCCAGCGTAGTAGTCGAGTCTCTAGAGTCCCACACAGAGAGTTTCCTACTCCAGGCGAAACGATATAGAGGTTGCATGGTTTTGCGACAAAGGGTTCGGACGCATACGTGCGTTTACGCGCGTACGACTTTCGGACAGTTTTTACCAGTCGGCTTTGGTTTAAGCCAGTTACTGGTATCCGGTTATTGGATTTTTACAGTCTAAAGTTTTTCCGTATTTTTGCGGATTGGAGGGGCGTTCTCGTAATTGTACGAGAAGCTTCTAGAAGATGTGACTAAGGAGGTTTCTTTTGGAAAGAAAGTGAGTCATGGTGGTGATTCATTCATTTCATTAATGCACATTTATTGCTTAATGACTCATGCTAATGAATCACCACTAGATATTTTATGAAGCATGCTTATTCATTTCTTTTATTCATTATTGAAAAATAAGAATGCTTCATAATATTATGATACACTCTCTCTCTTCTCTCATTATCTCATCTCACATTCTCTCTCCTCAAGCTCTCATCTTCAAACCCTAATACTTAATCCTCATGTGTTGAGATCAAAGGATTAGTTAGACTAAACAATCCATAACCTTCACTCTACATCATCCTTTCATCTTTGATTAGCAATCAAAGTTGATTAGTTACCTCAAGTTAGAGGTTTAGCTTGGAGTTTCGCTCTCGGGTGGATCGTCTACTACCTAGAGAAGGTCGAGGAGAACAAAGGAGGACACAAAGACGAAGGACTAGTTTCGATCGGTATAATCCCTTAACACTATAGTTTAGTTTAGCTATGTGTTTGGTTATTATTTGTTTAGCTTCGATTCAAGCGGTTAGTCGATGTTCGTTGTTTAAACTTGATCGTTTTTGAAAATTCCGCCTCCCCACAAGTACTGGGGTGTACTACATCGACTTACAGTGGTATCAGAGCCTCGCTAAACAATAAATAACTTAATTGCAAATTTGTACGAATTTCGAACGGAAAAACAAAGCCGCAAAACCCTAATTCTGTCAAGTTTCTGTCGAAGTTAAAATCAAGTCAGAAAATTTTTCAGGTGTGTTCAGAGAGCTTGACATGACCACAGGAGAACACCCAAAAAATTTGGGCTTCTGATTCGTCTACAGTGCCGCGGAAGGGCGGCGGATCCCACCGATCCGCCGCGCAACCGCGGCCGAGTTGACGAGTCAGGAACTCGTTTTTTTTGGGTGGGTCCCCTGTGGTGTTTTGGGTTTTCTGGAATATTTAATTATTGCTCAGGTTACTGTTTAACAGAGCATATTTTGGAGCAATATTGATGTTGTTTATTCGATCGAATTGTACAGTATTTGCGTATTGGATTATATCTGTGAATGTTTAATGTGTTCGTAAACCTCCCCTAACTGCTAGTATGTCGGTTGGCAGGGGGTTGCACATTTCTGAAATGGTTATATCTGTTTGTGCATATAAACTGTATTGGACTGTTGTGGTGTATAGCCGGGGTTCGCAATGGGTTATTGATTAATTCATTTGTTGTAAATGTAATTTGTTGTAATATTATTTTTGCGGGGCACTTCCAGGTTGCGGTTGTAGCCACCGTTGTATTATTTCATTTTACTGTTTTTGCTCCTAGGACTGACCCAAGGTGGGGTACACAGACTGCCGGGTGGGTAGTTTGCCGTACCCGTAGGGGTCGAGGGTGGGGTAACGGCTATTCATCACAACTGTGTAATCTGTCTTTTCTTGCAGGCTCAAAAGAAATACAGATTGCTTGCAAATCCAATATTGTTTATCTGTGTTCTGGAATGAATATCATTGCGTCAGACGAATGTAAAATATCTATATTTATGATAGCTATTTAGACGCCACTTATGTTTTACACCCGCGCTAGCCCAGCCCCCGCTCTGTCGTTAGTTAAGTAACCTAACGGGTGATGACGGGACCCCGTGGCGAATGCGGATAGCATAAGAGGACGTTGTATTTTCGTTGTTTTCTGCAATGATAGGTTAATGATGGGACGCATTATCTATAATGCAAAGTAAAACAAACCAAAGTTTAAATCGTTGGAACAATTTAAAAGAAACCACTCGGTTATTTTTAAAACAGATATTTTTAAATGCGGAGATTTAACCACTCCTTTTAAAAGCTATCAGGTTCCTTCGGTTATATCAAGTTCACTACGTTCACGGTTTCGCCAAAACCAGTCGTAGCCCTCCGTCATTTCTTATGGATGGTCAGTAGTATTCAAGCTATGCTTGTTGGCATACGTCAAGGCATAGTGTTTGGTAGCTGCTGGGGTATTCATTTGTTGCATAGATAGATGTGTTGGTTTGGGACAGTCGCATTACCTTGTTGGCATACGTCAAGGGTATATACGGGTGGGTTCAAATTAACAAGATAAATGATGGGCAGAACTTGACATGTGACTTATGATTTGTTGGCATACGTCAAGGTCATAAGAGCATGGGGCAAAAACTTATATCGGGAATTTCTAAAGAAACTGAAATTTGCAAAGAGATGCATACCATTTGGAGTTTGATGAATGTTGGTAGGATTCCTTCAACATTATCATACGATGATATTTGGATCCCGATCCTACTGTGAGTATATGCTACTTATCAGGATATTCGTCGCTTAACGATCAATACTATAAACCTAGTAGGTGTCCAGAAAAGTGTCAGCGGGGTTACGCCCCCAGAGAAAAGAGGTTACTTAATTAAGGAACTTCGCGAAAGCGTTGGAAAACCTCCCTCGAAGTATCGACACCGGCCTGGCTGAACGGTTAAGCAAGTATTGTACGGTGAGAATAGTCTTGGCTAATTCTTCTTTTATGGTTTGAGGAAGGATTCGAGAAACAGTGGGAGCCATCCAGTTTAGATAAACTAAAAACCACTCTAAACTTGCAAGAGCATCATGCTAAAGAGTTTTCTTCTCTCTCTCCTAATTGCAGCGACCCTGAAAATGACTGGACTTAAGTTACTTTTAGAGAAAAATATACTGACGGGGCCAAACTATAAAGATTGGCTGCGGAATGTCAAGATGGCTTTGACCTATGACAAACTGGGGTACGTCCTCACCGCTACGGCACCTGCTGTCCCTGGTCCCAAATCCAGCAATGCGGATAAGGAAATCCGCAAAACCTGGGATTTAGATTGCGCGAGAGCCAAGTGCATCGTGCTTGCCTCGATGAACAATGAACATCAGAGGAGGCACGAGGATATGTCCCTTGATGGCATATTTCTCCATACAAAGGAACTTTATGGAGAGCAATCTCGTATAGCAAGATACGAGACCTCTAAGAAATTATTTCGAGCGAGGTTGGCTGTCGGATCATCAGTAGGTGAACATGTCCTACAGATGATTGGCTATATAGAAGAGCTCGCAGACCTTGGGACGACTTTGGATAATGAGCTCTATACAGACCTTGTTCTCCAGTCCCTTCCTCCCACCTACGCCCAGTTTATCCTCAACTTCAATCTTCAAGGAAAAGAAGTTGAACTTGCGGAACTCCTGAACATGTTAAGGAGTGCAGAGGGCACCTTGCAGAAGGCAAGGGAAACACCCGCTATGTTTGTTGGCGGTTCATCTTCTTCCGGGTCCAAGGCTAGGGCCAAAGGAAGGAAGAAGAAGGCCGCACCCAGACCTAGAGGAGGTGTTAGTAAGGTGGGAGGGAAGGGAAAGAAAAAGAAAGCAGCACCGGTAGTTGGCCTGGATGAGTGCTTCCATTGTCACAGGAAAGGGCACTGGAAGAAGGATTGCAAGGCGTGGAACGCCAAGAACCAGGAACCGAAGCAGGCTGTGGCTTCGACTTCAGGTGTGTTTGTAATTGAGAATTGTCTGTCGATCAACTCTACTTCCTGGGTATTGGATACCGGGTCAGGATCTCATATTTGCAATTCATTGCAGGCACTGAGAAACCGTAGAGTGCTGAAGGAAGGTGATATGATCCTCAGGGTTGCTAACGGAGCTAGCGTGGGAGCTGCGTCCGTCGGGGATTATCACCTAGGATTGACGAGTGGACACATTTTGGTTTTACATAACTGTTATTTTGTACCCAGCTTAACGTGTAATATCATATCAGTTTCATTGTTATCAAATAAAGGTTATGATTTCACGTTTGTAAGAGATGTTGTCAACATCCACCTTAATCATGGTTTGATTGGGTCCGGTACTCTAAATAACGGCATATATGTTTTAAACCAACTCCAAATTTTCAATGTCCAAAATACACTAAAAAGAAAGTCTCCAGATTTAAATAAAGCTTTCTTATGGCATTGTAGACTGGGTCACATCAATGAGAGAAGGTTGACTAAGTTGCATAGAGAAGGATATTTGGACACGTTCGAATATCAAACTTATGACACTTGTCAATCTTGTCTCAAAGGAAAGATGACAAAGACTCCATTCACTGGACAAGGAGTAAGAGCGAGCGAGCTCTTAGGACTCGTACATAGTGATGTATGCGGTCCAATGTCTACACATGCGAGAGGTGGTTATTCCTACTTCATTACTTTTACAGATGATTTTTCTAGGTATGGATATGTTTTCTTAATGAAGCATAAATCAGAGGCCTTTGAGAAATTCCTGGAATTCAAGAATGAAGCGGAAAATCAAACAGGCAAAAGTATTAAGACACTAAGATCTGATCGAGGTGGAGAATACTTAAGTGCCGAGTTCCTAGGTTACCTAAAAGAGAAAGGAATTCTCTCTCAGCTTACTCCTCCGTACACTCCACAGCACAACGGTGTATCGGAGAGACGGAATCGAACCCTATTAGATATGGTACGATCCATGATGAGTAATGCTGAGTTACCGCGATCTTTCTGGGGGTATGCGCTAGAATCAGCGATACATCTTTTGAACAGAGTTCCAACCAAAACTGTGCCTACCACACCATATCAGATGTGGAGTGGGAAGAAACCCTATCTTCAGTACCTGAAGACGTGGGGATGTCCAGCTTTTGTAAAAAAGCAGCATCCGGACAAGCTCGAGGCACGCTCAGTAGAGTGTAAGTTTGTGGGATATCCAAAGAACTCTCATGGATATTGCTTCTATTACGCAGAGGAACAAAAGGTTTTTGTTTCTCGTCATGCCCGCTTCTTAGAAACTGAATTTTTGGAAAATCAGAAGAGTGGGAGCGAAATAGAACTGGAAGAAATTCCAGAACCACAAACTGCTACTGAAATTTTGGTAGAACCAGAGGTTCAAGAAGAACAGAACATTCCCGCACCCCTCCGCAGGAGTAGTAGGCCGTCTCATCCGCCTGAGAGATACTACGGTTTTCTCATAGACGGGGATAGAGAGGATTGCATCATAGATGATGATGAACCTACTGACTTCCAGCAGGCCATCCAGAGTGGCGACTCGGTACGATGGCTAGATGCAATGCGGACCGAGATGGAGTCCATGTACACCAACAAAGTATGGACTTTGGACTTTGCTCCAGATGGGGTAAAACCCATAGGATGCAAATGGATCTTCAAGAAAAAGATTGGTGTAGATGGACAGGTGGAAACCTATAAGGCTAGACTTGTTGCAAAGGGTTTTCATCAAAGACCTGGTTTGGACTATGACGAAACTTTTTCTCCAGTGGCTATGCTCAAATCCATTCGGGTCCTTCTTGCTATTGCTGCCTTCCATGATTATGAAATCTGGCAGATGGACGTAAAGACGGCTTTTCTGAATGGAAATTTAGAAGAGAGCGTCTATATGGATCAGCCAGAGGGTTTCAATCAGAGTGGGAGCAGCGGGAAAGTATGCAAGCTGCTTAAATCTATTTATGGACTAAAGCAGGCATCGCGGAGTTGGAACATCTGTTTTGATGAGACAGTCAAAGAATATGACTTTATCAAAAATCCAGATGAACCGTGCATATATAGTAAAGTTGTGGCCAGAAGTGTCGTATTCCTCGTCTTGTACGTGGATGACATTCTATTGATAGGAAATGACATTCCTATGCTACAATCTGTCAAAGGATTCTTGTCACACAGGTTCTCCATGAAAGACCTGGGCGATGCCTCTTACATTCTGGGGATCCGGATCTATCGTGATAGATCCAAGAGGATGTTGGGACTTTCGCAGTCCAGGTATATCGACACTGTACTGAAAAGGTTCAGTATGGAAGATTCTAAGCGCGGTAATCTACCGGCTTGTCACGGAATCACCCTCTCCAAAGAGATGTCTCCCAAGACTGATTTGGAAAGGGAACGCATGTCAATTATACCCTACGCTTCTGCGGTAGGCTCTATAATGTATGCGATGTTGTGTACCAGACCAGATGTAGCTTACGCACTAAGCGTGGTAAGCCGGTATCAGTCAGACCCAGGGGAGAAACACTGGATAGCAGTAAAGAACATTCTCAAGTACCTAAGGAGGACTAAGGAGATGTTCTTGGTTTACGGCGGAAAAGACCTCAGGTTGGAGGCCTTTGCTGATTCCGGCTTCCAGAGTGATAAGGACGATTCCAAGTCCATGTCGGGTTATGTCTTTACCCTCAATGGAGGGGCGGTGTGCTGGAAGAGCTCCAAGCAGGACACCGTTGCCGACTCGACGATGGAAGCGGAGTATATAGCTGCTTGCGATGCCGCAAAAGAAGCAGTCTGGATGAAGAAGTTCCTAACAGAACTTCAGGTGGTTCCTACCATAGTTGATCCAATACCTCTGTATTGCGACAACAACGGAGCTATAGCTTTAGCGAAGGAACCAAGGTCCCATCAGAAGTCCAGACACATCTTGAGGCGGTATCACCTGATCAGGGAGATCATTGATCGTCAGGAGATCGAGGTTCGGAGAGTTGCTTCAGAAGAGAACATTGCTGATCCATTCACGAAGGCCCTTCCTCAGATTCAGTTCGAGAGGCTGCTCGAGATCATTGGTCTGCGATATGCCAGTACATGGCCCTAGTGCAAGTGGGAGATTGTTAGTGTTTATGCCCTAGAAGGCCATTACTGTATCATACTAGCTTGTATATTACTTAACGGAAGCTTGGGATATTCACATGTATATAACAGTCTTGCTAAACATGGTAGTATGCTACTTGGTTTTTCTATCTTAATATGTGAGTGTACGTATTGATAGAGCTCTTAGGATCTTGCTTGTCTACCAGCGTTGTGATGGCAGTCACACTAGTGGGGGCTGGGTAGTCTACAAGCACATCCTTATTCAGGTCCCCGGTCGTTGGATTATCGAGACAGAGCATCGATACTCCGGAGTAGACTGGTGTGTACGCTTCTCATCCCAGTTGGGGAGATGGCCTGTCCCACAGCCGTCAGTACGTCGTACTGGAGATAGTATACAGGTGCACGTTAGGTTACGGGTACACCGGACAGGACTCACAGGGAACTGTTGGTTGGTTTGATACCAGTCGTCAGTAAACAGTTCCCAGGTGACATGAGTACAGCGTAGTCCGCAGACTTGACACTGCTACTTCGCCTCGAGTGTGTCCCACTGTTCTTAGATTGCTATCCTACCACGGCTCAAAGGAGTCGTGCAAACAGGTAGCAGTTGGGTGCAGTCCCGAGCACTTGGAGGCAGTGGCGGTTAGACAGGATTCGTCCCTCCCGGTATTGGGAGTAGATATCGTGCTGTGTCAGAGAGCCATTACGCAAAGTCCCTGGCCAGGGCAAGCGAGATTTGCTGGTAGGTTCCAGTAGTTTCTCAGGGTGTAATGGGCTTTACTCCGACACGACTTATACCGCTATTAGGGGACTGACGCTTGCCGCCCCCCTAGGCCCGATATGCGATAGTCTTGGACGAACGGACCGGACTGTATGGAGATTGTCACATCAGACTCAGTAGGAGTTCGGATGGGTTTACTCATCGGCCTTCTTATCGACAACTACCTGGGGACCGTTACGTACAGCTAGTGCCGCTTGCGGTCTGTGGTTAAACCCACTGCCAGCGTAGTAGTCGAGTCTCTAGAGTCCCACACAGAGAGTTTCCTACTCCAGGCGAAACGATATAGAGGTTGCATGGTTTTGCGACAAAGGGTTTTAACGCATACGTGCGTTTACGCGCGTACGACTTTCGGACAGTTTTTACCAGTCGGCTTTGGTTTAAGCCAGTTACTGGTATCCGGTTATTGGATTTTTACAGTCTAAAGTTTTTCCGTATTTTTGCGGATTGGAGGGGCGTTCTCGTAATTGTACGAGAAGCTTCTAGAAGATGTGACTAAGGAGGTTTCTTTTGGAAAGAAAGTGAGTCATGGTGGTGATTCATTCATTTCATTAATGCACATTTATTGCTTAATGACTCATGCTAATGAATCACCACTAGATATTTTATGAAGCATGCTTATTCATTTCTTTTATTCATTATTGAAAAATAAGAATGCTTCATAATATTATGATACACTCTCTCTCTTCTCTCATTATCTCATCTCACATTCTCTCTCCTCAAGCTCTCATCTTCAAACCCTAATCCTTAATCCTCATGTGTTGAGATCAAAGGATTAGTTAGACTAAACAATCCATAACCTTCACTCTACATCATCCTTTCATCTTTGATTAGCAATCAAAGTTGATTAGTTACCTCAAGTTAGAGGTTTAGCTTGGAGTTTCGCTCTCGGGTGGATCGTCTACTACCTAGAGAAGGTCGAGGAGAACAAAGGAGGACACAAAGACGAAGGACTAGTTTCGATCGGTATAATCCCTTAACACTATAGTTTAGTTTAGCTATGTGTTTGGTTATTATTTGTTTAGCTTCGATTCAAGCGGTTAGTCGATGTTCGTTGTTTAAACTTGATCGTTTTTGAAAATTCCGCCTCCCCACAAGTACTGGGGTGTACTACATCGACTTACAGTGTAGAAAGGTTATACCGAACGATCCGAGTCCTTCGTTCTTCAACCATCATCCCACGCTCCGTTGCGGCTGCTCCGATCTCGTCGATCTCCGATTCCTTCGTCGAGGTGGCACCACGTCGACGATTCTTTAAACGGGCTCCCGCCTCTGACTTGAGGCAACTCGATCGTCAAGTTTGCTAAAAGAGACGACCAAGAATGATGTAGAGAATGAGTAGATGACTTTGTCTCACTTCGTCCAAGTCCGTGGACGATCGGTAAATGAAGTTGCCGAGGGAATCGGGTGATGGAATGAAATGAGGCAATGAAATTTCCATGCACCCTTAACCATAGTCTTTTTCTCAAGAATGAAATTAATCTCTCTCACTTTCTTACAAGGGTGGCCGGCCACTATAAATGAAGGAGGAGGGTGAGTGTAGGAGGAGATAAGGAGGTGACCATAAACATTGATACTTATCATAACCTTTTATGAAAGCATGAGTCATAAAGAAACATTGAATCATAAAACCCTTAGTCATCAAGCATTAATAGCACCATTAATGCACTAATGACTCACTAGCCTCATCACCACTTCTAGAAGCTTCTAGAAGCATGACTCACTCTCATCCAAGAAAAGATAAATCCGTCTTTAACCGAATGTTAAAAGACGGCTGATAGAAAACTGGAAACTGGCAACTTCCAAAAGTGATCCTGAAACGAATTTCAGGACCCCGAAACTGTATAAATATACCCGCATTTGTATTACGACCGAATACAAATGCAACTGAGACAAAGATATTATACCTACTCAATATAATACTCGGATCCGGCTTAAACCAAAGCCGACCAGTATCATCTGCCCGAAAAATAACACGTGCGTAAACGCACGTGCATTTTCCGAACCCTGCCATAAAACCATACGGCCTCTACAACGTTTCGCCCGAACTTGGGAAACTTTCTGTGGGGGACTCTAATGACTCGTCAGTACCCTGGCAGTGGGTTTAACCACAAACCGTCAGCGGCACTAGCAATGCGTAACGGCTGCCCATGGACTGACCTCAAGGGATGCCGATGAGCGCACTCATCCGGAAAACCCTACTGAGCCTAACAGTGACAATGTATATACAGTCCGGTCCGTTCGTCTATGAGTATCGCATATCTGCCTAGGGGGCTAGTAACGTCAGACCCCCAATAGCAGTATAAGTCGTGTCGGAGTGAAGCCCAATAACACCCTGAGATACTACTGGAGTACCTACCAGTAAATCTCCTGCCATGGCCATGGACTTTGTGTAATGGCTCTCCTAGACACAGCACGACCTCGCCCCCAATACCGGGAGAGACGAATCCCCTGCCGATCCGCTCACGTGCCTCCATATGGCTCGGGACTGTACCCAAAAACTACCTGTTTGCACGACTCCTTTGAGCCGTGGTAGGGTAGAAATCAAAGCACAGTGGGAACTCACACGAGACAAATGACGACCTCAGGTCTATGAACTAACCTGTACACATGTCACCAGGGAACTGCTATCTGACGGTAGATATAATACTAACTAGCAGATTCCCGGCGAGTCCTGTCCGGTGTACTCATAACCCAATGAGCACCTGTATACATCTTAGGTGATCCAACTGACACCAGTGGCTTGTGAGACCGGCCACCGCCCCTCGTCGGGGTCTCGACTGTACACACTAGTCTACTCCGGAGTATCGATGCCCTGTCTCGAAACTCCCACGACTAGGGACCACAATTAAGGATATGCGTATAAACCACCCAACTCTCACGTATATGATCGCCATCATACTGTTGGTGGTAAAGCAAGATCCTAAGGGCTCTATCAAAGTGTAACATGTAATCAGTCACCTGATCATGTACACGACTGATAAAGGCAAACCAGATAGCATACTATCATCTTGAGTAAGACTGTCCTACCGGTATAGGTCCTCCGCAATCATTGCAATCACGTACCTGTGATCCAATAATTGACTATGAGGGCACTATCTCCAACAATCTCCCACTTGCACTCAAGGCTAATTATTGCGATGTCGACTACTCACAGCCCGTGTGAAACCGAACATCCAACTCCTCTACTAATCAGTATCACAAAGCCCGTTTGTAAAACTATTGTGTTCGAGAAATAGCCTTAATGAGTGGATCCGCCTAGAAGTTTCTTTCTATATCTCTCTTAATCTCAAGTTCGCGGAGAAAGCCATCTCCCGAATCGAGTAATACCTGTCTTAGAATATGTCTGGATATCTGATGGGACCTAGTTCATAAATGAACTCCAAATCCAAACTTCTTAGACTGTATCGATTACTGAACCTAATCAGTATCGGGCACCATGCCACCCACAGTATCCTCTTGAACCACCTGTCCATAATACTGTCCCTTTTCGTCAGAGGGAAAAACTATAACTCTGACAATCACTCTGTCAACCATGTCACCTTTGAAGCTTGGAATGATAACCGTCTCCCGAAGGAGGCTGCCGTCATCAAATCCGTAGAACATGTACTTATGTTCTAAAACTGCTTCCTTATGTTTCTCCAGGATTGGATTAATACAAACTTATTGCATCTAGTGCAAAACCAACATTTGGTGTGGTACTTGACATCTCATGATTGACTCAATTGCCTAAGCAAGTGATCTGCCAATCATGCACATCCCTCTCCCCTTTAGTCTGTAAGACACCTTTAGAGAGAGTGACTCCATCACCTGCAGGTACACCACCATGCTAGGAGTCAACTATTCCAAAAACCATTAGAATATCTGTCAAAGTACCCACATTGGGAAACTACCCAAATCCAGATCTAAAACCATAGATCTAGAAACCAGAATGTCAAATATTATATCCATATCCTGTCTGGAGAAACAACTGTGTGACGACCATAGTAATACCGATCGTAGTATAGGAATTTTACTTCCCACTCTGTGTATGTCATCCAGATACCATGACATCACACCCTACTACCTTCTTAACAGATCCATCCCTTATTCTGATTGAAGTCAAACCCATGACTGTCATATCAAAATTAGATGATCTATCTCCGCTATAACTGCTCAAGTCTATAAATAGATATAAGCATCTTTCCCACTATGCTTCCGCTGCTCCCACTGACTACGACAACCCTCCTACCGGGTCTCATATCCTGGAACAACAGTAGTGTCAAGTCTTGGTAGATAAGAACCTCCCTGTCACCTTCTCTGAGGCTACCGAAGTACCTCTCGGGCGTCTGAGGTTACCTACCATACCTGCGGAGTGGCTATTGGAATGTCAAACCTGATTGAATATATAGGTCCTATTAAATTTTCCGTAATCGTTCGCGGTTCTGGAATCACTTCCAGTTCTACCATACTCCCACTACTGTTTTCTGAAAAAGATCTATTTTACTAAAACTGTGGCGAGTCAAGAACAATATCACTATTGATCTTCCAAATGGTAGAATATCAACCCTCGTCATAGCCAGGGTCAACCCATAAACAGCCATTACAGAAACGTGCCCTGAGTTATCCAGAGTCTGGTTTTAAGCATAAGCTGGACAACTCCCCGTACCTTAACATCTTTTAAGGTACGATCCATTCTATATCCAATACAGAAACTTTGGCACTTATTTAATTGGAACCAAGATTCAAATCATGCAGCTGTCTCCAGTGCATATCATCTTTAATGGAAAGAGGCTAATCAGCATTACTCAACTTAGGAATCCATCCAATTATGAGTAACCTGAAAGAGAAACACGTTTCTCAAAACTATTACTATCATCTGAATACCAATCACAAGAATCTACATCTTCGATCTCTTTGAAGAATCCCGATACTTGTGACACCTGGTTCTCTACTTTATTCTTATACCCACAACTTCTCAAAACTTAGACCTTGTATTTCTACGAAACACTTGTCTAAATACTAGAGAAGTTATAAGTAAACAGAACATAGTACGAGGACCTACCCTTTTGTCCTGATGGACACTTGGACAACATACAATACTCTGTATAAGTCCGCTGAGTTGAACAACTCAAAAACTGTGCGTTGTCGGTGGAAAACTGTACCCTGGCGATTTCCTCAAATATCACCAATTTCAACGAATTCCAATATAATGAGGATGATCACCTAATTCCCAATATCTTACTCCCACTCATCATCTGTAAAACCATACAGATATGAGAATGAAACCTGGTAAATACATACCCTTGGAGTAAGTGTCTAATCGGGAAAACAGTTTTTCTTTAACAATGCACTGAAACATGAAAATGTTTCGTAGGGGTATCCTGGTATTCATAGCAATGCCTCTTTCATAATCCAATTCATGACTTCAACCGTATATTTTATTGCCGTCTCTCCAAATCCCTTTATTTGTCTTTAGTCGTTACCTTCTGTACACCATCGTTAGGCTAAATGGTTTTCTTCCTTCCCTACCGTTCGGCACCAGCCTATGGTTTGGAAGAAGACTATCCAGTAAGCATAATAGGTGTACCCTCCTAAACCGAGGAGTACTCGCAACTCGAGAGAAGGTGATGATAAAAGACAACTGAATAATACCTTATTCCTTTAAAGGTGAAATAGGAGCGGCGATGAAGTACGCGGTTTTGGTCGTGAATGATATCAGTCGCAATTTACTTTGCCCTCTTTCTAATCCCTTTATTTTGTCTTTACATATTACCTTCTGCACACCCTACTTAGGCTAATTGGTTTTCTTCATTCCCTACCTTTCGGCACCAGCCTATGGTTTGGAATAAGACTATCCAATAAGCGTAATAGGTGTACTCTCCTAAACCAAGGAGCTCTCGCAACCTGAGAGAAGGTGATAATAAAAGACAACTGAATAAACCAATTCTATTTCTCCTGAACCTGGATCCATCCTCGAAGAAGTCCCTTCGAGTTCGTATATAACCATACGATGGATCTATCCAATGGAAGTGGATATCCGTAGTAATACGGGTGTTCTGAGAAATGCAAAGGGCAAAAGAAGGAGTGGCAATGACTTATGCAACATAGACAATCCAAAAGCCAGTATTTTAAGAAGGTTCGGTCAACCTGGTCACTGAGTCATAGTCTAGGGTCGGTCAAAGGTCGCTGCCAAAGAGAGAGAGAAAAGAAACACTCTGCGTGCACTCTAACCTAGATCAGAATGGTCATCACTTTATCTAATCCGGAAACCTCCCACTGTCCTGTCAAATTCTCCTCCAAACCTAAAGAAGAATCAATCGGGATCACCCGAAGAGTAAACCAACTCATCAGTGGGAATCGGGATCCAACTCCCATCGCATGATAACGTGATGGAATGCATCCACGTTACTCATACTCCAGAAGGTATGCGCATACTTGGCAAGTTTCAGTTTCTTTAGAAACTCCCGATATGATTTATGCCCCATGCTCTTATGACCTTGACGTATGCCAACAAATCATAAGTCACATGTCAAGTTCTGCCCGTCATTATCTTGTTAATTTGAACCCACCCGTACATACCCTTGACGCATGCCAACAAGGTAATACGACTGTCCCAAACCAACTCATCTATCTATGCAACAAATGAATACGCAGCAGCTACCAAACACTATGCCTTGACGTATGCCAACAAACATAGCTTGAATACTACTGACCATCCATAAGAAACGACGGAGGGCTACGGCTGGTTTTTGGCGAAAAACCTTTAACGTAGTGAACTTGATATCGCTGAAGTAACCTGATAGCTTTTTAAAATATAGAGGCGAAAACCTTTTGCTAAAGAGGTCACTCCCGGTAAAGGGATCTTGGCTCTTTCCTCGTGGAATGAGGTGCAGGATATTCCACTGAATACCACTATGCAAAGCAACATGTAATCGACTATAGTGAAGTTATTACCCTGACGCAAACTTCTGCCCAAGGGGTCAGTCCCGGTGAAGGGATATCAACCCTTGCCCCGTCGAATGAGGTGCAGGATATCCCACTGAATACCGCTATGCATAACAAAAGAAAACGTCTTTGCAATAACACTTTTTAAATTTGTTCCAACAACTGCAAACAGGTTTGCTTTAACTTTGCATTGATCAGAATCAACGCAGTCCCATCATTTAATCACACCAGAAAAGAACGAAAATAAAATGTACGTATATGCCATCCGCATTCGTCACTGGGTCCCGTCATCACTCGTTAGGTTACTTAACTAACGACAGAGCGGGGACTGGACTAGCGCGGGTGTAAAACATATACAACATCTAATAGTATATAAACCAATATACAATAATCGCTCCAGGCGTGATAGTATGCAACATTACAGAAAAGTAATAAGCATCACAGAACAATACAGATAATCTGGGATCCCCGAGTTTCACAAAGCCGCTGCTGAAACTCGACGTTCCTCTGTCGCGTGGATAGCCTGTGCAATGAAACCTAGACCCCTACGGGCGCGGCAAGTTACCCGCCAAAACCTGAAGCGAGGCAGCCCCCTACAGCATAGTGAATGGACCACCCAGCACTTCACGGAATCCGGTAATCTTGGGCACCCCTTCTTGGGTCAACCTGTACCCCCTACGAGTGCGGCGAATAGTCTGCCAATTCTAGAGTGGGACCCCTCTACCTCTCAAAGCCATGAGATGCGGACCCGTTGCCCCCCAGAACCCGGCTATCCGTGCACTCCGTCGCGGGGCAAAACCTAGTACAGTAATGAAAAATAGTACAATAGGTACATCGACCGCAACCTGGTCGTGCCCCAAAAGAATATTATACAACAGGCAGTGACGGCAGTCCACAAGTTGGACGCTCGCCCCGCAATATCAAATGTACAAATAAACTCAACCTGCACTATCATTGCACACTGCTATCCACCACGACAAATCCGCAACATCACAGCACAACACAGAACATCAACGCGAATGTCACGTTCGCAAACCCGTCTAAAAGAACTATAGCAATCAGACGCGGTTTACCGATCAAATGACATTCCCGGTCGGAGATATAATGTAAGCACTGTAAACTAACATGTTTAAATTTCGATCGACCAAATATCAAAAAGTGGGCCCCACGACTTACTGGTGAACAGTAACAAAATCTGGGCCAAAACGATATTTACCAAAAACCACAAAATCTAACAGAGGAGACACATACAAAATTTGGTGCACTGATCCCATCATATGGCCGCGGATACGCGGCCAAACCATGGGTTTGGCCGCTAATCCGCGGCGCTTTGGTGAGATCACGTGCTCAAATTTTGCACGTGTGCTTAAAAAACCCTGCACAGTTTTCTGAGATGTGTGAAATATTTTTAGGACACCGTTTAAAATCAACAGAAACTGTCATATTGTAAAAATGTGATTTTTGATTTCCGGTCGGATCGATGTTTTAAACGCGTTAGCACAAGTTAGTGTAGCAAAATGGTGAGGCTCTGATACCACTGTAAGTCTACGCTAGCGCCCCGGCAGTCTACAGACGCCAAATGCGGAACAAAAACTTTTTAACTAGCGCTATCGTATACTTTAACCCGGATCTGCCATTATTGCTAAACTAACAAACTGTAAAGAGTGTAGAAAGGTTATACCGAACGATCCGAGTAATTCGTTCTTCAACCATCATCCCACGCTCCGTTGCGGCTGCTCCGATCTCGTCGATCTCCGATTCCTTCGTCGAGGTGGCACCACGTCGACGATTCTTTAAACGGGCTCCCGCCTCTGACTTGAGGCAACTCGATCGTCAAGTTTGCTAAAAGAGACGACCAAGAATGATGTAGAGAATGAGTAGATGACTTTGTCTCACTTCGTCCAAGTCCGTGGACGATCGGTAAATGAAGTTGCCGAGGGAATCGGGTGATGGAATGAAATGAGGCAATGAAATTTCCATGCACCCTTAACCATAGTCTTTTTCTCAAGAATGAAATTAATCTCTCTCACTTTCTTACAAGGGTGGCCGGCCACTATAAATGAAGGAGGAGGGTGAGTGTAGGAGGAGATAAGGAGGTGACCATAAACATTGATACTTATCATAACCTTTTATGAAAGCATGAGTCATAAAGAAACATTGAATCATAAAACCCTTAGTCATCAAGCATTAATAGCACCATTAATGCACTAATGACTCACTAGCCTCATCACCACTTCTAGAAGCTTCTAGAAGCATGACGCACTCTCATCCAAGAAAAGATAAATCCGTCTTTAACCGAATGTTAAAAGACGGCTGATAGAAAACTGGAAACTGGCAACTTCCAAAAGTGATCCTGAAACGAATTTCAGGACCCCGAAACTGTATAAATATACCCGCATTTGTATTACGACCGAATACAAATGCAACTGAGACAAAGATATTATACCTACTCAATATAATACTCGGATCCGGCTTAAACCAAAGCCGACCAGTATCATCTGCCCGAAAAATAACACGTGCGTAAACGCACGTGCATTTTCCGAACCCTGCCATAAAACCATACGGCCTCTACAACGTTTCGCCCGAACTTGGGAAACTTTCTGTGGGGGACTCTAATGACTCGTCAGTACCCTGGCAGTGGGTTTAACCACAAACCGTCAGCGGCACTAGCAATGCGTAACGGCTGCCCATGGACTGACCTCAAGGGATGCCGATGAGCGCACTCATCCGGAAAACCCTACTGAGCCTAACAGTGACAATGTATATACAGTCCGGTCCGTTCGTCTATGAGTATCGCATATCTGCCTAGGGGGCTAGTAACGTCAGACCCCCAATAGCAGTATAAGTCGTGTCGGAGTGAAGCCCAATAACACCCTGAGATACTACTGGAGTACCTACCAGTAAATCTCCTGCCATGGCCATGGACTTTGTGTAATGGCTCTCCTAGACACAGCACGACCTCGCCCCCAATACCGGGAGAGACGAATCCCCTGCCGATCCGCTCACGTGCCTCCATATGGCTCGGGACTGTACCCAAAAACTACCTGTTTGCACGACTCCTTTGAGCCGTGGTAGGGTAGAAATCAAAGCACAGTGGGAACTCACACGAGACAAATGACGACCTCAGGTCGATGAACTAACCTGTACACATGTCACCAGGGAACTGCTATCTGACGGTAGATATAATACTAACTAGCAGATTCCCGGCGAGTCCTGTCCGGTGTACTCATAACCCAATGAGCACCTGTATACATCTTAGGTGATCCAACTGACACTAGTGGCTTGTGAGACCGGCCACCGCCCCTCGTCGGGGTCTCGACTGTACACACTAGTCTACTCCGGAGTATCGATGCCCTGTCTCGAAACTCCCACGACTAGGGACCACAATTAAGGATATGCGTATAAACCACCCAACTCTCACGTATATGATCGCCATCATACTGTTGGTGGTAAAGCAAGATCCTAAGGGCTCTATCAAAGTGTAACATGTAATCAGTCACCTGATCATGTACATGACTGATAAAGGCAAACCAGATAGCATACTATCATCTTGAGTAAGACTGTCCTACCGGTATAGGTCCTCCGCAATCATTGCAATCACGTACCTGTGATCCAATAATTGACTATGAGGGCACTATCTCCAACACCCCTTATACACATAGAATTTAGGGATCGTATATCCTGGCGGGTAACTGATTTGGTCATACCAGCCCGGGTAAGGTCGTCCGATTCTAACAATTTGCCTAGCCGCCTCATTCGCCTGATGAACTCGTATCTGCTGAGCAATATAGTCATCCAGTGCAACTTTGGAAATGGTTTCCTCCTTGGCCGCTGAAAGGGCCGGAGGAGGATTAGATGTCTCCCATCCGTCGTTTGGAGGTGTAAGTCCGCGGCGGCGCCCCGGCCGTCGATCCGACGCCGGAAATGCGGAAACAAAAACTTTCAAAAACTATTGAACCGGCACCACCGCGCACTTTTCACCCGGATCGGGCCATTAACCTAGCTACTAGCAAAATAGAAAAGAGTAGAGAAGCTATACCAAGTGATCCATGTCCTTCGGTCTTCGTCTCCACTCCGATCTCCCACGGATACTTCGTCCGTCACCTCCTCGTCGACTCGGGCACCACATCGCCAAAGTCTTTTACGGGCTCCCACCTCTGGATCGAGGCAACTCGGGCGCGAAGTTGGCTAGCCGACGCGTCCAAGATTTGCTGTAGAATAGTTTAGTAGCCATTGTCTCTTTGAGGGTTTGAAGTTGCCTTGTATGGATGTGGAGGAGCAAGAAGAACTTTGGAGAGTAGTGAGGGATTTTTGAAGCAAACCAAAATGAGATGAAGATTTCCCACACCAAATGAATTTCTCCCTCCCACTTCTAAGATGTGGCCGGCCCCTCTTCTAGTGGGTGGAAAAATTGTGAATCATTAACAAGAGGAGAAAAAGAATAAGCTAAGATGATAATGGTCACACCATTTCTTTTCTCATCAAATCAAACAACCATCACAAGAAAAGCAATGGAAAAGACTAGAATAGAATCTCATCATGATGCTAGTCTCATCATAAAGCCACAAATGCAATAAAGCCCCTCTTAAGTAAGTTAATTGCAAACTTGCAATTAACCCCCTTCCATCAGAAAGTCCGGCCGTGAAGGAACAAAGGAAAACCGGCCGGAACGGAATGCAAACTGGCAACTTCAGAAAACTGATCCCGTAATAAATTACAGGAAAACCCCACTACTGCATATACATGCCCACATTTGTATTCCCACTGAACACAAATGCAAAGAGACAAAACTACACTATCAAATACTAGGATCCGGCTTAAGCCAAAGCCGGCTAGTAAAAACCGTCCGATCACGATCCGTGCAATACCGCACGTATCTGATCAAACCCTGCCATATCTCCATACGGCCTCTACAGCGTTTCGCCCGAAACTTGAGTAACTGAGTGTGGTGGACTCTAAAGACTCGTCAATACTATGGCTGTGGATTTAACCACTAGCACGTCAGAGGTATAAGCCATACGTGACGGGCTACCAGCTATTGACCAAAAGGGACGTCGATGAGCGAACCCATCCTGACACCCTACTGAGCCTTTCAGTGACAATATCCGTACAGTCCGGTCCGTTCGACTATGAGCATCGCATGGCGGGCCTAGGGGGTTGGTAAAAGTCAGACCCCCAAAAGCGGTGCAAGTCGTGTCGGAGTGTAGCCCAGAACACCTTGAGATACTACTGGAATACCTACCAGCAAATCTCCTGCCTTGGCCAAGGACTTTTCATGTTCTGGCTCTCCTAGACACAGCGCGACCTCACCCCCAATACCGGGAGAGACGAACCCCTGCCGATCCACTCACTGCCTCCATGTGGCTCGGGACTGTACCCAACTAAAACCTGTTTGCACGACTCCTTTGAGCCATGGTAGGGTAGTAATCAAAGCACAGTGGGAACTCACACGAGACAAATGACGATCTCAGGTCGATGAACTAACCTGTACACATGTCACCAGGGAACTGCTATCTGACATCAGGTATAATCCTAACTAGCAGGTTCCCGGCGAGTCCTGTCCGGTGTACTCATAACCCAATGAGCACCTGTATACATCTTAGGTGAACCAACTGACACCAGTGGCTTGTGAGACCGGCCACCGCCCCTCGTCAGGGTCTCGACTGTATACACTAGTCTACTCTGGAGAATCGATGCCCTGTCTCGAAACTCCCTCGACTAGGGACCTTTTAAGGATGTGCTTATAGACTCCAGCTCTCACGTATATGATCGCCCTCATACTGCTGGTAGTCAAGCAAGAATCCTAGAGGCTCTATCAACGTGTAATAGCGACTCGTAAGGTCACCTAAAGCAGTACACGATGATAAAGATAAACCAGATAGCATACTATCATCTCGAGTAAGACTATCCTACTGGGACAGGTCCCCCCCTCAATCATTGCAATCACGTGCCTGTGATCCAATAATTGACTCTGAGGGCACTATCTCCAACAATCTCCCACTTGCACTCAAGGCTAATTATTGCGATGTCGCATACTCACAGCCCGTGTGATACTGAACACCCAACTCCTCTACTAGTCAGTCTCACAAAGCTCGTTTGCGAAACTATTGCGTTCGAGGAATAGCCTCAGTGAGTGGATCCGCTCTGGTGTTTCTTTCTATGTCTCTCTTTATCTCAAGTTCGCGGAGAAAGCTATCTCCCGAAATGAGCAATACCTGTCTTAGAATATGTCTGGATATCTGATGGGACCTAGCTCATAAGTGAACTCCAAATCCAAACTTCTTAGACTGTATCGTCAACTGAACTTAATCAGTATCCTGCGCCATGCCTTCCCTCAGTATCTACCTGGACCACCTGTCTAAAATACTGCCCCTCGTCAGAGGGAAAACTATAACTCTGACAGCCACTCTGCCATCCAGGTCACCTTGGAAGCCTGGAATGATAACTGTCTCCTAAAGGAGAATGCTGTTATCATATCCCTAGAACATCCACTTATGTTCTAAAACTGCTTCCGGTTTTTTTTCTAGGATTGGATTAATATCAACTTATTGCACCTACTGCAAGAACAACATCTGGTGTGGTACTTGACATTTCATGATTGACTCAATTGCCTAAGCAAGTGATCTGCCAATCATGTACATCCCTCTCCCCTTTAGTCTGTAAGACACCTTTAGAGAGGGTGACTCCATCACCTGCAGATACACTACCGTGCCAGGAGTCGTCCATTCTAAATACTCTTAGAATGCTGTCTAAGTACCCTGATTGGGAAGCCACCCAAATCTAGATCTAAAACCATAGATCTAGTAACCAGAATGTCTGATATGATATCCAAGTCCCATGTAGAGAAACTACTGTGTGACAACCAAAGTATAACCGATCGTAGTATAGGAATATCACTTCCTACTCTGTGTATGTCATCCAAATACCAGGACATCACACCCTACTACCTTCTTAACAGATCCATCCCCTATTCTGATGAAGTCAAACCTATGACTGTCACATCAGAAATAGATGATCTATCTCCGCTATATCTGCTTTAGTCTATAAATAGACATAAGCCTGATGTCCACCAATGCTTCCGCTGCTCCCACTGACTACGACAACCCTCTGGCAGAGTCATATAGGCGTACACTTCTAAAGCTAGTTTAGAACGACACTATACTCATCCTCCTGCCGGATCTCATAGTCTGGAGCAACAGCAATGGAAAGTTTGGGTAAACAAGAACCTCCCTGCCACCGTCCTTGAGCATACCGAAGTACCTCTCGGGTGCCTGAGGTTACCCACCATATCTGCGGAGTGGCCAATGGAATGTCAAACCAGATTGAATCTTTAGGTTCTTATCAAATCTTCAGCAATCGTTTGCGGTTCTGGAATCACTTCCAGTTCTACCATACTCCCATTACTGTTTTGTGAAAAAATCCAATTTTGTTAAAACTGTGGCGAGTTAAGAACAATATCACTATTGATCTTCCAGATGGTAGAAAGTCAACCCTCGTCATAGCCCGGGTTAACCCACAAACAGCCATTACAGAAACGTGCCTTGAGTTATCCGGAGTCCGGTTTTAAGCATAAGCCGGACAACTCCCCGTACCTTAACAATGTCAAGATATGAAATGTTCTATATCCAATATAGAAACAGAGGCACTGATTTAATTGAACCAGATTTAAATCATGCAGCTGTCTCCAGTGCATGTCAACTAAATGGAAGGAGGCCGATCAGCGTTACTCAACTTAGGAGTGCTTCCAATTATGAGTAACCTGAAAGAGAAGCAAGTTCTCTTAATCATTACTATCAACTGAATACCATATACAAGTATCTACATCTTCGATCACCTTGAAGAATCCCGATACTTGCAATACCTGGTTCTCTACTTTATTCATATACCTATAACTTCTCAAAACTTCGACCTTGTGTTTCTACGAAACACTTGTCTAAGAACCAGAGAAGTCATAAGTAAACCGAATATAGTACGAGGACCAACCCCTTTATCCTAATGGACACTGGACAATATACAATACTCTGTAAAAGTCCCTTGAGTCTAACGACTCATTCACTGTGTGTCGTAGGTTGAAAACTGTACTATGGTTATGAAGAATTACACCGCTGTTCAATGCTCCTTACCAAACCATCCACTGATATAGGTAAATGTCATAGACATAATTTCAAAAAGGTATATCTCACTCTATAAAAATAGATGTACAGATATATCAATTTGAAATTGGTGCACAACGACGGATATTCAAAACCAAATGTTCGCCGACCGGCAAACAGCCCAGGTGACTTCCTCAAATATCACCAATTTCAACGAATTCCGATAAAATGAGGATTATCACCTAATTCCCAATAACTTACTCCCACTCATCATCTGTAAAACCATACAGATGTGAGAATCATACCTGGTAAATACATACCCTGGAGCAAGTGTCTAATTGGGAAATCAGTTTTCTTTTAACAGTACACAGTGAAACTAAAACATTGAAATGTTTCGATGGGGTATCCTGGTATTCCTAGTAATGCCTCTTCCATTATCCAGATTCACAACTGTAACCGTATAATTCTTTGCCACTTCTCCAAATCCCTTTTTATGTCTTTAGTCATTACCTTCTGTACACCCCTTTAGGCCAAATGGTTTTCTTCCTTCCCTACCGTTCGGCACCAGCCTATGGTTTGGAAGAAGACTATCCAATAAGCATAATGGGTGTACTGTCCTAATCCTAGGAGCACTCGCAATGCGAGAGAAGGTGAAGATAAAAGACACCTGAATGAACTTTATTCCTATTTCTCCTGAACCAGGATCCATCCCCGAACTGGAACATGTTCCTTTCGAGTTCGTATATAACCATACGATGGATTATCCAATAAACTGGGATCTTCGTAGTGATACGGAGTGTCCTGGAGAAATACAAAGGTGATTTAGGATTGGCGAAGAAATACTTGGTTTGGTCGTGAATAGCAGTCACAATTTACTTTGCCCTCTTACTAATCCCTTGCCTTGTCTGAACTTAATACCTTCTGTACACCATTCAGGCTAATTGGTTTTCTTCATTCCCTACCGGTCGGCACCTGCCTACGGTTTGGAAGAAGACTATCCAATTTGTGTAATAGGTGTACTATCTCCTAAACTAAGGAGTACTCGCAATGAGAGAAGGTGAAAGGAAAAGACAACTGAATAGTCCTATTCGTTTTCTCCAGAACCAGAAACCATCCTCGAATTCCTTCGAGTTCGTATATAACCATACGATGGTTTTGTCCAATGGAAGTGGACGTTCGTAGTAATACGGGGTGTCCTGGAGAAAAGGGTAAAAGTAGGAGTGGCAATGAGGTTTGCAACTCTGACAATCCAAAAGCCAAGGTTAAGAAGGTTCGGTCAATCTTGGTCACTGAGTCATAGTCTAGGGTCGGGTCAATGGTCGCTGCCAAAGAGAGAGAGAAAAGAAACCCTCAGCGTGCACTCAAACCTAGATCAGAATGGTTGTCACTTTATCTAATCTGGAAACCTCCCACTGTAACGTCAAATTCTTCCCCAAACCTGAAAGAAGAATTAGCCGGGATCACCCGAGGAGTAAACCAACTCATCAGTGGGAATCGGGATCCAACTATCATCGCATGATAATGTGACGGAATCCGCTCACGTTATCACACTCCAGAAGGTATGCGCATATCTGACAAGTTTCAGTTCTTTTGAAACTCCCGATGTGGATTTTTGCCCCATGCTCTTATGACCTTGACTTTGGCCAACATATCATAAGTCACATGTCAAGTTCTACCCGTCATTATCCAGGTTAATTTGAACCCACCCGTACAAGCCCTTGACTTTGGCCAAAATGGCAGTACGACTGTCCCAAACCAACGCATCTATCTATGCTGCATATGAATACCCAACAGCTACCAAACACTGTGCCTTGACTTTGGCCAACATACACAGCTTGAATACTATTGACTATCCATATGAAACGACGGAGGGCTACGAATGGTTTCTGGCGAAAACCTATAACGTAATGAACTTGATATCGTTGAAGGAACTGATAGCTTTTAAAAAATATAGTGACGAAAACCTTTGCTAAAGAGGTCACTCCCGGTGAAGGGATGTCGGCTCTTTCCCCGTAGAATGAGGTGCAGGATATTCCAACTGAATACCACGATGCAAAGCAAAAGTAATCGACTATAGTGAAGTTATTGCCCTGACGCATTCTTTTGTCCAAGGGGTCACTCCCGGTGAAGGGATCTCGGCCCTTGCCTCGTCGACTGAGGAGCAGGATATTCCAACTGAATACCACGATGCAAAACAAAAGAGAACGTCCTTGCAATAACAGCTTTTTGAAAAAGTGTTCCAACAACATCAGAATAGGTTTGTTTATCTTGCATTGATCCGAATCAACGCGGTCCCATCAATTGATCACACCACAAAAAGAACGAAAATAATGATGTACGTATATGCCATCCGCATTCGCCACTGGGTCCCGTCATCACCCGTTAGGTTACTTAACTAACGACAGAGCGGGGACTGGACTAGCGCGGATGCAAAACATATACAACATCTACTAGTATATATATAATATATAATTTTCGCTCAAGGCGTGATAAAATGCAACATCACAGAAATGTATAGCAACACAGATCAATACAGATATCTGGGATCCCCGGGTTTCACAGAGCCGCTGCTGAAACCCGACGTTCCCCTGGTCATGTGGATAGCCTGTGCAATGAAAATCCTAGACCCCTACGGGCGCGGCAAGTTACCCGCCAAAACCTGAAGCGAGGCAGCCCCCTTCAGCAACGTGAATGGACCACCCAGCACTTCACGGAATCCGGTAACTTGGGCACCCTTCCTGGGTCAACCTGTACCCCCTACGAGTGCGGCGAATAGCCCGCCAATTCTAGAGTAAAGCCCCCTCCGTCTCAATGCCATGAGATGCGGGCCCGTTGCCCTCTAGAACCCGGCTATCCGTGCACCCCTCCGCGGGGTAATCCTAGTACAGAAAGTAAAATATACATACAATGGGTACATCGACCGCAACCTAGTCGTACCCCAAAATAATAATACAAACGGCAGTGACGGCAGTCCACATGTCGGACGCTCGCCCCGCAAAATCAAATATACATATAAAACAAAACTATACTACCACTGCAACCAGGCTATCCCCCACGACCGATCCGCAACATCACAGCACAACACAGAACATCAACGTGAATGTCACGTTCACAAATCCGTCTAACCGGGCTATAGCAGTTAGACAGGATTTACCGATCAAGTGACATTCACGGTCGCAGATATAATGTAAATACTGTGAACTAGCATGTTTAAAATATCCGATCGAACAAATTCACCGAAGTGGGCCCCAAGCACTACTGTAGCACTTACAGAAAAACTGGGCCCAAAAATAATATCCCAAAACCCCTAATTCCAACTCAGAAGCAATCTGCAAAAATTTGGTCAAATGATCAGTCAAAAGCGCGGCAGAACCGCGGCCCAAGCATGGGTTTGGCCGCGGTTCCGCGGTGGAATGGTGAGATCTCGCGACCAAATTTTCACAGATTGCTTAGATTTCCATGCACAGTATTCTGCAACAACCTGAAAAATTTTTGGAGCAGAAAAAATTTCGACAGAAAACACATGCACTGAAAATACGGTTTTTGCGATTTTTGTTCGATCGGGTTTTAAACATACTAGAGCAAGCTAGGCATGGTTAATGGCGTGGCTCTGATGTTGGAGATAGTGCCCTCATAATCAATTACTGGATCGCAGGTACGTGATTGCAATGATTGCGGAGGACCTATACCGGTAGGACAGTCTTACTCAAGATGATAGTATGCTATCTGGTTTGACTTTATCAGTCGTGTACATGTTCAGGTGACTGATTACATGTTACACTTTGATAGAGCCCTTAGGATCTTTCTTTACCACCAACAGTATGATGGCGATCATATACGTGAGAGTTGGGTGGTTTATACGCATATCCTTAATTGTGGTCCCTAGTCGTGGGAGTTTCGAGACAGGGCATCGATACTCCGGAGTAGACTAGTGTGTACAGTCGAGACCCCGACGAGGGGCGGTGGCCGGTCTCACAAGCCACTGGTGTCAGTTGGATCACCTAAGATGTATACAGGTGCTCATTGGGTTTTGAGTACACCGGACAGGACTTGCCGGGAACCTGCTAGTTGGTATTATACATATCGTCAGATAGCAGTTCCCTGGTGACATGTGTACAGGTTAGTTCATCGACCTGAGGTCGTCATTTGTCTCGTGTGAGTTCCCACTGTGCTTTGATTTCTACCCTACCACGGCTCAAAGGAGTCGTGCAAACAGGTAGCTTTTGGGTACAGTCCCGAGCCATATGGAGGCACGTGAGCGGATCGGCAGGGGATTCGTCTCTCCCGGTATTGGGGGCGAGATCGTGCTGTGTCTAGGAGAGCCATTACACAAAGTCCATGGCCATGGCAGGAGATTTACTGGTAGGTACTCCAGTAGTATCTCAGGGTGTTATTAGGCTTCACTCCGACACGACTTATACTGCTATTGGGGGTCTGACGTTACTAGCCCCCTAGGCAGATATGCGATACTCATTGACGAACGGACCGGACTGTATATACATTGTCACTGTTAGGCTCAGTAGGGTTTCTGGATGAGTTCGCTCATCGGCCTCCCTTGAGGTCAGTCCATGGGCAGCCGTTACGCATTGCTAGTGCCGCTGACGGTTTGTGGTTAAACCCACTGCCAGGGTACTGACGAGTCATTAGAGTCCCCAACAGACAGTTTCCCAAGTTCGGGCGAAACGTTGTAGAGGTCGTATGGTTTTATGGCAGGGTTCGGAAAATGCACGTGCGTTTACGCACGTGTTATTTTTCGGGCAGATGATACCGGTCGGCTTTGGTTTAAGCCGGATCCAAGTATTATATTGAGTAGATATAATATCTTTGTCTCAGTTGCATTTGTATTCGGTCGTAATACAAGTGCGGCTATATTTATACTGTTTCGGGGTTATCCTGAAAGTCGTTTCAGGATCACTTTTGGAAGTTGCCAGTTTCCAGTTTTCTATCAGCCGTCTTTTAACATTCAGTTAAAGACGGATTTATCTTTTCTTGGATGAGAGTGAGTCATGCTTCTAGAAGGTTCTAGAAGGTTCTAGAAAGTGGTGACAAGGATTGTGACTCATGCTTTGATTTCATTGCTTTTTTTGTTTTCCTTAAGATATTTCCATATGTTCACACATGATATTTTCCTTGTGGTCACCCTCTTTGCTCCTACGATCACCCCCCCACTCCTATAAGTGGCCGGCCCCTCCTCTCTCTCTCTGAGACACACTTGAGTTTTCATTTGCAAAAGATTATGATAGTTTCCGGTGTATGGAATTCACAGCTCATTTCATTCCATCACCCGATTCCCTCGGCAACTTCATTAACCGATCGTCCACGGATTTGGACGAAGTGAGACAAAGTATTCCACTCATTCTCTACATCATTCTTGGTCGTCTCTTTTAGCAAACTTGACGACCGAGTTGCCTCAAGTTAGAGGCGGGAGCCCGTTTAAAGAATCGTCGACGTGGTGCCACCTCGACGAGGAGATCAGAGATCGACGAGATCGGAGCAGCCGCAACGGAGCGTGGGATGATGGTTAAAGAACGAAGGACTCGGATCGTTCGGTATAACCTTTCTACACTCTTTACAGTTTGTTAGTTTAGCAATAATGGCAGATCCGGGTTAAAGTATACGTTAGCGCCAGTTAAAAAGTTTTTGTTCCGCATTTGGCGTCTATAGACGGCCGGGGCGCTACCGTAGACTTACAGTGGTATCAGAGCCTCACCATTTTGCTATACTAACTTGTGCTAACGCGTTTAAAACATCGATCGAACCGGAAATCAAAAACTGCAAAATCCAAGCTTGACAGTTTCTGTCGATTTTAAAAGGGTTCCAAAATTAATTTTACACATCACAGAAAAGTCAGCAGACTTTTATAAGAACACCGTCAAAATTTGGGACCATGATTCGATAAGACGGCCGCGGAAACGCGGCCAAACCCATGGTTTGGCCGCGGATCCGCGGCCATTCTGAGTCATCATGCCCCCAAATTTGGTCAGTGGGTTCTTCTCTGGAATTTGTGGTTTTTGGTATATATCTTTTGGGCCCAGATTTTGTTACTGTTCACCAGTTGTTCGTGGGGCCCACTTTGTGATATTTTGTCGATCGAAATTTAAACATGTTAGTTTATAGTGCTTACATTATATCTCCGACCGGGAATGTCATTTGATCGGTAAACCGCGTCCGATTGCTATAGTTCTTTTAGACAGGTTTGCGAACGTGACATTCGCGTTGATGTTCTGTGTTGTGCTGTGATGTTGCGGATTTGTCGTGGTGGATAGCAGTGTGCAATGGTAGTACAGTTTGAGTTTAATTTGTACATTTGATATTGCAGGGAGAGTGTCCAACTTGTGGACTGCCGTCACTGCCAGTTGTATAATATTCTTTTGGGGCACGACCAGGTTGCGGTCGATGTACCTATTGTACCTTTTTTCATTACTGTACTAGGTTTTGCCCCGCGGCGGAATGCACGGATAGCCGGGTTCTGAGGGGCAACGGGTCCGCATCTCATGGCTTTGAGAGGCAGAGGGGTCCCACTCTAGAATTGGCAGACTATTCGCCGCACTCGTAGGGGGTACAGGTTGACCCAAGGAGGGATGCCCAAGATTACCGGATTCCGTGAAGTGCTGGGTGGTCCATTCACTATGCTGTAGGGGGCTGCCTCGCTTCAGGTTTTGGCGGGTAACTTGCCGCACCCGTAGGGGTCTAGGTTTCATTGCACAGGCTATCCACACGACAGGGGAACGTCGGGTTTCAGCAGCGGCGCTGTGAAACCCGGGGATCCCAGATTATCTGTATTGTTCTGTGATGCTTATTACTTTTCTGTAATGTTGCATATTATCACGCCTGGAGCGATTTTTGTATATTGGTTTATATACTATTAGATGTTGTATATGTTTTACACCCGCGCTAGTCCATTCCCCGCTCTGTCGTTAGTTAAGTAACCTAACGGGTGATGACGGGACCCAGTGACGAATGCGGATGGCATATACGTACATTTTATTTTCGTTCTTTTCTGGTGTGATTATTGATGGGACTGCGTTGATTCTGATCAATGCAAAGTAAAACAAACCTGTTTACCGTTGTTGGAACAAATTTAAAAAGTGTTATTGCAAAGACGTTTCCTTTTGTTTTGCATAGAGATATTCGGTTGGAATATCCTGCACCTCATTCGACGGGGCAAGGGCCGATATCCCTTCACCGGGACTGACCCCTTGGGCAGAAGTTTGCATCAGGGTAATAACTTCACTATAGTCGATTACATGTTGCTTTGCATCGCGGTATTCAGTGGAATATCCTGCACCTCATTCCACGAGGAAAGAGCCGAGATCCCTTCACCGGGAGAGACCTCTTTAGCAAAGGTTTTCGCCACTATATTTTATAAAAAGCTATCAGGTTCCTTCAACGAGCTCAAGTTCATTACGTTAACGGTTTTTCGCCGAAAACCAGCCATAGCCCTCCGTCATTTCATATGAATGGTCAGTAGTATTCAAGCTATGTTGGTCTGGCCCTTAGCTAGGACATAGTGATTGGTAGCTGCTGGGGTGTTCATATGTTGCATAGATAGATGCGTTGGTTTGGGATAGTCGTACAGCCTTGTTGGCCCTTAGTCAAGGGCGAGTACGGGTGGGTTCAAATTAACAAGATAATGATTGGAAGAACTTGACATGTGACTTATGATAGGTTGGCCCTTAGTCACGATCATAAGAGCATGGGGTAAAAATCATATCGGGAGTTTCTAAAGAAACTGAAACTTGCCAAGTATGCGCATACCTTCTGGAATATGAGTAACGTGGATGCATTCCATCACGTTATCATGCGATGAGAGTTGGATCCCGATTCCCACTGATGAGTTGGTTTACTCTTCGGGTGATCCCGATTGATTCTTCTTTAGGTTTGGAGGAGAATTTGACAGGACAGTGGGAGGTTTCCGGATTAGATAAAGTGATGACCATTCTGATCTAGGTTAGAGTGCACGCAGAGTGTTTCTTTTCTCTCTCTCTTTGGCAGCGACCTTTGACCGACCCTAGACTATGACTCAATGACCAGGTTGACCGAACCTTCTTAAAATACTGGCTTTTGGATTGTCAGAGTTGCATAAGTCATTGCCACTCCTTCTTTTACCCTTTGAATTTCTCAGAACACCCGTTTTACTACGGATATCCACTTCCATTGGATAGATCCATCGTATGGTTATATACGAACTCGAAGGGACTTCTTCGAGGATGGATCCAGGTTCAGGAGAAATAGAATTGGTTTATTCAGTTGTCTTTTATTATCACCTTCTCTCAGGTTGCGAGGGCTCCTTGGTTTAGGAGAGTACACCTATTACGCTTATTGGATAGTCTTATTCCAAACCATAGGCTGGTGCCGAAAGGTAGGGAATGAAGAAAACCAATTAGCCTAAGTAGGATGTGCAGAAGGTAATATGTAAAGACAAAATAAAGGGATTAGAAAGAGGGCAAAGTAAATTGCGACTGATATCATTCACGACCAAAACCGCGTACTTCATCGCCACTCCTATTTCACCTTTAAAAAAATAAGGTATTATTCAGTTGTCTTTTATCATCACCTTCTCTCGAGATGCGAGTACTCCTTGGTTTAGGTGGGTACACCTATTATGCTTACTGGATAGTCTTCTTCCAAACCATAGGCTGGTGCCGAAAGGTAGGGAAGGAAGAAAACCATTTAGCCTAACAATGGTGTACAGAAGGTAACGACTAAAGACAAATAAAGGGATTTGGAGAGATGGCAATAAAATATACGGTTGAAGTCATGAATTGGATTATGGAAGAGGCATTGCTATGAATACCAGGATACCCCTACGAAACATTTTCATGTTTCAGTGCATTGTTAAAGAAAAACTGTTTTCCCGATTAGACACTTATTCCAAGGGTATGTATTTACCAGGTTTCATTCTCATATCTGTATGGTTTTACAGATGATGAGTGGGAGTAAATTATTGGGAATTAGGTGATTATCCTCATTATATCGGAATTCGTTGTAATTGGTGATAGTTGAGGAAATCTCCAGGGTACAGTTTTCAACCTACGACGCACAGGTTATGAGTTGTTTAACTCAGCGGACTTATACAGAGTATTGTATGTTATCCAAGTGTCCATCAGGACAAAGGGGTAGGTCCTCGTACTATGTTCTGTTTACTTATAACTTCTCTAGTATTTAGACAAGTGTTTCGTAGAAATACAAGGTCTAAGTTTTGAGAAGTTGTGGGTATAAGAATAAAGTAGAGAACCAGGTATCACACGTATCGGGATTCTTCAAAGAGATCGAAGATGTAGATTCTTGTGATTGGTATTCAGATGATAGTGATGGTTTTGAGAAACGTGTTTCTCTTTCAGGTCACTCATAATTGGATGGATTCCTAAGTTGAGTAATGCTGATTAGCCTCTTTCCATTAAGATGAAATGCACTGGAGACAGCTGCATGATTTGAATATGGTTCCAATTAAATAAGTGCCAAAGTTTCTATATTGGATATAGAATGGATCGTACCTTAAAAGATGTTAAGGTACGGGGAGTTGTCCAGCTTATGCTTAAAACCAGACTCTGGATAACTCAGGGCACGTTTCTGTAATGGCTGTTTGTGGGTTGACCCTGGCTGTGACGAGGGTTGATATTCTACCATTTGGAAGATCAATAGTGATATTGTTCTTGACTCGCCACAGTTTTAGTAAAATGGATCTTTTTCAGAAAACAGTAGTGGGAGTATGGTAGAACTGGAAGTGATTCCAGAACCGCAAACGATTACGGAATATTTAATAGGACCTATATATTCAATCAGGTTTGACATTCCAATAGCCACTCCGCAGATATGGTAGGAAACCTCAGACACCCGAGAGGTACTTCGGTAGGCTCAAGGACGGTGACAGGGAGGTTCTTATCTACCAAGACTTGACACTACTGTTGTTCCAGGCTATGAGACCCGGTAGGAGGGTTGTCGTAGTCAGTGGGAGCATCGGAAGCATAGTGGGCAAGTAGCTTATATCTATTTATAGACTTGAGCAATTATAGCGGAGATAGATCATCTAATTTTGATGTGACAGTCATAGGTTTGACTTCATCAGAATAAGGGATGGATCTGTTAAGAAGGTAGTAGGGTGTGATGTCATGGTATATGGATGACATACACAAAGTAGGAAGTAAAATTCCTATACTACGATCGGTTGTACTGTGGTCGTCACACAGTTGTTTCTCCAGACAGGATATGGATATAATATTTGACATTCTGGTTTCTAGATCTATGGTTTTAGATCTGGATTTGGGTAGTTTCCCAATGTAGGTACTTTGACAGTATTCTAATGGTTTTTAGAATAGATGACTCCTAGCATGGTGGTGTACCTGCAGGTGATGGAGTCACCCTCTCTAAAGGTGTCTTACGGACTAAAGGGGAGAGGGATGTGCATGATTGACAGATCACTTGCTTAGGCAATTGAGTCAATCGTGAGATGTCAAGTACCACACCAGATGTTGTTTTTGCACCAGATGCAATGAGTTTATATTAATCCAATCCTGGAGAAACATAAGGAAGCAGTTTTAGAACATAAGTGAATGTTCTACGGATTTGATGACGGCAGCCTCCTTCGGGAGACGGTTATCATTCCAAGCTTCAAAGGTGACATGTTTGACAGAGAGATTGTCAAAGTTATAGTTTTTCCCTCTGATGAAGAGGGACAGTATTATGGACAGGTGGTCCAAGAGGATACTGTGGGTGGCATGGTGCCGGATACTGATTAGGTTCAGTGATCGATACAGTCTAAGAAGTTTGGATTTGGAGTTCATTTATGAACTAAGTCCAATCAGATATCCAGACATATTCTAAGATAGGTATTACTCGATTCGGGAGATGGCTTTCTCCGCGAACTTGAGATTAAGAGAGATATAGAAAGAAACTTCTAGGCGGATCCACTCACTGAGGCAATTTCTCGAACACAATAGTTTTACAAACGGGCTTTGTGAAACTGATTAGTAGAGGAGTTGGATGTTCGGTTTCACACGGGCTGTGAGTAGTCGACATCGCAATAATTAGCCTTGAGTGCAAGTGGGAGATTGTTGGAGATAGTGCCCTCATAATCAATTATTGGATCGCAGGTACGTGATTGCAATGATTGCGGAGGACCTATACCGGTAGGACAGTCTTACTCAAGATGATAGTATGCTATCTGGTTTGACTTTATCAGTCGTGTACATGTTCAGGTGACTGATTACATGTTACACTTTGATAGAGCCCTTAGGATCTTTCTTTACCACCAACAGTATGATGGCGATCATATACGTGAGAGTTGGGTGGTTTATACGCATATCCTTAATTGTGGTCCCTAGTCGTGGGAGTTTCGAGACAGGGCATCGATACTCCGGAGTAGACTAGTGTGTACAGTCGAGACCCCGACGAGGGGCGGTGGCCGGTCTCACAAGCCACTGGTGTCAGTTGGATCACCTAAGATGTATACAGGTGCTCATTGGGTTTTGAGTACACCGGACAGGACTCGCCGGGAACCTGCTAGTTGGTATTATACATATCGTCAGATAGAAGTTCCCTGGTGACATGTGTACAGGTTAGTTCATCGACCTGAGGTCGTCATTTGTCTCGTGTGAGTTCCCACTGTGCTTTGATTTCTACCCTACCACGGCTCAAAGGAGTCGTGCAAACAGGTAGCTTTTGGGTACAGTCCCGAGCCATATGGAGGCACGTGAGCGGATCGGCAGGGGATTCGTCTCTCCCGGTATTGGGGGCGAGGTCGTGCTGTGTCTAGGAGAGCCATTACACAAAGTCCATGGCCATGGCAGGAGATTTACTGGTAGGTACTCCAGTAGTATCTCAGGGTGTTATTAAGCTTCACTCCGACACGACTTATACTGCTATTGGGGGTCTGACGTTACTAGCCCCCTAGGCAGATATGCGATACTCATTGACGAACGGACCGGACTGTATATACATTGTCACTGTTAGGCTCAGTAGGGTTTCTGGATGAGTTCGCTCATCGGCCTCCCTTGAGGTCAGTCCATGGGCAGCCGTTACGCATTGCTAGTGCCGCTGACGGTTTGTGGTTAAACCCACTGCCAGGGTACTGACGAGTTATTAGAGTCCCCCACAGACAGTTTCCCAAGTTCGGGCGAAACGTTGTAGAGGCCGTATTGTTTTATGGCAGGGTTCGGAAAATGCACGTGCGTTTACGCACGTGTTATTTTTCGGGCAGATGATACCGGTCGGCTTTGGTTTAAGCCGGATCCAAGTATTATATTGAGTAGATATAATATCTTTGTCTCAGTTGCATTTGTATTCGGTCGTAATACAAGTGCGGGTATATTTATACTGTTTCGGGGTTATCCTGAAAGTCGTTTCAGGATCACTTTTGGAAGTTGCCAGTTTCCAGTTTTCTATCAGCCGTCTTTTAACATTCAGTTAAAGACGGATTTATCTTTTCTTGGATGAGAGTGAGTCATGCTTCTAGAAGGTTCTAGAAAGTGGTGACAAGGATTGTGACTCATGCTTTGATTTCATTGTTTTTTTGTTTTCCTTAAGATATTTCCATATGTTCACACATGATATTTTCCTTGTGGTCACCCTCTTTGCTCCTACGATCACCCCCTCCCCACTCCTATAAGTGGTCGGCCCCTCCTCTCTCTCTCTGAGACACACTTGAGTTTTCATTTGCAAAAGATTATGATAGTTTCCGGTGTATGGAATTCACAGCTCATTTCATTCCATCACCCGATTCCCTCGGCAACTTCATTAACCGATCGTTCACGGATTTGGACGAAGTGAGACAAAGTATTCCACTCATTCTCTACATCATTCTTGGTCGTCTCTTTTAGCAAACTTGACAACCGAGTTGCCTCAAGTCAGAGGCGGGAGCCCGTTTAAAGAATCGTCGACGTGGTGCCACCTCGATGAGGAGATCAGAGATCGACGAGATCGGAGCAGCCGCAACGGAGCGTGGGATGATGGTTAAAGAACGAAGGACTCGGATCGTTCGGTATAACCTTTCTACACTCTTTACAGTTTGTTAGTTTAGCAATAATGGCAGATCCGGGTTAAAGTATACGTTAGCGCCAGTTAAAAAGTTTTTGTTCCGCATTTGGCGTCTATAGACGGCCGGGGCGCTACCGTAGACTTACATCTGATACCAATGTAAGTCCGCGGCGGCGCCCCGGCCGTCGATCCGAAGCCGGAAACGCGGAAACAAAAACTTTCAAAAACTATTAAACCGGCACCACCGCGCACTTTTCACCCGGATCGGGCCATTAACCTAGCTACTAGCAAAATAGAAAAGAGTAGAGAAGCTATACCAAGAGATCCGTGTCCTTCGGTCTTCGTCTCCACTCCGATCTCCCGCGAATACTTCGTCCGTCACCTCCTCGTCGACTCGGGCACCACATCGCCAAAGTCTTTTACGGGCTCCCACCTCTGGATCGAGGCAACTCGAGCGCGAAGTTGGCTAGCCGACGCGTCCAAGATTTGCTGTAGAATAGTGTAGTAGCCATTGTCTCTTTGAGGGTTTGAAGTTGCCTTGTATGGATGTGGAGGAGAAAGAAGAACTTTGGAGAGTAGTGAGGGATTTTTGAAGCAAACCAAAATGAGATGAAGATTTCCCACACCAAATGAATTTATCCCTCCCACTTCTAGGATGTGGCCGGCCCCTCTTCTAGTGGGTGGAAAAATTGTGAATCATTAACAAGAGGAGAAAAAGAATAAGCTAAGATGATAATGGTCACACCATTTCTTTTCTCATCAAATCAAACAACCATCACAAGAAAAGCAATTGAAAAGACTAGAATAGAATCTCATCATGATGCTAGTCTCATCATAAAGCCACAAATGCAAGAAAGCCCCTCTTAAGTAAGTTAATTGCAAACTTGCAATTAACCCCCTTCCATCAGAAAGTCCGGCCGTGAAGGAACAAAGGAAAACCGGCCGGAACGGAATGCAAACTGGCAACTTCAGAAAACTGATCCCGTAATAAATTACAAGAAAACCCCACTACTGCATATACATGCCCGCATTTGTATTCCCACTGAACACAAATGCAAAGAGACAAAACTACACTATCAAATACTAGGATCCGGCTTAAGCCAAAGTCGGCTAGTAAAAACCGTCCGATCACGATCCGTGCAATACCGCACGTATCTGATCGAACCCTGCCATATCTCTATACGGCCTCTACAGCGTTTCGCCCGAAACTTGAGTAACTGAGTGTGGTGGACTCTAAAGACTCGTCAATACTATGGCTGTGGATTTAACCACTAGCACGTCAGAGGTATAAGCCATACGTGACGGGCTACCAGCTATTGACCAAAAGGGATGTCGATGAGCGAACCCATCCTGACACCCTACTGAGCCTATCAGTGACAATATCCGTACAGTCCGGTCCGTTCGTCTATGAGCATCGCATGGCGGGCCTAGGGGGTTGGTAAAAGTCAGACCCCCAAAAGCGGTACAAGTCGTGTCGGAGTATAGCCCAGAACACCCTGAGATACTACTGGAATACCTACCAGCAAATCTCCTGCCTTGGCTAAGGATTTTTCGTGTTCTGGCTCTCCTAGACACAGTGCGACCTCACCCCCAATACCGGGAGAGACGAACCCCTGCCGATCCGCTCACTGCCTCCATGTGGCTCGGGACTGTACCCAACTAAAACCTGTTTGCACGACTCCTTTGAGCCGTGGTAGGGTAGTAATCAAAGCACAGTGGGAACTCACACGAGACAAATGACGATCTCAGGTCGATGAACTAACCTGTACACATGTCACCAGGGAACTGCTATCTGACATCAGGTATAATCCCAACTAGCACGTTCCCGGCGAGTCCTGTCCGGTGTACTCATAACCCAATGAGCACCTATATACATCTTAGGTGAACCAACTGACACCAGTGGCTTATGAGACTGGCCACCGCCCCTCGTCGGGGTCTCGACTGTATACACTAGTCTACTCTGGAGAATCGATGCCCTGTCTCGAAACTCCCTCGACTAGGGACCTTTTAAGGATGTGCTTATAGACTCTAGCTCTCACGTATATGATCGCCCTCATACTGCTGGTAGTCAAGCAAGAATCCTAGGGGCTCTATCAACGTGTAATAGCGACTCGTAAGGTCACCCAAAGCAGTACACGATGATAAAGATAAACCAGATAGCGTACTATCATCTCGAGTAAGACTGTCCTACTGGGACAGGTCCCCCACTCAATCATTGCAATCACGTGCCTGTGATCCAATAATTGACTCTGAGGGCACTATCTCCAACAGGAGGGTCTTCAGCTGGAGGGTTCGGCTGTAGCATCATCCCTACCATATCATGGAAGAGGAGCGCCATTTGTTTTATGTTAGACGCTTGCTCTGCGGCTTCTTTGTCCTTCTTTTCGAGGACTTTACGTAAGAAGTCAGCATCGGTTTCTTGTTCGTGACGCTGCTCTGATGATGCCTCCGAGCTTTCTTTTGGCCAGGTGAGTGCAGCCATTGCAGTCATCATTTCCTGAAGCTTCTGCTACTGCTCCTGGGCTTTTATCACGGATCGGGTGAGCGGTCGGTGACCCATTGAAGCGCGGCTATACTCTTTCCCGGATGCCATATAAACAGTGTGCACCACCATGCCCCCAGACTTGGGGCATTTGTGTTCAGCGCTTTTACGGTTCGCCATGTTCACAGGGGCTTTTTGCGGCCTCCTTTTCTTTTGAGTGATTGACGCTGAGGGAGCCGTTGCAGTGAGCACCCAGCCAGCTGTCATTTTTTGTGGCTTTGAGTAGTCCTTCTCCTGCTGAACCTTCATCTTTTTCTGTCGGCGAAGATAGTCTTGATCCATCACGGAGTCTTGGACTTGACGCCAGACCTTGTAAATTTCAGAGGATAGCCGTTGAGGAGGTTGCTCCGGCTTCTTCTCTGTAGCATTCTTCACCGGTGAAGGAGTTCTCTTCAGCACGGCAGTAGGAGAGTTTCTGCGCACCTTGTTGAGAAGTTCAAAGTTGTTCTCGGTTAGAACAGCAGCATCGATCCCCACCGTTGGAGCTGGTGGGGTAAATCCAGAGGGGGAGTTGCCCCTAGCCTTCCTTACTCGGCGCCAGTGGCGACGTCGAGCGTGTCGTGCGGATGGAGTTATTTCAGCTATAAGGGTGACTTCATCATGCCCCTGTGTTGGTCAGAATTCGCCGGTATCAGCCTTTTAAAGACCGACATCCGTTGAACGGGGACGGTCAACCTATCAAAAGCAGACTTCCGAGTAGGGGAAGAAACCTTGGTGATTTCGCCTGGAACGGGAGCAGGGATGGCTATCCTCTTTGGGATGACGCTTTCTGGTATTACGGGCTTGTAGACGTTCTGGCCCAGTCTGTTGAAAACTGAGGTATTGAAGTTGGGCGACCTGTTGAGAGGGGCCGCGGCAGTAGTAAGTCGATCAAAGACCGACTTCTTTGGGGCTTCTTGCAACGTCATTGGGGCATTGAAGCTCATCGGTGAGAGCATGGTCCCGAAGAATAGTCCAGTGGTGGCTTGAGTTACCTGCTCCACTGGCATCTTGAAAAGGGAGGCCACTCGGGGCCCGTAAGTCACTCTTCCAGCAAGGACGGAGTGGGAGTTGCAGTTGCAGGTAGTGCAGTTTGAAGCCACTGATCTTCAATTTTCTGCATGGAGTAAGACACCAAATCTAAGAATCTCGAATCCACAGGCAACCACAGCAAACCGCGATTCATTCGCGAACACGACACACGAAGTGTGGAGTGGAAAGTGGAAAAGGTCCACCGGGCATGCCAGAATCTGTTCCCCTCCAAATGACGGCCAAGACGGGGAGACGTCTTGCTTGAGATTCGGGGCAGATGCTATTTGGTTTTATCCGTCCACCTCTCCGAAGATGCCAAGTTGATTTATGGCACCGTGTATCGGAAGTTTAGAAGGATGTGGCCGATGTAGCAGACTTCGACAGATTCCCCCTCTTTCGAGGGGTTTTTGATTGTGGGGACGCTCTTCCCTGCAGGCGCAAGCTCCTGCAGTTAATTACACTACCGCATCGTGGTAACAACTTTCTCCTTCCCCAGAATTTCACTTCGTGTCGTGGGTGCTTGTTTTGTTTGTGGTTTCCCGTGGATTGTATACGGAGACTAATTTATGTCGTCGCCCGTAGGACGTGGATTAGTCCAAATCCGTATTTTCTTAGATTTGGGTTTGGGGTTTTCGTTTAAGGATACGTTAGCCATATTTGAGGTAAGATCAACTTAAACATTTGTTAAGGATACGTTAGTTTAATTTGAGACTAAGATCAGCTTAACGGGATCGTTTAGATCCGACAAAAGAGCATTTGGGGGCTCTATTGTTCCAGTTTAGGGACATAGTGGTCCATTGCCAGTTTAGGGACATGGTGGTCCAACATTCCCATTTTGGGGAAGGATATTGGTTTAAGGACGCACTATTCCATGAGTTTAAGGACCCCACAATCCGTATTACCAGTTTAGGGACATGGTGGTCCAGCATTCCCATTTTGGGGACGAATATTGGTTTAAGGACACATTAGTCCATGAGTTTAAGGACCCCACAGTCCGTATTAGCATTTTAGGGACATAGTGGTCCAACATTCCCGTTTTGGGGACGAATATTGGTTTAAGGACGCATTATTCCATGAGTTTAAGGACCCCACAGTCCGTATTACCAGTTTAGGGATATGGTGGTCTAACATTCCCATTTTGGGGTCAAATATTGGTTTAAGGACGCATTAGTCCATGAGTTTAAGGACCCCACAGTCCGTATTGATGTGTGGTTGTCGGGACCCGTCACCTCTCTGACGACGTTGAAGGATTACAACGACAAATATCAGAGGAGTTCGGAGATGTACCCTTGAACCGGGTGTAAATTGATTTGGGAGAGCAGTTGTGCTCAGTTCAATTTAATTTGAGGACTTATGGCCAGAATTGGGTTAAATCCAGTTAGAAAAATGTCTAACATTTTGTTTATCTTTGGCCTATTAGGCCCTTGCTTGGGCTCTGTCCTTCTAAACAATGCATAGCATTTATTCTGGCCTGTTAGGCCTTTTTAATTGGGCTTTGCCCCTTTTTTTTATAATGCAAAGCATTTGGCTTTTCAATTAAATGCATAGCATTTATTTTTGGCCTGTTAGGCCTTTTTAATTGGGCTCTGTCCCTTTTTTTATAATGCAGAGTATTTAATAGTCTGACAGTGCGCCACGTAGCCTGTCAGGCGCTTTGCGCCAATTAAAGAGCGCAAAGCGCAAGCACATGTGGAGGTGACACGTGTCACGCTCTAGTGAGCGCGAGCGCAGTGCGCTGCGCCAGTGCACTGCGCTATTGCGCTGCTGACACGTGGCGCGCTCTGGTGACTTGCGCCAAACCAAGAGAACAGTGCTCTGTTTTTAGAAGCGCAGGGCACAGTTGTTCTGTGATTGACACGTGGCGCTCTCTGGTGGCTTGCGCCAATCCAAAGAGCCCAACAGTGCAGATTTCAAAAGTGCAAGGCACTGTTTAATATCTTGATCAAATTTAGATCAAAGAAAACAAGTTTTTCTTTTTTCTAGAGAGGTTCTACCTTAAATTTCAAGAACCAGTGGTTCATCAAAAAGCAATGCCTTTATATAGATCGAAAGATCTAGTCATGAAGTAGATTACTTCTTTATTGTTATTTTTTTTTATTAAAGATCTTGATCTTGTTCTTAGATCATTGATCTTTTTAGAAGAAATTCTTCTTTTTTTTACAAAGGTTTTACCTTTTTTCTTTCTCTCTGAATTCTTCTCAAAGTTTTTGGAAGAGCTCTCTGTATCTCTATCTCTGTGTGTGTTAGACTTGGAGTCTAAGGGCCTTTATATAGTACCAATTGATTTGTTACGTTGGTTACAGAGATCTTTCTCTGATTGATCTGGGGATATTTCCTCACCGTTGGATCTTTGATCCAAGGGCTCTGTTTTACAAAAGAGAATTTTCTTGTTTTTAACAAGATTAGAAAGATCTTTCCAGAATTTTAAATGCTGGCACAGTTGGCGCAAGCGCACCTGCGCTTGATACGTGTCGCGCAGCGCAACCGCGCTAGCGGAACTGCGCTGACACGTATCGCGCAGCGCAGAGCGCAAGTCACCTGAAGCGTTGCTTCCTTTATTTTAATTTTAAAACAGAGCCTTGCTCTGATTGGGTGCGCTTCCTTGGGCGCTGCGCTCCTTGCGCTGGCGTGTCTGATTTTGACACGTGGCGCTCTGCGCGCAGCACAAGGAATCTGAAGCGTTGTTTCAATTATTTTAACTTTAATTTTAACTTTAATTTCAAAGCAGAGCTTTTCTCTGATTGGGGGAAACAGAAGCGTTGCTTCGTTTCCCGTCTTGGAATTTGAACAGAGCTTTGTTCTGATTGGGGTAAACATAAGATATCTTAGGATTTATATCTTGAGATTCTCCTTCTATTCCTTCCGTTGATCTATCTTCATCAGTGCATGATTGGTTGTTCGATCACCATGTTATGAGGGCCGATAAGGCTACAATTAGAGATACAGTCAGCGCAGACTTGTCTGGGACAAGGACTGACTGGGGTGACTTTTTGATGATATAGAGATACGTCGTTCATTCATATATGGTCGAGTTTAAATGGTGGGGCAAGTTCTTCGGGATCTGCACCAGATGGTAGAGTCAGTGTTAGAGATCAGACAGACTTAAGACGTGGTGTTTTTCTTCTCTCAAAAATCGTGGTGTCACGTATTGTTAGAAATGGTAACAATCATTGCTGAGGTTATCGAGATGTTGCTTCCCGAGTCTATGAAGTTAAATGGCTGACAACGTTACCAGTATAGATGGACCAACAGGATTCATAGACGTTCAGAGGAGAGATGGTTAGAATTTTAATCCGTTGTGGAGCTTCGATACGAGATCGGTGAAATTGATGTATTTCTTCCGATGGAGTTTGTTCAGACGAGGTGCAAGTAGTTTAAGAAGGAAATCGTGTAGTAAGCTTTCCTCCGACAAATTGGGACGAGTCTTCGAAGGTAAGATTAGCCAGATTACTCTACGGAGTATCAGAATTAAGGGATTTGCTAATTCTCCAAGTGTGCTTTCTGACTGGATATTGTAGAATTCTAGGGTCACGTAGTTGCAAGAGATGAGATATGTAGGGACCCCAAAGAAGATAGAAGCGGTACAGCACTGGACCAGACCTGTTTCAGTTCGATGTTTCTTGGGTCTGGCCAGTTATTACAGATGTTTTGTGCAGGATTTTATCGGATCGCTGCACCGTTGACCGGACTGACAAAGAAGGAAGTTCCATTTCTTTGGACAGATGCATGTGAACAGAGTTTCCAGCAGTTAGAGACTCGATTAACAAATGCACCTGTCTTATCGTTATCGTATGGGTCAGATGGTTTTGTTGTGTAGTGTGATGCATCTCGAGTGAGTTTAGGCTGTGTATGATGCAGCACGACTGGGTTATAGCTTATGCTTCTTGATAGTTGAAGAGGCACGAGAAGAACTATCTCACTCATGATGTGGAGATGGCTGTTGTAGTATTCGCTCTGAAAATTTGGAGACATTACTTGTGTAGAGAGTCGTGCCAGATTCTCACAGATCATAAGAGCTTAAAGTATATTTTCAGCAGAGGGATATGAATCTAAGGCAGCATAGATGGAGGGAACTCGTGAAGAATTACGATTGTGAGATCTTGTATCCTCCAGGCAAAGCAAATGCTGTGGCAGAAACCTTGAGTCGGAAGCCTGGAGGTAGCTTATCTCGTTTGCGCACCTTACAGAGGCAGTCTTCTACAGACTGGCAGATTTTTATGTGATAGTCGTGTACAGTTGAGTTCACTTTGACAGGAGGATAATTAGCACATGTTCGCACCCGACCTCAGCTACTGGATGGTATTCGAAAGACACAGCCCGCAGATGCTCGTATGTCAAAGATTATGGCTTAGGTTAGGCAGGGCAGAGAGTCGGAGTTTGTGATTGATGACAGTGGGGTATTACGTTTTGGGAACCATCTTTGTGTGACAGATTCGGATGGACTGAGATGTGAGATCTTAGCGGAGGCCTATAGATCAGCATACAGTATTCATCCTGATTCCACCAAGATGTATCATGACTTGAGAGATGTTTTTGGGTGGGAAGGAATTGAAGATGGATGTTATGGAGTTGTTTAAAAATGCGTGAGTTGTCAACAAGTCAAGGCAGAGCAGCAGAGGCCGGCTGGAGAATTGCAGCCCTTAACCATTTCTGAATGGAAATGGGAACAGATTTCCATGGATTTTCTTATGGGTCTACCCAGGACTAGCAGAGGGTATGATTCCATTTGGGTGAGTGTAGATAGATTAATAAAGGCAGCTCACTTTCTTCCGGTGAAGAGAACGTATGGGTTGCAAAGTATGCTCAGATTTATATCGACGAGATGATACGATTGCATGGAGTTCCAACGAGCATAGTGTTAGATAGGGGTACCCAGTTTACTAACAGGCTATGGCAGAAACTTCAAGAAGCTCTTGGTATGCGATGAAAATTTTGTACAGATTTTCAACCACAGACGGATGGTCGGTCAGAGCGGACCATTCAGACTTTAGAGGATATGCTTCGAGCTTGTAGCCTTGATTTTGGTGGTAGCTGGGATCATCACTTACATTTGATAGAAATTTCGTACAACAATAGTTTCAAAAGACTATCCAGATGGCTCTCTTTGAAGTTTTGTATGGATGGAAATGTCGGTCGCCTGGTTGCTGGATGACACTAAGCGAGAGTTGCATTTTGGGACTGCAGATAATATAAGAGACTACGGAAAAGATTCAACTGATACGAGACAGAATGAGAGCAGCCCAGTGCAGATAGAAATTTTAAGTCCATGTCACGCACCCCACGATCTTGCGGGTAGGCGGAATATATGAAAAACGATTATCAAAGCTTCGTAACACGGACTTGAGCACATGAATCGTGTCTAAACCATTACTAGCTAACTACGAGAGGATTAACTACTTGGATTCGAAGTTATACCTCACGTTACTTGTCCTTCGGGTCTTCATCGCTGTCCTCCACTCTTCGTAAGCTCCTTGGAACATCGGCACCTCAACGGCCTTCTCGAGTCAAAGACGATCCACCCGAGAGCTCCTTCTCCAAGCTTGATCTCTAACTTGAGATAACTAGGTTGCTCAAAGTGCTAATCTAAGCTACCTAGGGGATATAGAGTGAAGTTATGGATGTATTAGTCTAGCTAACCCTTGATCTCAACACATGAGAGGTTAGGGTTAGGGTTTCAAGAATGAGAGAGCTTGAGGAGAGAGAAGGTGATGATAAGAATGATATTGAATAATGAGCTCATTTGAATATATCAACCATAACATTTTATCAAATAAATAATTTAAATGATTAATCATCATGGTTGATGCATTCACCTTGTGTGATTCATCATATGACTCAATAACTAATTAATGCATCATTTAATTCCATGGATGAATCACACAAATGAGTCATTAAGCAATTAATGCTTATGCCACCTTAACCCCCAAGTCACCATGCTTCTAGAAGCTTCCCGGAAAATTACGAGAACGCCCCTCCAATCCGTGAAAACACGGAAAAACTTTAGACTGTATAAATCCAATAACCCGATACTAGAATCTGGCTTAAACCAAAGCCGGCTAGTAAAAACTGTCTGAACGTCGCACGTGCGTTTAAACACGTATGCGTCCGAACCCTTGTCGTAAAACCATACGACCTCTATATCGTTTCGCCTGGAGCAGGGAAACTCTCTGTGTGGGACTCTAAAGACTCGACACTACGCTGGCAGTGGGTTTAACCACAGACCGCAAACGGCACTAGCTGTACATAACGGTCCCCAGGTAGATGTCGATAAGAAGGCCGATGAGGAAACCCATCCGAACTCCTATTGAACCTGTCCGTGACAATATCCGTGCAGTCCGGTCTGTTCGTCTAAGAGTATCGCATGTATGGTCTAGGGAGGTGGAGAACGTCAGACCTCTAATAACCATTCAAGTCGTGCCGGTATGGCTCAAGACTATTTAAGAATCTACTAATCAGTCCACCAGTAATTCTCCATCAACCTTGGCCAGGGACTTATGGTAATGACCAACCAATCACAGTGTGATATCAACCCCCTATATCGGGAGAGACGAATCCCTAACAGTCGCTCACTGCCTCCATGTGGCTCGGGACTGTGCCCAACTAAAACCTGTTTGCACGACTTTGAGCCGTGGTAGGGTAGTAATCAAAGCACAGTGGGAACTCACACGAGACAAATGAAGACCTTAAGTCAACAGACTACCTGCACACATGTCACCTGAGAACTGCTATCTGACGTTAGGTATAATACCATCCAGTCAGTTCTCCTGTGAGTCCTGTCCGGTGTACCCGTAACACAACGAGCACCTGTATACTATCTCCAGTACGACGTACTGATGGCTGTGAGACAGACCATCTCCCCAACTGGGATGAGAATCGTACACACTAGTCTACTCCGGAGTATTGATGCTCTGTCTCGATAATCCTACGACTAGGGACAATTTTAGGATGTTGCTTATAGACTACCCAGCCCACACTAGTGTGACTGCCATCACAACGCTGGTAATCAAGCAAAGATCCTATGGGCTCTACTAATATGTATAAGTGATACGTTACAAGAAACATATGCACATATTAAAGTAGACACAAACCAAGTAGCATACTACCATTTTTAGCAAAATTGTATATACAACTATGAATATCCCAAGCTTCCATTAAGTAATATACAATCTAGTATGATACAATAATGGCCCCTAGGGCATATACACTAACAATCTCCGACTTGCACTAGGGTCATGAGCTGGCATATCGTAGACCTATCATCTCGAATAGCCTCTTGAACTGCGTCTGAGGAATGGCCTTTGTGAATGGATCAGCAATGTTATTCTCCGTCTCTACTCTTTTCACCTCGATCTCCCGGCGATCTAAGATCTCCCTGATCAGGTGATACCGCCTTAAAATGTGTCTGGACTTCTGATGGGACCTGGGTTCCTTCGCTAAATCTATAGCGCCGTTGTTGTCACAATACAAAGGTATTGGATCAACACTGGTAGGAACCACCTGAAGTTCTGTGAGGAACTTCTTCATCCAGACAGCTTCTTTTGCGGCATCGCAAGCAGCTATGTACTCCGCTTCCATTGTTGAGTTAGCAACGGTCTCCTGCTTGGAACTCTTCCAACAGACCGCCCATCCATTGAGGGTAAAGACATAACCCGACATAGACTTGGAGTCATCTTTGTCACTCTGGAAGCCGGAGTCGGCAAAGGCCTCCATCTGGAAGTCTTTTCCGCCATACACCAAGAACATCTCTTTAGTCCTCCTCAGGTACTTGAGAATATTCTTTACTGCTATCCAGTGCTTCTTCCCTGGGTTTTCTTGATACCGGCTTACTACGCTCAATGCATATGCTACATCTGGTCTGGTACATAACATCGCATACATTATAGAGCCTACCGCAGAAGCGTAGGGTATAATCGACATGCAATCCATTTTCAAATCAGTCTTGGGAGACATCTCTTTGGAGAGGGTGATTCCGTGACAAGCCGGTAGGTTACCGCGCTTAGAATCTTCCATACTGAATCTTTTCAATATGGTGTCTATGTACCTGGACTGTGAAAGTCCCAACATCCTTTTTGATCTATCACGATAGATCTGGATCCCCAGAATGTAGGTGGCATGACCTAGGTCTTTCATGGAGAACTTCTGTGACAAAAATCTTTTGACTGACTGTAACATAGGAATATCATTTCCTATTAGGAGAATGTCATCCACGTACAAGACGAGGAATACTACAGCTCTCCCTACAATCTTTCTGTATATGCACGGTTCATCTGGATTTTTAATAAAGTCGAATTCTTTGACAGTATCATCAAAACAGATGTTCCAACTCCGCGATGCTTGCTTTAGTCCATAAATGGACTTAAGCAACTTGCATACTTTATCGCTGCTCCCACTCTGAATGAATCCCTCTGGCTGATCCATATAGATGCTCTCTTCCAAATTACCATTTAGAAATGTCGTCTTTACGTCCATCTGCCAGATCTCATAATCGTGGAAGGCAGCATTAGCAAGAAGGACCTGAATGGATTTGAGCATAGCCACTGGAGAAAAGGTTTCGTCGTAGTCCAAACCAGATCTTTGACGGAAACCCTTTGCAACAAGTCTAGCTTTATAGGTTTCAACCTGTCCATCTACACCAATCTTCTTTCTGAAGATCCATTTGCATCCTACGGGTTTTACCCCATCTGGAGCAATGTCCAAAGTCCATACTTTGTTAGTGTACATGGACTCCATTTCGGTCTGCATTGCATCCAGCCATTTTACTGAGTCACCGCTCTGAATGGCTTGCTGGAAGCTAGTAGGATCATCATCATTAATGATGCAATCTTCTCGATCCCCGTCTATGAGAAAACCATAGTATCTCTTGGGCGGATGAGACTGCCTACTACTTCTGCGGATAGGCGCTGGTATGTCCCTTTCTTCTGAAACCTCTGGTTCTACCATACTTTCAGTTGTAGTTTGTGGTTCTGGAATTTCTTCCAGTTCTATTTCGCTCCCACTTGTTTCCTTTTCTAAAAACTGATGTTCTAGAAAATGGGCATTACGAGAAACAAAAACCTTTTATTCCTCTGCGTAATAGAAAAAATACCCCCTGGAGTTCTTTGGGTATCCCACAAACTTATACAGTACTGAGCGTGCCTCGAGCTTGTCCACATGCTGCTTTTTAACAAAAGCTGGACATCCCCATATCTTCAGATATTGAAGATGGGGTTTCTTCCCACACTACATCTGATATGGTGTGGTAGGCACAGTCTTGGAGGGAACCTTGTTCAAAAGATATGCAGCTGATTCTAGTGCATAACCCCAGAAGGATCGCGGTAACTCAGCCTTACTCATCATGGAACGAACCATATCCAATAGGGTTCGATTCCGCCTTTCCGATACACCATTGTGCTGTGGTGTGTATAGAGGAGTAAGCTGAGAGAGAATTCCATTCTCTTTTAAGTAGTCCAGAAACTCGGCACTCAAGTATTCACCACCTCGATCAGATCTCAGTGTCTTGATACTTTTGCCTGTTTGTTTTTCAACTTCATTCTTGTATTCCTGAAATTTCTCAAAGACCTCGGATTTATGCTTTATCAGGAAGACATGTCCAGACCTAGAGAAATCATCTGTGAAAGTAATGAAGTATGAATAACCACTTCATGCATGTGTAGACATTGGACCACACGCGTCACTGTGTATGAGTCCCAAGAGCTCGCTTGCTCTTTCTCCGTGTCCAGTGAACGGAGTCTGTCATCTTTCCCATGAGACAAGATTCACAAGTGGCATAAGACTGATACTCGAACGGATCCAAGTATCCCTCTCTATGTAACTTTGTTAACCGTGTCTCATTGATGTAACCTAGTCTACAATGCCATAAGAAAGCCTGATTTTCCGGAGACTTTCTTTTAAGTGTGTTCTGGACATTGAAAACCTGAGCTTGACTCAATACGTATATGCCGTTATCTAATGTACTGGACCCAATCAAAACTTGATTTAGGTGGATGTGAACTACATCGCCTACGAATGTAAAATCATATCCCTCTCTCGAAAGTGAGGATACTGATATGATATTACAAGTCATACTAGGTACATACAGACAGTTACGTAGAATCAATATTTGCCCACTTGTCAAACCTAGGCGATATTCTCCCACGGATTCAGCGTCTACGCTCATTCCGTTTGCAACTCTGAGAGACAAATCACCTACCTTTATGTAGCGTCTTGAAAAGTCGTTTTGGTGTTTTCTTGAAATTCGGTGAAAATTCGGTATTTTTCCGAAAACCGTCTTTCTCGATATTTTGCAGTTTAGGGCTAATTATACTTAAAGTGGATAGGTAATTACTTGTTTTTAGTGACTAATGAGTTAATTATGAAATTTTGGTCATTTAAAATTTTTTTCCTTATTTTTCAATTTTTTAATATTATTTTAAGCCGGTAAGAAAATACATTAAATAAGCGATAAATACAAATTTTTCCGGGCTAATTTTAATCTCTAAAATTATGATAATTATAATCTAGTGATAACATGAATTTTTAGTAATTTATTTTGATTTTTAACAAATTTTTATGTTATGAAACGAATTTATTGAATTTTGGGCTAAAACTTGCAATTTTTAAGTTGTAGGGGGCCTTTTTGCATAAAATTTCTTTTGTAAAACCCCTCTATCTTTTTCCTCAGCCCTAGGACAGCCCCACCTTGTGTGAGACCAGAAATTTCTGGCCTCTCTCTTCTTGGTTTCTTTCTTGAGTTAAATTGTTGGTTTATGGATTAATTTAAATATATTGGATAAAGTATGATACATTGACCTTGGAACTTGACCCTTGACCTTCTCACTCACCCCACACCCTCCCCCATACCTCATTCTGGCCGAAAAACCTGCACCCTCTTCTTCCTCTCTTTTCTTTTCTTTTTTCTTCAATTTCTTCAAGAAAAATACATCAAATCCATGATTTAATTCAAAAATCCAAACAATTTCCTTATGCTATCATTATCCTTAGCCATTCTTGCTTGAATCTTGAAGCTAGGAAGCCATTCTTTGGAGCAAACTTTCTTGCTTGATCCATAGATCAAGAGGTATAATTCCATCTAAGTTACTTTCTTTTGTTGCTAATTCCTTTAATTGTATGGTTAGTGTTAAAAGTTAGCTTATTTCTAATCTAGTTTAAATGAGTAGTTTGTTTAAACTAGGGTTTTGAACCATGATAATTAATTAAGTGTTTATTAGTTAATCTAGTTGTTAGTGAACTAATCTATATGGTTACCTTGTTATGTAGTCTTTAATTATGCTAATTTAGGTAATTTTAGAAGTTGATTTTAGTTGTAAATTGTTGTTTTAAGGTTTTTCAAGAGAGGGTTATGTATGGAAAATGATATTTGAAGCTTGATTAGTGAGTGGATTAAGTTTTAGAAAGCATTATTTAGTTAATTGAACCTAAATTGTTATCTAGTGTTTTGCTAACCTAACCTAAGAGGTTAATTTCCTTAAGTGGGCTTTTGTAGTGTTAAATTAAGTTTTTCAAGTGTGGATTTTGATTTGCTATTGCTATTTATAAAAATCAAGAAAGGGTTTGGTGGTGGAATATAGGTTTTGGAGCATGGTTAATGTGTTGTAATTAGTGGGTGTGGATTGCTTGTAGTGTGCTTGGGTGAGTATGCTTTATTGTAGTCGTTTTGTCGCAAATCGGCGATTTTTGCACCGATTTTGGGACGCTATGCTTACTAGATTTTATATAAATTATGTGTTGGACTATTTTTGATATCTTGATGATTGTAATGGCTTGTCCTACGACTTTTAGGATGCGTGAGTGCGGTTTTTGGGTAGTCGGGTTTTAGTTTTGCCGGGTGACCCAAATTGGCGTTTTTGGCAGTTTTTGCGATTTTCGCGTGTGTTCCGCGCATTTTGTGCACGTTGTACCTAGCTAGCGAACTTTAGTAGTTTCGTTGGGGGTTTTGCGTCGTTCTTGATATGTAACCTTATGTTTGGTATTGATATAAATTCCAGGTTCAGTCGCGGAGACGTCAGACGCGGCGCGAAAGGGAAAGGCGGTGATTGGACACAGCTAGCCAGGGATTCCGGTGAGTAGATTTAACATCTACGGGGGACGATCGTTTGGATGGCGCAAGTCGCCCGATAGATTTAGTAAAATGGAAAATAGTAAATTGGATAACCACTTGTGACATTAGAATAATAATACTGGCATGATAATTGCTGCGATTAGATCAATATGTTATATCCATATACGCAAACTCAATTGTAGGACACATGCACCATTACCAGGTCTTTATATGCAGCACGAGCACTATTCATGTTTACACACACACCCTGGTAATTGCCATGCCACCACACTAGATAACTTTTAAATTGAAACCTTTTGCTAATTGGTACTTAAACTGGTACTATTGCCTTTAATTCCTTAAAAATGAAACCGTAGTATTGCTAGTCATGTGCATGTACTTCATCATATTAATTGTTCATGCTTAATACATTAATCACACATCGCATCTTGATTATTGATATCATACGCATTCATTATCATTGATATATGCACTTATGAGGATTTCTTGAGATTTTATGATATTGCTGGATTTCGGGGGAAAGCCGCAAAAATTTCCAAACTTATGATATTTTTAAAACATGTAAATTGCGGTTTTCTAGTGATGTAAGTGTCGTCCACCATGAGTTTGCTGTGGTTTTTGGAGACCCGTTTCGAGGAGTTGGATGAACCGTTTCGGGTACATGGTGGGCCCGGTAGGGTACCCCGGGGCAAGAAGCTCGTGGTGATGACGATGAGCCTGGCAGGGGACGGATTACCTACCGGTGACTTCATTGGGCACGGCGGATATCCAGAGGGTACCGACCGGGGCCGCGAGAGGATGATATATTGATACTGAGTTGGGTCAGCCGGATGGCTGAGGCCAGAGACACTATGACATGGATTTATGAGATTTGAGACAGCTTTTGGGTGTCGTTGCTGGACACCGATTTTCGTCGATTCATTGACATTATGCTGGCATTCTAAAAGAGTTTCAAAAACAAAAGAAGATAAAATATTTCTTATATATACCTATTGAGACCCCAGATTTCCATGTTGCATACATATTAGCACACTGATGTTGTATACACACCTGCTAGTGCATCCAGTCATACCTGTATTTTAGATGCTAGGATTCTTGTGTGCATGCATACGATAGCCTTTGTAGATGTTATTTATTACTCACGAGTTGGCAACTCACCCCCGTTGTGCCACAGTCTTTTGCAGGTCCGCTCCGTCAGTTTAGTAGCGGCGGCGCACTTGTCTTTTGCCTCTTTTGCCTGAGCTCGAGATTTGCTCATAGGTGGGTTATGTTATTTTTTTTTTGTACCACCTTGTATATTCTTGTATCTAGTGTACTCCATCTACTGTTTCTACCAGATTATTGTATATTGACCTAGAGATGAGACTGTGAGGTTTGTGGATTTTATGCTGTATTTTGGGGGTCGAGCTCACTTGAGCCGACATGCTACTTTTCTCATGCTTCCTTATGCTTTATTATGCTTGCTATCATTTACATTGCGTGGGATTTGTGACCGCCTTGTGGCGAAGAGCTAGCTCCCGCTTGGGGATGCCCTATTTTGTTGGATTCATGTATATATTTTGTTGTACCCATTTTTGGGGGCCAGTATTTACAAAGGAGACTCTGCCGAAATTTTCGGAAAAATTAGTATTGTTTTTAAAAAGGGTTTTACATGACTTATTTGATAAACTTGCTTTCAAATGTTTGGGTTTTCTTCACTCTTTTGCTTCATTGGTTTTGTTTTCTGGGCTTTGGCTTACTTATTTTACGGACGCCTTTAGACGTTTCGTAAACTTAAGTGCCAGTCACGTTCCGTACCCTGCGGGTCGTGACAAAGTTGGTATCAGAGCGATAGGTTTTACCTTTGTGAGTGTAGGATGACCCTTGGTAGATGGAGTAAGTGACTTAAGCAGCGTAACGTAGCGTGCGTATGTCCGCGGCATACTTACGATACGATACTCCGCCTAAGTGACTTTAGGATACTTGCTTGGAAATTTCCTTCTTCAATTCCGTGTATCCTATGATCCTATTGCACTGTCCTTACTATCCGTTTTCCTGTAACAGCCACTATGCCGCCGAAGGCTACGAGGGCACAGAGGGCTGCCGCCAGAGACGAGATTCGAGCTGGCTCGTCCGAGACTAGGACTGAGCAGGGTGGTATGCCTACGCCGCAGGGACAGACCGATCCACCTTCCCCAGGCCGTATGGATAGGCTCGAGACCGGTATGGAGGAGTTGCGACAGATGATGGGAGGCATGCAGGAGCTGCGTCAGATGGTAGGATCCCTAGTTGCAGCCAGTCGTACACCGAGGCCGGATGACGTACCTACTACGTCACAGACGACCATGATACCTGCTCCTACTACTACCACCGTGGCCATTCCGGTTTCACTACAGGATTTCATGAGGCTGAGACCTCCAGTATTCACCGGCACCGAGGCAGCGGAAGACCCACAGACGTTCCTTGACAGTTTAGCCAGGATCTGCCGTTCGCTGAGATGTTCGGATGATCGATGGGTAGAGCTTGCGAGTTTCCGACTAGAGGGTCTCGCGCAGACATGGTGGGAGTCAGTCTTGAGAGGTCGAGCTGCAGATCTGCCGCCTATGACTTGGGCCGAGTTTACAGCGGTCTTTCTAGCCCGTTTCCTTCCAGAGAGCGTTCGTGACGCCAGAGCTCGCAGCTTCGAGGCCTTAGTCAAGACACCTGGGATGACGGTGTCTGAGTATGATATCCAGTTTACACAGTTATCCCGATATGCTCAGTATTTGGTGGATACCGAGGAGAAGATGGTGAAGAGGTTCGTACAGGGACTTGATGCCCAGCTATACCTTGCCATTGGCGCCCAGCACTACGACACCTATTCAGCTGCTATGGATACGGCATTACGGATGGAGGCACGCATATCACAGACTCCGGCCGTTTCTGGGCCGAAGAGGATGCGCACCGATGTACCGCCTCAGAGGCAGCGCGCCAGATTCTTTCCGAGAGATAGGCCTGGCAGAGGATTTGGGCGGGGACAGTTATATGGTTCTTATTCCCAAGGGCAGCAGCCGTCGCCAGGATGTTTTGGGTGCGGGAGTCTGCACCATCTTGTCAGAGACTGTCCAGTGAGACGACAGGGAGCAGCGACAGTTTCGCATGTGACCCTACCACCATCACCACCCCCTCCTCAGAGAGCCCTACTTCCTACCCCAGGCGATGCTCTACGCCAGCTAGGTGCACCGAGAGGCCGTGGACGCGGCGGTCCTGTTCAGAGAGGACGAGGAGGCAGAGGCCGAGGTCGAGGTCAGCCCGCTATCGGTGGAGGACAGGCCCGAGTATTTGCTTTGACACCGCAGGATGCGCAGGCATCCAATGCCGTTGTGACAGGTACTTTGCCAGTTTGTTCTTTCGACGCACGGGTATTATTCGACCCAGGTTCCACACATTCGTACGTCTCTACACACTTTGCACCGAGGTTGGGCCGTGAGTCGTCATCGTTAGATCAGCCGCTTGTTGTTGTTACTCCGGTAGGCGAGTCGTTTGTCGCTCGGTTTGTATTTCGTTTGTGTTCCGTTCGTATCGGGGAGAGGGATTCATTAGTTGATTTGATACTCCTCGATATGTTGGACTTTGATGTGCTTCTGGGCATGGATTGGCTAGCCACTTGTTATGCTTCGGTGGACTGCCGTGAGAAGGCAGTCAGATTTAGCTTTCCGGGAGAGCCAGTCTTTGTTATTCAGGGAGACCGCAGTGTCGCCCTTCCCAGCTTAATTTCTTCTCTTCGCGCTGGTCAGCTCTTGCGGAAGGGATGTCAGGGATTCTTAGCGTTTGTTTGTGATACTCGAGCTACAGAGGTTCCGTTGGACCGGGTCCCGGTAGTTTGTGAGTTCCCTGATGTTTTCCCCGATGAGCTACCTGGGCTACCGCCTGAGCGCGATGTTGAGTTCTGCATTGATTTGATTCCCGGTTCGGGGCCTATTTCTATACCGCCTTATCGGATGGCCCCGGCAGAGCTTCGAGAGCTGAAGGATCAGCTGCAGGATTTGTTGGACAAGGGGCTTATTCGACCGAGTGTTTCTCCGTGGGGTGCTCCGGTCCTGTTTGTCAAGAAGAAGGATGGAAGTTTGCGCTTATGTATCGACTACCGCCAGCTGAACAAAGTTACCGTTCGGAACAGATATCCGTTGCCGCGCATTGATGATTTGTTCGACCAGCTTCAGGGTGCGGGGTATTTTTCGAGGATCGACTTGCGATCAGGATACCATCAGCTGCGAGTCCGACAGGAGGATATACCGAGGACAGCTTTCCGCACGCGCTACGGCCACTACGAGTTTTTGGTGATGTCGTTCGGACTCACCAACGCCCCAGCAGCATTTATGGATTTGATGAACCGTACATTCAGGCCGTATCTTGACTTGTTCATCATCGTGTTTATCGACGATATCTTGGTGTACTCCCGAAGCAGAGAGGAGCACGAGCAGCACTTGCGGATTACGTTACAGACTCTAAGGGAGCACCAGCTGTTCGCGAAGTTCTCCAAGTGTGGATTCTGGCTGGACAGCGTCGGATTCTTGGGTCACGTGGTTACGAGGGACGACATTTGTGTGGACCCGAAGAAGATTGAGGCTGTTCAGCAGTGGCCCCGACCTACATCGGTGACTGAGATCCGTAGTTTTCTAGGCTTGGCGGGCTACTACAGGCGTTTTGTTCAGGACTTCTCCCGTATAGCTGCACCGTTGACCAGTTTGACCCGGAAGGGAGTTCCTTTCGTTTGGACAGAGGAGTGCGAGCGCAGTTTTCAGCAGCTACGGACTTGTTTGACTACGGCGCCGGTATTATCTTTACCTTCGGGATCAGGCGGATTTGTTGTCTACTGTGATGCTTCGCGAGTGGGATTAGGATGCGTATTGATGCAGCATGGCCGGGTGATCGCTTATGCTTCTCGGCAGTTGAAGAAGCATGAACAGAACTACCCCACTCATGATTTGGAGATGGCTGCAGTGGTCTTTGCACTGAAGATTTGGCGACATTACCTTTACGGCGAGTCATGTCAGATATTCACCGATCACAAGAGCTTAAAGTACATATTTCAGCAGCGAGACCTGAATCTCAGACAGCGTCGTTGGATGGAGTTGGTGAAAGACTACGACTGCGAGATCTTATATCACCCCGGCAAGGCGAATGTGGTGGCAGATGCGTTGAGTAGGAGGCCCGGGGGTAGTCTATCCTTTTTGCGCGCAGTGCAGAGGCAGTCGTCAGCAGATTGGCAGATGTTATGCGACAGCCGAGTTGAGTTCGAGTTCACTCAGACAGGGGGACAGCTCGCGCATGTTCGTGCACGCCCACAGTTGCTTGACCGTATATATGAGGCACAGCGCAGTGACGACCGTTGCTCAGAGATCGTGGCACAGATGGGACAGGGCAGATTTTCCGAGTTCGTGGTTGACGATCAGGGGATTTTACGATATGGATCTAGACTGTGCGTACCAGATGCTGATGGATTACGGCGCGACATTCTTGAGGAGGCACACCGATCAGTGTATAGTGTCCACCCCGGTTCCACCAAGATGTACCATGATATGAGAGAGACCTACTGGTGGGACGGGATGAAGAGGGACATTGCGGAGTTCGTTTCGAGATGCCTGACTTGTCAGCAAGTCAAGGCCGAGCACCAGAGGCCCGCGGGAGAGCTACAGCCGTTACCCATTCCAGAGTGGAAATGGGAGCAGATTTCGATGGATTTCGTTGTGGGTCTACCCAGGACCAGTCGAGGGTACGACTCCATCTGGGTGATCGTGGATAGATTGACGAAAGCGGCTCACTTCCTGCCAGTGAAGACGACTTTCAGCTTCGCTCAGTATGCTCAGCTCTATATTGACGAGATCGTGCGACTACATGGCGTACCGACTTGTATCGTGTCAGATCGAGGCACTCAGTTCACCAGCCGACTTTGGCAGAGACTTCAGGAGGCTTTGGGCACTCGTTTGAGCTTCAGCACAGCGTTTCATCCGCAGACCGACGGACAGTCAGAGCGGACCATTCAGACCCTCGAGGACATGCTCAGAGCGTGCGTTTTAGACTTTGGTGGTAGCTGGGATCGTCATTTGCCTCTAGTGGAGTTCTCCTACAACAATAGCTTCCAGGATACTATTCAGATGGCACCTTTCGAGGCATTGTATGGGAGGAGATGCAGATCGCCCGTTTGTTGGACAGAGCTCAGCGAGAGCAGCATTTTGGGGCCGCGGCTTGTTGAGGAGACGACATCGATGATCCAGTTGATCCGAGACCGGATGAGAGCGGCTCAGAGCAGGCAGAAATCCTATGCAGACAGACGCCATCGCAGATTAGAGTTCGCAGTTGGCGACCATGTTTTTCTGAAAGTCTCTCCGATGAAGGGCGTGATGCGTTTTGGGCGAAAGGGGAAGCTTAGCCCTAGATTCGTAGGTCCCTTCGAGATCCTCGAGCGTGTCGGCGCTGTTGCATATCGTTTGGCTCTTCCACCCAGCTTTCCCGATGTTCACCCCGTTTTTCATGTTTCGATGCTCCGCAAGTACCTTCACGACCCTTCGCATGCGATTCAGCACCCGACAGTCCAGCTAGAGCGCGACCTTTCTTTTGCAGAGCAGCCGGTGGCCATCCTGGATCGGCAGGTGAAGAAGTTGAGGTCGAAGATTATTCCAACCGTCAAGGTCCTTTGGCGTAGCCCGAGCAGCGAGGAGGTTACCTGGGAGACCGAGGGCGAGATGAGGAAGAAATATCCCCATCTCTTCGAAGGTACGCGTAGCTATATTTTTAAATTCGGGGACCGAATTTCTTTAAGGGGGGAAGATTGTAGCGTCTTGAAAAGTCGTTTTGGTGTTTTCTTGAAATTCGGTGAAAATTCGGTATTTTTCCGAAAACCGTCTTTCTCGATATTTTGCAGTTTAGGGCTAATTATACTTAAAGTGGATAGGTAATTACTTGTTTTTAGTGACTAATGAGTTAATTATGAAATTTTGGTCATTTAAAATTTTTTCCCTATTTTTCAATTTTTTAATATTATTTTAAGCCGGTAAGAAAATACATTAAATAAGCGATAAATACAAATTTTTCCGGGCTAATTTTAATCTCTAAAATTATGATAATTATAATCTAGTGATAACATGAATTTTTAGTAATTTATTTTGATTTTTAACAAATTTTTATGTTATGAAACGAATTTATTGAATTTTGGGCTAAAACTTGCAATTTTTGAGTTGTAGGGGGCCTTTTTGCATAAAATTTCTTTTGTAAAACCCCTCTATCTTTTTCCTCAGCCCTAGGACAGCCCCACCTTGTGTGAGACCAGAAATTTCTGGCCTCTCTCTTCTTGGTTTCTTTCTTGAGTTAAATTGTTGGTTTATGGATTAATTTAAATATATTGGATAAAGTATGATACATTGACCTTGGAACTTGACCCTTGACCTTCTCACTCACCCCACACCCTCCCCCATACCTCATTCTGGCCGAAAAACCTGCACCCTCTTCTTCCTCTCTTTTCTTTTCTTTTTTCTTCAATTTCTTCAAGAAAAATACATCAAATCCATGATTTAATTCAAAAATCCAAACAATTTCCTTATGCTATCATTATCCTTAGCCATTCTTGCTTGAATCTTGAAGCTAGGAAGCCATTCTTTGGACCAAACTTTCTTGCTTGATCCATAGATCAAGAGGTATAATTCCATCTAAGTTACTTTCTTTTGTTGCTAATTCCTTTAATTGTATGGTTAGTGTTAAAAGTTAGCTTATTTCTAATCTAGTTTAAATGAGTAGTTTGTTTAAACTAGGGTTTTGAACCATGATAATTAATTAAGTGTTTATTAGTTAATCTAGTTGTTAGTGAACTAATCTATATGGTTACCTTGTTATGTAGTCTTTAATTATGCTAATTTAGGTAATTTTAGAAGTTGATTTTAGTTGTAAATTGTTGTTTTAAGGTTTTTCAAGAGAGGGTTATGTATGGAAAATGATATTTGAAGCTTGATTAGTGAGTGGATTAAGTTTTAGAAAGCATTATTTAGTTAATTGAACCTAAATTGTTATCTAGTGTTTTGCTAACCTAACCTAAGAGGTTAATTTCCTTAAGTGGGCTTTTGTAGTGTTAAATTAAGTTTTTCAAGTGTGGATTTTGATTTGCTATTGCTATTTATAAAAATCAAGAAAGGGTTTGGTGGTGGAATATAGGTTTTGGAGCATGGTTAATGTGTTGTAATTAGTGGGTGTGGATTGCTTGTAGTGTGCTTGGGTGAGTATGCTTTATTGTAGTCGTTTTGTCGCAAATCGGCGATTTTTGCACCGATTTTGGGACGCTATGCTTACTAGATTTTATATAAATTATGTGTTGGACTATTTTTGATATCTTGATGATTGTAATGGCTTGTCCTACGACTTTTAGGATGCGTGAGTGCGGTTTTTGGGTAGTCGGGTTTTAGTTTTGCCGGGTGACCCAAATCGGCGTTTTTGGCAGTTTTTGCGATTTTCGCGTGTGTTCCGCGCACTTTGTGCACGTTGTACCTAGCTAGCGAACTTTAGTAGTTTCGTTGGGGGTTTTGCGTCGTTCTTGATATGTAACCTTATGTTTGGTATTGATGTAAATTCCAGGTTCAGTCGCGGAGACGTCAGACGCGGCGCGAAAGGGAAAGGTGGTGATTGGACACAGCTAGCCAGGGATTCCGGTGAGTAGATTTAACATCTACGGGGGACGATCGTTTGGATGGCGCAAGTCGCCCGATAGATTTAGTAAAATGGAAAATAGTAAATTGGATAACCACTTGTGACATTAGAATAATAATACTGGCATGATAATTGCTGCGATTATATCAATATATTATATCCATATACGCAAACTCAATTGTAGGACACATGCACCATTACCAGGTCTTTATATGCAGCACGAGCACTATTCATGTTTACACACACACCCTGGTAATTGCCATGCCACCACACTAGATAACTTTTAAATTGAAACCTTTTGCTAATTGGTACTTAAACTGGTACTATTGCCTTTAATTCCTTAAAAATGAAACCGTAGTATTGCTAGTCATGTGCATGTACTTCATCATATTAATTGTTCATGCTTAATACATTAATCACACATCGCATCTTGATTATTGATATCATACGCATTCATTATCATTGATATATGCACTTATGAGGATTTCTTGAGATTTTATGATATTGCTGGATTTCGGGGGAAAGCCGCAAAAATTTCCAAACTTATGATATTTTTAAAACATGTAAATTGCGGTTTTCTAGTGATGTAAGTGTCGTCCACCATGAGTTTGCTGTGGTTTTTGGAGACCCGTTTCGAGGAGTTGGATGAACCGTTTCGGGTACATGGTGGGCCCGGTAGGGTACCCCGGGGCAAGAAGCTCGTGGTGATGACGATGAGCCTGGCAGGGGACGGATTACCTACCGGTGACTTCATTGGGCACGGCGGATATCCAGAGGGTACCGACCGGGGCCGCGAGAGGATGATATATTGATACTGAGTTGGGTCAGCCGGATGGCTGAGGCCAGAGACACTATGACATGGATTTATGAGATTTGAGACAGCTTTTGGGTGTCGTTGCTGGACACCGATTTTCGTCGATTCATTGACATTATGCTGGCATTCTAAAAGAGTTTCAAAAACAAAAGAAGATAAAATATTTCTTATATATACCTATTGAGACCCCAGATTTCCATGTTGCATACATATTAGCACACTGATGTTGTATACACACCTGCTAGTGCATCCAGTCATACCTGTATTTTAGATGCTAGGATGCTTGTGTGCATGCATACGATAGCCTTTGTAGATGTTATTTATTACTCACGAGTTGGCAACTCACCCCCGTTGTGCCACAGTCTTTTGCAGGTCCGCTCCGTCAGTTCAGTAGCGGCGGCGCACTTGTCTTTTGCCTCTTTTGCCTGAGCTCGAGATTTGCTCATAGGTGGGTTATGTTATTTTTTTTTTGTACCACCTTGTATATTCTTGTATCTAGTGTACTCCATCTACTGTTTCTACCAGATTATTGTATATTGACCTAGAGATGAGACTGTGAGGTTTGTGGATTTTATGCTGTATTTTGGGGGTCGAGCTCACTTGAGCCGACATGCTACTTTTCTCATGCTTCCTTATGCTTTATTATGCTTGCTGTCATTTACATTGCGTGGGATTTGTGACCGCCTTGTGGCGAAGAGCTAGCTCCCGCTTGGGGATGCCCTATTTTGTTGGATTCATGTATATATTTTGTTGTACCCATTTTTGGGGGCCAGTATTTACAAAGGAGACTCTGCCGAAATTTTCGGAAAAATTAGTATTGTTTTTAAAAAGGGTTTTACATGACTTATTTGATAAACTTGCTTTCAAATGTTTGGGTTTTCTTCACTCTTTTGCTTCATTGGTTTTGTTTTCTGGGCTTTGGCTTACTTATTTTACGGACGCCTTTAGACGTTTCGTAAACTTAAGTGCCAGTCACGTTCCGTACCCTGCGGGTCGTGACACTTTATAACTCTACGGTTTTTCAAAGAATGTAATGAATTACAGATATAAGATCTTGCTCCGGTATCTAGTACCCAGGAAGTAGAGTTAATAGACAAACAGTTCTCAATTACAAACACACTTGAGGCCGAAGCCACAACATGCTTCGTATCCTCGATACTGGCTTCAAAAGCCCTGCAATCTTTCTGCCAATGCTCAATCCCATAACAATAGGAATGTCCCTCTTTTACTACATTCAGTCCCGAAACTTTTGCCCTTCTCTTTCCTTCTACTTCCTTGGTTTCCTTCAGGGTGGAAGGCAGAGACTGAAGAACCAAGTCAGTATCTGACCTGTTTCCCAACGTGGTCTCTAGGTCCTTGAGATCATCAATATAGCTAGTCATTGTAAGGACGTTGTCCCCTACAGATGACCCGAAAACCATCCTCGCTTGAATTAATTCATTCGAGGTCTCATATCTTGTGATATAAGATTGCTCTCCATATAAATCTTTGTTATGGAGAAAGATGGAAACCGAGTCCATCTTCTCGTGCTGCTTCTGGTATACACCATCAACTGAAGCTAACACGAGGCACTTGGCTTTCGCTTTATCCTTTTCCCTTGTCTGGCGGATATCCATATCCGTGACGGTGGAAACTGGACCTAGGACGGCGGGATCTTGAGTAGTAATAGGGTGGTCCAGTTTGTCATAGGCTATGGACATGTGGACAGACCTTTGCCAGTCATATAGGTCAGATTCAGTCAATTTGTTATCTAGATGTAACCTAGTCATGGTCACAAGGTCGCTGCAATTAAGAGAGAGAGAAGAAAACACTTTTAGCATGATGCTCTTGCAAGTTTAGAGTGGTTTTTAATTTATCTAAACAGGATGGCTCCCACTGTTTCTCGAATCCCTCCTCAAACCAAAAAGGAAGAACTAGTCAGGACTATTCTCACTGTACAATACTTGCTTAACCGTTCAGCCAGGTCAGTGTCGATACTCCGAGGGAGGTTTTCCAACGCTTTCGCGAAGTTCCTTAATTGAAGAACCTCTTTTCTCTGGGGGCGTAACCCCGCTGACACCTTTCTAGGCACCTACTTGGTTTATAGCATTGATCGTTAAGTGACGAATCTCCTGATAAGTAGTATATACTCACAGTAGGATTAGGATCCAAAATATCATCGTATGATAATGTTGAAGGAATCCTACCAACATTCATCAAACTCCAAAATGGTATGCATCTCTTTGCAAATTTCAGTTTCTTTAGAAATTCCCGATGTGGATTTTTGCCCCATGCTCTTATGACCTTGACGAAGGCCAACATATCATAAGTCACATGTCAAGTTCTACCCGTCATTATCCAGGTTAATTTGAACCCACCCGTACATACCCTTGACGAAGGCCAAAATAGTAGTACGACTGTCCCAAACCAACGCATCTATCTATGCTACAGATAAATATTCAGCAGCTACCAATCACTATGCCTTGGCGAAAGTCAAAATACATAGCTTGAATAATACTGAATATTTAAATGAAATGACGGAGGGCTACGAATGGTTTTGGCAAAACCATGAACGTAGTGAACTTGATATAATCGAAGGAACCTGATAGCTTTTTAAAAGGAGTGGTTTAAGCTCCGCAATTAAAAATTCTGCTCTTTTAAAATAACCAAGTGGTTTCTTTTAAATTTGTTCCAACGATTAAACTTTGGTTTATTTTCTTTGCATTATAATAATGTGTCCCATCATTTATCCTATCATTGCAAAAAACAACGAAAATAACACGTCCTCTTATGCCATCCGCATTCGCCACGGGGTCCCGTCATCACCCGTTAGGTTACTTAACTAACGACAGAGCGGGGGCTGGGCTAGCGCGGGTGTAAAACATAAGTGACGTCTAATAGCTATCATATATAGATATTGTACATTCGTCAGACGCAATAATAAGCATTCCAGATCACAGATGAACTTTATTGGATATACTAGCAATCAGCATTTGCTTTGAGCCTGCAATAAAAGACGGATTATACAGTTGTGATGAATAGCCATTACCCCACCCTAGACCCCTACGGGTACGGCAAACTACCCGCTAAGTGCCCGAAGTGAAGCGGTCTCCCTCAACAACGTGAGTAAGCCACTAAACACTTCAAAGTACCCGGTAGTTTGTGCACCCCACCTTGGGTCTATCCTAGGAGCATAAACAGTAAAAAGAAATAATACAACGGTGGCTACAACCGCAACCTGGATGCGCCCGCAAAAGAATATTACATCATATTACAATTACATCGAATGAATGAATATAAAACACATCTCAAACCCTGGCTAATCATCACAACATTCCAATCAAGTCCATATACACAAACAGTAAACATTACAGAAATGTGCAACCCCCTGCCAACCGACATACTAGCAGTTAGGGGAGGTTTACGAACACATTAAACATTACAGATAAAAACCCAATTAGCAAATAACTTAGAACATCGATCGACTTCCTTTTTCCATGTCTACCCCAAAAGAAAACCAGCACTGAAGTAACCTGGATAGAAACAGAACATTCTGGAAAACAGAAAACCAAAAAATATGAATTACTGAGCAAATCCGAGTCAACTCGGAGTTGACTCGGCGGCGGATCCGCGGCCAAAAGCACTATTTTGCCGCGGATCCGCGGCCATCTAACCGAGTTGAAGTCTCGTATTTTCCCAGAATTCTTATATTTCCCTGCTGTGAATTTTAAGGCATATCAAATATTTTTTTCGACACGTTTAAAATTAACAGAAACTGTTAGGGTTAGGATTTCGTTTTTCGCGTTTTTCCGTCGATCGAAACTCTAATTAGTTGCTAACAAGCTAGTAATGGTTTAGTGGGCTCTGATACCACTATAAGTCCATGTCACGCACCCCACGATCTTGCGGGGAGGCGAAATATATGAAAAACGATTATCAAAGCTTCGTAACACGGACTTGAGCGCATGAATCGTGTCTAAACCATTACTAGCTAACTACGAGAGGTTTAACTACTTGGATTCGAAGTTATACCTCACGTTACTTGTCCTTCGGGTCTTCATCGCTGTCCTCCACTCCTCGTAGGCTCCTTGGAATATCGGCACCTCAACGGCCTCCTCGAGTCAAAGACGATCCACCCGAGAGCTCCTTCTCCAAGCTTGATCTCTAACTTGAGATAAATAGGTTGCTCAAAGTGCTAATCTAAGCTACATAGGGGATATAGAGTGAGGTTATGGATGTATTAGTCTAGCTAACCTTGATCTCAACACATGAGAGGTTAGGGTTAGGGTTTCAAGAATGAGAGAGCTTAAGGAGAGAGAAGGTGATGATAAGAATGATATTGAATAATGAGCTCATTTGAATATATCAACCATAACATTTTATCAAATAAATAATTTAAATAATTAATCATCATGGTTGATGCATTCACCTTGTGTGATTCATCATATGACTCATTAACTAATTAATGCATCATTTAATTCCATGGATGAATCACACAAATGAGTCATTAAGCAATTAATGCTTATGCCACCTTAACCCCCAAGTCACCATGCTTCTAGAAGCTTCCCGGAAAATTACGAGAACGCCCCTCCAATCCGTGAAAACACGGAAAAACTTTAGACTGTATAAATCCAATAACCCGATACTAGAATCTGGCTTAAACCAAAGCCGGCTAGTAAAAACTGTCCGAACGTCGCACGTGCGTTTAAACACGTATGCGTCCGAACCCTTGTCGTAAAACCATACGACCTCTATATTGTTTCGCATGGAGCAGGGAAACTCTCTGTGTGGGACTCTAAAGACTCGACACTACGCTGGCAGTGGGTTCAACACAGACAGCAAGCGGCACTAGCTGTACGTAACAGTCCCCAGGTAGATGTCGATAAGAAGACCGATGAGGAAACCCATCCGAACTCCTACTGAGCCTGTCCGTGACAATATCCGTGCAGTCCGGTCTGTTCGTCTAAGAGTATCGCATGTATGGTCTAGGGAGGTAGAGAACGTCAGACCCCTAATAACCATTCAAGTCGTGCCGGTATGGCTCAAGACCATTTGAGAATCTACTAATCAGTCCACCAGTAATTCTCCATCAACCCTGGCCAGGGACTTATGGTAATGACCAACCAATCACAATGCGATATCAACCCCCTATACCGGGAGAGACGAATCCCTAACAGTCGCTCACTGCCTCCATGTGGCTCGGGACTGTGCCCAACTAAAACCTGTTTGCACGACTCCTTTGAGCCGTGGTAGGGTAGTAATCAAAGCACAGTGGGAACTCACACGAGACAAATGAAGACCTTAAGTCAACAGACTATCTGCACACAAGTCACCTGAGAACTGCTATCTGACGTTAGGTATAATACCAACCAGTTAGTTCTCCTGTGAGTCCTGTCCGATGTACCCGTAACACAACGAGCACCTATATACTATCTCCAGTACGACGTACTGATGGCTGTGGGACATATAAGTGCACGGCGGCGCCCCGTCCGTCTGAGCGAGGCCAAAATGCAGAAACGATACTTTACTTTAACTTTTGAACCGGCACCACCGCGCACAAAAATCCCGGATCGGGCCATTAATCTAATCCTTGCTAACTAAAGAACGGTAGAGAGATATACCGAGCGATCCGTGTCCTTCGGTCTTCTCGTCGTCGTCCCGATCTCCCCGCGGAATCACCGGTCTCCACCACGTCGCCGAAAGGGCACCACATCGCCGGCTTCTTTTACGGGCTCCCACCTCTGGACCGAGGCAACTCGGGCACGAAGTTGGCGAGTCGACGTGCCCAAGAGTTGCTGTAGAATAAGTGTAGTGCTATGTCTCATTGGGGTTACTTGAAGTTGCCTTTTGGTGGAGGAATGAGATGAAGTGAATATTTGTGATGGCTATATCATTTTCAAGCAAATGAGATACAAAATCCTCACTCCAAAAAAATTGGGACAGCCCACCCTTGAAGTGGCCGGCCATTACATCAATAGAGGGGAGAGAATGAGAGAGGGAGTGTATCCAAATCAATAATGCAAGGAAAAGGAAATCATGAACAAAGTCACCTCAACAACAACCATCACTCTTCTCATCATCAACAACCATGATAACTCCAAAAAGTCAAGCAATCATGAACTTATGAAGTCAATGGTAGTAGAACCATCATGATGCAAAAGTCTCCTCAATTGTTAATTGCACAATTGCAAATAACCCCCTCCACCAATTTTCAGCCAAAGAAAAGAAACAAAGGAAAATGGCCGAAACGGAAAACAAACTGGCAACTTCATAAAACTGATCCCGTAATAAATTACAGGAAACCCCGCTACTGCATATACATACCCGCATTTGTATTCCGACCGAATACAAATGCAAAGAGACAAAATCTACACTGTACAATACTAGGATCTGGCTTAAACCAAAGCCCGCTAGTATTTTCCGTCTGATCATGATCCGTGCAATACCGCACCTATCTGATCGAACCCTGCCATATCTCCATACAGCCTCTACAGCGTTTCGCCCGAAACTTGAGAAAACGGTCTATGGGGGACTCTTAAGACTCGTCAACACTTTGGCTATGGATTTAACCACTAGCAAGTCATAGGTATTAGCCATATGTAACCTGCTACCAGGTATTGACCAAAAGGGACATCGATGAGCGAACTCATCCTGACACCCTACTGAGCCTTTCAGTGATAATATCCGTACATTCCGGTCCGTTCGTCTATGAGCATCGCATGGCGAGCCTAGGGGGGTGGTAAAAGTCAGACCCCCAAAAGCGGTACAAGTCGTGTCGGAGTGTAGCCCAGAACACCCTGAGATACTACTGGAATACCTACCAATAAATCTCCTGCCTTGGCCAAGGACTTCGTGTAAGGGCTCTCCTAGACACAGCGCGACCTCACCCCCAATACCGGGAGAGATGAACCCCTGAAGATCCGCTCACTGCCTCCATGTGGCTCGGGACTGTACCCAACTAAAACCTGTTTGCACGTCTCCTTTGAGCGTGGTAGGGTAGTAATCAAAGTACAGTGGGAACTCACACGAGACAAATGATGATCCTCAGGTCGATGAACTAACCTGTACACATGTCACCAGGGAACTGCTATCTGACGTCAGGTATAAGACCAACTAGCATATTCCCGGCGAGTCCTGTCCGGTGTACTCATAACCCAATGAGCACCTGTATACATCTTAGGTGAACCAACTGACACCAGTATCTTATGAGACCGGCCACCGCCCCTCGTCGGGGTCTCGACTGTATACATTAGTCTACTCTGGAGTATCGATGCCCTGTCTCGAAACTCCCACGACTAGGGACCTTTTATGGATGTGCTTATAGACTCCAGCTCCCACGTATATGATCGCCCTCATACTGCTGGTTGTCAAGCAAGAATCCTAGGGGCTCTATCAACGCGCAATAGTGACCTATAAGGTCACCTAAAGCAGTACACGATGATAAAGATAAACCAGATAGCATACTATCATCTTGAGTAAGACTGTCCTACCGGTATAGGGCCTCCCTCAATCATTGCAATCACGTGCCTGTGATCCAAATAATTGACTCTGAGGGCACTATATCCAACAATCTCCCACTTGCACTCAAGGCTAATTATTACGATGTCGTATACTCACAGCCCGTGTGATACCGAACACCCAACTCCTCTACTAGTCAGTCTCACAAAGCTCGTTTGCGAAACTATTGCGTTCGAGGAATAGCCTCAGTGAGTGGATCCGCTCTGATATTTCTTTCTATGTCTCTCTATATCTCAAGTTCGCAGAGAAAGCCATCTCCCGAAATGAGCAATACATGTCTTAGAATGTGTCTGGATGTCTGATGGGACCTAGCTCATAAATGAACTCCAAATCCAAACTTCTTAGACTGTATCGTCAACTGAACTTAATCAGTATCCTGCGCTACACCTCCCTCAGTATCCTCTTGGACCACCTGTCCAAAATACTGCCCCTCGTCAGAAAGAGAACTATAACTCTGACAGTCACTCTGTCATCCAGGTCACCTTGGAAGCCTGGAATGATAACTATCTCCCGAAGGAGGCTGCCATCATCAAATCCCTAGAACATCCACTTATGTTCTAAAACTGCTTCCGAATGTTTCTCCAGGATTGGATTAATATCAACTTATCGCATCGCCTGTAAAAACAACATCTGGTGTGGTACTTGACATCTCATGATTGACTCAATTGCCTAAGCAAGTGATCTGCCAATCATGCACATCCATCTCCACTTTAGTCTGTAAGACACCTTTAGAGAGGGTGACTCCATCACCTGCAGGTATACTACCGTGCCAGGAGTCGTCCATTCTAAAAACTCTTAGAATGCTGTCTAAGTACCCTGATTGGGAAACCACCCAAATCTAGGTCTATAGATCTAGTAACCAGAATGTCTTGATATTATATCCAAGTCCCATGTGGAGAAACCACTGTGTGACAACCAAAGTATAACCGATCGTAGTAAAGGAATTTCACTTCCTGCTCTGTGTATGTCATCCAAATACCAGGACATCACACCTTACTACCTTCTCAACAGATCCATCCCCATTCTGATGAAGTCAAACCTATGATTGTCACATCAGAAACAGATGATCTATCTCCATTATATCTGCTTTAGTCTATAAATAGACTTAAGCTACTTGTCCATCAATGCTTCCGCTGCTCCCACTGACTACGACAACCCTCTGGCAGAGTCATATACACGTGCACTTCTAAAGCTAGTTTAGAACGACGCTATACTCATCCTCCTGCTGGGTCTCACAGTCTGGAACAACAGCAATGGAAAGTCTGGATAAACAAGAACCTCCCTGCCACCGTCCTTGAGCATACCGAAGTACCTCTCGAGTGCTTGAGGTTACCCACCATATCTGCGGAGTGGCTAATGGAATGTCAAACCAGATTGAATCTTTAGGTTCTTATCAAATCTTCAGTAATCGTTTGCGGTTCTGGAATCACTTCCAGTTCTACCATACTCCCACTACTGTTTTCTGAAAAAATCCATTTTATTTAAAACTGTGACGAGTCTAGAACAATATCACTATTGATCTTCCAGATGGTAGAAAGTCAACCCTCGTCATAGCCTGGGTCAACCCACAAACAGCCATTACAGAAACGTGCCCTGAGTTATCCAGAGTCTGGTTTTAAGCATAAGCCGGAAAACTCCCCGTACCTTAACAATGTCAAGATATGAACTGTTCTATATCCAATACAGAAACAGAGGCATTGATTTAATTGGATCCAGATTCAAAACATGCAGCTGTCTCCAGTGCATGTCAAGTAAATGGAAAGAGGCCGATCAGCGTTACTCAACTTAGGAATGGTTCCAATTATGAGTAACCTGAAAAAGAAGCAAGTTCTCTTAACCATTACTATCAACTGAATACCATACACAAGTATCTACATCTTCGATCACCTTGAAGAATCCCGATACTTGCAATACCTGGTTCTCTACTTTATTCGTATACCTATAACGTCTCAAAACTTGGACCCTGTGTTTCTACGAAACACCTGTCTAAAAACTAGAGAAGTAATAAGTAAACCGAATATAGTACGAGAACCATCCCCTCTGTCCTAATGGACACTGGACAACATACAATACTCTGTATAAGTCCCTTGAGTCTGACAACTCAATCCTTGTGTGTCGTAGGTTGAAAACTGTACTTATGGTTAAAAAGAATTACACCGCCGTTTAATGCTCCTTACCTAACCATCCACTGATATAGGTAAATGTCATAGACATAATTTCAAAAAGGTATATCTCACTCTATGAAAATAGACGTACAGATATATCAATTTGAAATTGGTGCATAACAGCGGATATTCAAAACCAACTGCTTGCCGTCCGGCAAACAACCCAAGCGATTTCCTCAAATATCACCAATTACAACGAATTCCGATATAATGAGGATGATCATCTAATTCCCAATAACTTACTCCCACTCATCATCTGTAAAACCATACAGATGTGAGAATCATACCTGGTAAATACATACCCTGGAGTAAGTATCTAATTGGGAAATCAGTTTTCCTTTAACAGTACACAGTGAAACTGAAACATTGAAATGTTTCGATGGGGTATTCCGGTATCCTAGTAATGCCTCTTCCATTATCCAGATTCACAACTGTAACCGTATATTTCTATGTCATCTCTCCAAATCCCTTTATATGTCTTTAGTTGTTACCTTCTGTAGACCCCTTTAGGCCAAATGGTTTCCTTCCTTCCCTACCGTTCGGCACCAGCCTATGGTTTGGAAGAAGACTATCCAATAAGCATAATGGGTGTACTGTCCTAATCCTAGGAGCACTCGCAATGCGAGAGAAGGTAAAGATAAAAGACACCTGAATAAACCTTATTCTTATTTCTCCTGAACCAGAATCCATCCCCGAACTGGAACAAGTTCTTTTCGAGTTTGTATATAACCATACGATGGAGTATCCAATAAACTATGGATCTTCGTAGTGATACGGAGTGTTCTGGAGAAATACAAAGGTGATTTAGGATTGGCGAAGAAATAGTTGGTTTGGTCGTGAATAGTAGTCGCAATTTACTTTGCCCTCTTTCTAATCCCTTGATATGTCTTTACTTAATACCTTCTATACACCATCGTTATGCTAATTGGTTTTCTTCATTCCCCAACGTTCAGCACCAGCCTAAGGTTTGGAAGAAGACTATCCAATTTGCATAATAGGTGTGATATCTCCTAAACCAAGGAGTACTCGTAACCTGAGAGAAGGAAAAAGGTAAAGACAACTGAATAGTCCTATTCGCTTTCTCCAGAACCAGAAACCATCCTCGAATAAATTCCTTCGAGTTCGTATATAACCATACGATGGTTTTGTCCAATGGAAGTGGACGTTCGTAGTAATACGGGGTGTCCTGGAGAAAAGGGTAAAAGTAGGAGTAGCAATGAGGTATGCAACTCTGACAATCCAAAATCCAGTCTTATAAGAAGGTTCGGTCAACTTGGTCACTGAGTCATAGTCAAAGGTCGGGTCATGGTCGCTGCCAAAGAGAGAGAGAAAAGAAACACTCAGCGTGCACTCTAACCTAGATCAGAATGATTATCACTTTATCTAATCAGGAAACCTCCCACTGTAACCTTAAATTCTTCTCCAAAGCCGAAAGAAGAATTAGTCGGGATCACCCGAGGAGTAAACCAACTCATCAGTGGGAATCGGGATCCAACTATCATCGCATGATAACATGACGAAATCCGTTCACGTCATCACACTCCAGAAGGTATGCGCATATCTGGCAAGTTTCAGTTTCTTTTGAAACTCCCGATGTGATTTTTGCCCCATACTCTTATGACCTTGACGAAGGTCAACAAATCATAAGTCACATGTCAAGTTCTACCCGTCATTGTCCAGGTTAATTTGAACCCACCCGTACAAGCCCTTGACGAAGGTCAATAAGGCTATACGACTGTCCCAAACCAACGTATCTATCTATGCAGCAGAAAGGTAACAAGCAGCTACCATATACTATGCCTTGACGAAGGCCAACAAACATAGCATGAATACTACGTGCTACCCGTCTGAAACGACGGAGGGCTACGAATGGTTTCTGGCGAAAACCTTTAACGTAATGAACTTGATATCATTGAAGGAACTGGATAGCTTTATAAAAATATAGTGGCGAAAACCTTTGCTAAAGAGGTCACTCCCGGTGAAGGGATCTCGGCTCTTTCCCCGTAGAATGAGGTGCAGGATATTCCAACTGAATACCACGATACAAAGCAAAAGCAAACGACTATAGTGAAGTTATTGCCCTAACGCAAACTTCTGTCCAAGGGGTCACTCCCGGTGAAGGGATCTCGGCCCTTGCCTCGTCGACTGAGGTGCTGGATATTCATAACCGAATACCACTGTGCAAAACAAAAGAGAACGTCCTTGCAATAACAGCTTTTTGAAACATTGTTCCAACAAAATCAGAATAGGTTTGTTTTTAACTTGCATTGATCCGAATCAATGCAGTCCCATCAATTGATCACACCACAAAGAACGAAAATAATGACGTACGTATATGCCATCCGCATTCGCCACTGGGTCCCGTCATTACCCGTTAGGTTAGTTAACTAACGACAGAGCGGGGACTGGACTAGCGCTGATGGAAAACATATACAACATCTACTAGTATATTTATCAATATATAATATTTCGCTCAAGGCGTGATAAAATGCAACATCACAGAAATGTAATAAGCATCACAGAACAATACAGATATCTGGGATCCCCGGGTTTCACAGAGCCGCTACTGAAACCCGACATTCCCCTGGTCGTGTGGATAACCTGTGCAATGAAATCCTAGACCCCTACGGGTGCGGCAAGTTACCCGCCAAAACCTGAAGCGAGGCAGCCCCCTTCAACACATGAATGGACCACCCAGCACTTCACGGAATCCAGTAACTTGGGCACCCCTCCTGGGTCAACCTGTACCCCCTACGAGTGCGGCGAATAGCCCGCCAATTCTAGAGTAAAGCCCCCTCCGTCTCAATGCCATGAGATGCGGGCCCGTTTCCCTCTAGAACCCGGCTATCCGTGCACCCCACCTTGGGGTAATCCTAGTACAGAAAGTAAAATATACATACAACGGGTACATCGACCTCACCCCGGTCGTGCCCCAAAAGAATAATATACAAACGGGCAGTGACGGCAGTCCACATGTCGGACGCTCGCCCCGCAATATCAAATGTACATAATAAACCAAACTGTACTACCATTGCATCCAGGCTATCCCCCATAACCAATCCGCAACATCACATCACAGCACAACACAGAACATCAACGTGAATGTCACGTTCGCAAATCCGTCTAACCGGGCTATAGCAGTTAGACAGGATTTACTGATCAAGTGGCATTCACGGTCGCAGATATAATGTAAATACTGTGAACTAATGTGTTTAAAATATTCGATCGATCAAATTTACCCAAGTGGGCCCCAAGCACTACTGTAGCACATAAAGAAATTCTGGGCCCAAACAGAATATACCAAAACCCCTATTTTCAGCCCAAAAGCCCACTGCAAAAAATTGGTGAAATGAAGCTAAATTCCTGCGGCGGAACCGTGGCCAAAGTGGGGTTATGGCCGCGGTTCCGCGGCCCTATTGAAGGATCAGGTCACCAAAATTTTACAGTGCTCTTAGAATTCCCTGCACATGTTTCTGCAACAACCTGAAAAAAATTTCGAGCCAAAAAAATTTCGACAGAAACCTGATGCTTTTGAAAATGCGGTTTTGGAGTTTTGTTCGATCGGAAATGTAAACACATTAGACCAAGCTAGACTAGGTTAATGGCGTGGCTCTGATACCAGTGTAAGTGCACGGCGGCGCCCCGGCCGTCTGAGCGAGGCCAAAATGCGGAAACGATACTTTACTTTAACTTTTGAACCGGTACCACCGCGCACAAAAATCCCGGATCGGGGCATTAATCTAATCCTAGCTAACTAAAGAACGGGTAGAGAGATATACCGAGCGATCCGTGTCCTTCGGTCTTCTCGTCGTCGTCCCGATCTCCCCGCGGAATCACCGGTCTCCACCATGTCGCCGGAAGGGCACCACATCGCCGGCTTCTTTTACGGGCTCCCACCTCTGGACCGAGGCAACTCGGGCACGAAGTTGGCGAGTCGACGTGCCCAAGAGTTGCTGTAGAATAAGTGTAATGCTATGTCTCATTTGGGTTACTTGAAGTTGCCTTTTGGTGGAGGAATGAGATGAAGTGAATATTTGTGATGGCTATATCATTTTCAAGCAAATGAGATACAAAATCCTCACTCCAAAAATATTGGGACAGCCCACCCTTGAAGTGGCCGGCCATTACATCAATAGAGGGGAGAGAATGAGAGAGGGAGTGTATCCAAATCAATAATGCAAGGAAAAGGAAATCATGAACAAAGTCACCTCAACAACAACCATCACTCTTCTCATCATCAACAACCATGATTACTCCAAAAAGTCAAGCAATCATGAACTTATGAAGTCAATGGTAGTAGAACCATCATGATGCAAAAGTCTCCTCAATTGTTAATTACACAATTGCAAATAACCCCCTCCACCAATTTTCAGCCAAAGGAAGGAAACAAAGGAAAATGGCCGAAACGGAAAACAAACTGGCAACTTCATAAAACTGATCCCGTAATAAATTACAGGAAACCCCGCTACTATATATACATACCCGCATTTGTATTCCGACCGAATACAAATGCAAAGAGACAAAATCTACACTGTACAATACTAGGATCTGGCTTAAACCAAAGCCCGCTAGTATTTTCCGTCCGATCATGATCCGTGCAATACCGCACCTATCTGATCGAACCCTGCCATATCTCCATACGGCCTCTACAGCGTTTCGCCCGAAACTTGAGAAAACGGTCTGTGGGGACTCTTATGACTCGTCAACACTTTGGCTGTGGATTTAACCACTAGCAAGTCAGAGGTATTAGCCATACGTAACCTGCTACCAGGTATTAACCAAAAGGGACGTCGATGAGCGAACTCATCCTGACACCCTACTGAGCCTGTCAGTGACAATATCCGTACAGTCCGGTCTGTTCGTCTATGAGCATCGCATGGCGGGCTTAGGGGGTTGGTAAAAGTCAGACCCCCAAAAGCGGTACAAGTCGTGTCGGAGTGTAGCCCAGAACACCCTGAGATACTACTGGAATACCTACCAGTAAATCTCCTGCCTTGGCCAAGGACTTCGTGTAAGGGCTCTCCTAGACACAGCGCGACCTTACCCCCAATACCGGGAGAGACGAACCCCTGAAGATCCGCTCACTGCCTCCATGTGGCTTGGGACTGTACCCAACTAAAACCTGTTTGCACGTCTCCTTTAAGCGTGGTAGGGTAGTAATCAAAGTACAGTGGGAACTCACACGAGATAAATGACGATCCTCAGGTCGATGAACTAACCTGTACGCATGTCACCAGGGAACTGCTATCTGACGTCGGGTATAAGACCAACTAGCATGTTCCCGGCGAGTCCTGTCCGGTGTACTCATAACCCAATGAGCACCTGTATACATCTTAGGTGAACCAACTGACACCAGTGGCTTGTGAGACTGGCCACCGCCCCTCGTCGGGGTCTCGACTGTATACACTAGTCTACTCTGGAGTATCGATGCCATGTCTCGAAACTCCCACGACTAGGGACCTTTTAAGGATGTGCTTATAGACTCCAGCTCCCACGTATATGATCGCCCTCATACTGCTGGTTGTCAAGCAAGAATCCTAGGGGCTCTATCAACGCGCAATAGTGACCTGTAAGGTCACCTAAAGCAGTACATGTTGTGCCACGGCAGCGCCCCGGCCGTCTATCCGAGGCCAAAATGCGGACTCAAAATTTTTCTTAACTTTAAACCGGCGCTACCACGGACAATAAAACCCGGATCGTAACCATTAACCTAATCCTAGCTATCAAGAGAATGGGGTAGAAGCTATACCAAGCGATCCGTGTCCTTCGGTCTTCGTCTCCACTCCGATCTCCCGCGGAATCTCCGTCCGTCACCTCCTCGTCGGAAAGGGCACCACGTAGCCGGATTCTTTTACGGGCTCCCACCTCTGGACCGAGGCAACTCGGGCACGAAGTTGGAGAGCCGACGTGCCCAAAGGTGCTGTAGGATAAGTGTGGAATCTATTTGTCTCAAGAGGTTGAAGTTGCCATAACAATGGAGGTGGAATGAACTTTTTTAGATAGGTGAGGAATTTTGTAGCAAGCTAAATGAGATGAAGAAAATTCCTCATACCAAAAATGAATCCCTTTCTCATCAAGAAGTGGCCGGCCCCTTTATGAAATATGGTGGAGAAAAAATCAAGAAGGGAGGTGAGTGTAGGATAGCTCAAGGTGACCATAAACATAAAGCAAGTCTCACTTCAAAGATGCAAATCAATCCCATCCTAATCCTTTCTCATTAATGCAAAACCATGATGAAGAAAAGAATGGAATCTAATGATGATAGTCTTATCATAATTCCCATTTACAAACAAACTCCTCCACAATGGATAATTTGCACAATTGCAAATTAGCCCCTCCATCGGAAAAGTCCGGCCGGGAAGGAACAAAGGAAAACCGGCCGAAACGGAACGCAAACTGGCAACTTCAGAAAACTGATCCCGTAATAAATTACAGGAAAACCCCGCTACTGCATATACATGCCCGCATTTGTATTCCCACTGAATACAAATGCAACGAGACAAAATCTACACTGTCTAATACTAGGATCAGGCTTAAGCCAAAGCCGGCTAGTAAAATCCGTCTGATCACGATCCATCCAATACCGCACGTATCTGATCGAACCCTGCTATATCTCCATACGGCCTCTACAGCGTTTCGCCCGAAACTTGAGTAACTGTGTGTGGTGGACTCTAAAGACTCGTCAATACTATGGCTGTGGATTTAACCACTAGCACGTCAGAGGTATTAGCCATACGCGACGGGCGACCAGCTATTGACCAAAAGGGACGTCGATGAGCGAACTCATCCTGACACCCTACTGAGCCTGTCAGTGACAATATCCGTACAGTCCGGTCCGTTCGTCTATGAGTATCGCATGGCGGGCCTAGGGGGTTGGTAAAAGTCAGACCCCCAAAAGCGGTACAAGTCGTGTCGGAGTGTAGCCCAGAACACCCTGAGATACTACTGGAATACCTACCAGTAAATCTCCTGCCTCGGCCGAGGGCTTTGTGTAATGGCTCTCCTAGACACAGCGCGACCTAACCCCCAATACCGGGAGAGACGAACCCCTGCAGATCCGCTCACTGCCTCCATATGGCTCGGGACTGTACCCAACTAAAACCTGTTTGCACGACTCCTTTGAGCCGTGGTAGGGTAGTAATCAAAGCACAGTGGGAACTCACACGAGACAAATGACGATCTCAGGTCGATGAACTAACCTGTACACATGTCACCAGGGAATTGACATCTGACGTCAGGTATAATACCAACTAGCATGTTCCCGGCGAGTCTTGTCCGGTGTACTCATAACCCATGAGCACCTGTATACATCTTAGGTGAACCAACTGACACCAGTGGCTTGTGAGACCGGCCACTGCCCCTCGTCGGAGTCTCGACTGTATGCACTAGTCTACTAATGGAGTATCGATGCCCAGTCTCGAAACTCCCAAGACTAGGGACCTTTTAAGGATGTGCTTATAGACCCCAGCTCCCACGTATATGATCGCCCTCATACTGCTGGCAGTCAAGCAAGAATCCTAGGGGCTCTATCAACGTGTAATAGCGACCTGTCAGGTCACCTAAAGCAGTACACGATGATAAAGATAAACCAGATAGCATACTATCATCTTGAGTAAGACTGTCCTACTGGGATAGGTCCTCCCCCAATCATTGCAATCGCGTGCCTGTGATCCAATAATTGACTCTGAGGGCACTATCTCCAACTGTACACGATGATAAAGATAAACCAGATAGCATACTATCATCTTGAGTAAGACTGTCCTACCGGCATAGGTCCTCCCTCAATCATTGCAATCACGTGCCTGTGATCCAAATAATTGACTCTGAGGGCACTATATCCAACAGGACAGACCATCTTCCCAACTGGGATGAGAAGCGTACACACTAGTCTACTCCGGAGTATCGATGCTCTGTCTCGATAATCCTACGACTAGGGACAAGTTTAGGATGTTGCTTATAGACTACCCAGCCCCCACTAGTGTGACTGACATCACAGTGCTGGTAATCAAGCAAAGATCCTATGGGCTCTATTAATATGTATAAGTGATACGTTACAAGAAACATATGCACATATTAAAGTAGACACAAACCAAGTAGTATACTACCATTTTTAGCAAGACTGTATATACAACTGTGATTATCCCAAGCTTCCATTAAGTAATATACAACCTAGTATGATACAATAATGGCCCCTAGGGCATATACACTAACAGAAATCATATTCAGACCAACGACGTCGTGAACTCAAGTTTGATGAGGGAGACCATGTGTTCCTTTGTGTATCTCCGATAAAAGGTGTGATGCGTTTCGGGAAGAAGGGGAAGCTCAGCCCCAAATATGTCGGACCCTACGAGGTCCTAAAGTGAGTGGGTGCTCTGGCTTATCGCTTAGCACTTCCACCAAGTTTTCCCGATGTGCATCCGGTGCTTCACGTCTCGATACTTCGCAAGCACCTTCACGATCTTTCTCACGCGATCTAGCATCAGACCTTACAGCTTGAGCCGAATTTATCATACGCAGTGCAGCCTATAGCTATTCTAGAAAGGCAGGCAAAGAAATTAAGATCAAGGGTACTTCCATCTGTAAGGGTTCTTTGGCAAGGAAGGAATCGCGAGGAGATTACTTGGGAAACCGAAGATGCGATGCGAAATGAGATTTCCACATAATTAGAGGGTATGTCTAGTTAATTTTAAATTCGGGGACCGAATTTTCTTAAGGGGAGAATATTGTAACATTCTGAAGTTGTAGAAATAAATAAAGTAATTAATTAAACAATAAAAGGTTAAATTAAAAAGTTATTAAAACCAAATAAGACAATTTCATAAGATGTATGTTAAACAAATTAAATTTTAGTTTTAGTATGCAACATAAATGAATTATAAGGGTTTTAATGTAAAATTTAGCTTCATTTTTAAGTAAAATAGTGTTATATTATAACATAGATAGTGAAGGGTCTTTTTGTATAAAGTTAGGAAAATTATACATACTAAGAAATGTGGGGGTTGTAAGTGAAAAAGGATAGATAAAATTTAGTTCAGAATTTTATTAAAGATAATTCAAGTTAGAGATGTTAAAGTATGGACACCTCCTCCTCTCATGCATAACCTACACCCCACACCTCCTTCTTGCATGAAACCCCACATCTTGCTTGGTGACACCTCCTCCTTTCCCTTATCTTTTCCTCTTCTCACATAAATAGCTTGTGTTCAGATCTGAAGCATTCTAAAAACTTAAAAATTTAAATAAAGGAAAATAAAAACAAAGCAAAACATAGAAGAACAAGAGAAGTGAAGAAGAAGGAGAACTAGGCAAGGATATCACCATCAAGCTAGGACTAGGAGCTTGTGCATCTTGGGGGAGAGTTCTTCCAACAATTACTTGAGGGTAAAATCCTTAATCACGGTAGGAATTAGATTCTGAAACTAGTTCAAGGTTGAAATCATAGTGTCCATAATATCGTATTTTTTAGCAAAACTGAACACTGTTATAATCTGCTATTATTCAAAGTAAATTAAACTTAACAAAACAGTTCCAGAATGATGTATGTGGGACCTAGAACAAACCATAGGATGACGGACCCAGGTGATCGGATTTTGGCCGGCGACATTAAGGGGAATTCCGGCGTCGCCGGATTTCTAGGGGGCTTGAGTATTTTGGCTTTTTGGGTAGGTCTCTATGTAGAATTATGGTTAATTTGGTATTGTTTAATCAATTCAGTTTAACTGTATATAAAATCTGGGAGTAAATATCGGAAAAAGGTATCTAAGAACTATAATACGACACGGGAAATACGTAACGCGTTTTGTTTTCAGTCGCGATGCAGCGTTGGGTTAAAATTCAGTAAGGTTAAACGTTAGATCGTTTGCTATAGTCGTACGTAGTGTATTTAACACGTACAACTTGTGTTTCTTGATTTTTTCGTATCGGAATGTAGCCGTTTCCTTATACAAGTTATTACAATGTTAGATTCAAATACGGGGACTTCGGAGGCCGCAAGGAAAGGAAAATGGATTGGCGATTCCTGAGTGGATACGACGTATTTCTGGTGAGTAGATTTACATCTATGGAGGAAGTCGGGTGGATGGTGTATAGCACCCCCGCAACCTTATAATTATTATGATAATATCTACTTAAGTTTAGCTTTTCGTCAAAGCATCGATATAGTATTGCATCTAGTATACGTTCTATTTGCATAAGTTTTATATGTAGTTTTTAAATGAGATATACGTGATAATTGATCCGTACAATATGGGTATGATTTGATGAGTTTGTACGAGGGATCATGCCGTACATAAGATGATATGGATATAGCGATATGATGAACTTTGTATGCCGAATGACGGCCAATTTATTCTTTGATTCGTAAAGATAGATTATATTCTATTTTAGGAGGTAATACTGGTATGAGCTATATTGTTTTAAAAACCACGGTTCGTTGTCTTTTATATAACCACCTGGATGCATGCCAATTTCTAAAACAAACATCTCTTTTAAATCTTAGGCAGCTTCCTTATTTTAAACTTAACGTTCCGATCATTTCTAAAGATAATGGTATAGCTCATAACAAGTAATTACAATAAGTACGTTTAGACTTCTTATAGGGTTGTATTATGTATTCTATATTATATGTTTCCGCGTTATGTACACTCTGGTAGAACACTGTACAAATACTAATGAGTACTATGCTGCACAAGCACTTAACTATATGTTACACTACACCTCATTGGTATTGCCATGTCACTGTAGAATCGTTCGGTTATATATGCGTTAATATGTAGACTGATACACCGTAGAACACTTGCACAAATACTAATGATTTCCATATGCACGAGCACAGTACACTACACATTATTAGTAGTGCCATGACACATTAAAATTGAATTCATTATGTTATATGATATGATTACGTAGTCTTTTCCTATTCATTATGTTGTAATACTATAGATGATGTATTTGATTTCTTGAGATTTCTGAGTATTCTACTCCTGATGATATATATATATATATATATATATATATATATATATATATATATTGGTGGTATGGGACACTGTTATATATATACATATATAATATATCATCAATACAATCTATGCAAGTTTCTTATTCCTCACTTGATATTTTATATGATGAATAAATGTCCACCATGAGGTTTGTGTTTTCTGATTTTAATATCCGGACCGAGTCGGTGGGTATACGGTTATGGATTTATAGTTTTATTCCGAACCGAGTCGGTGGATATACGGTTACGGATTTATAGTTTTATTCCGAACCGAGCCGATGGATATACGGTTACGGATTTACAGTTTTATCCAGACTGAATCGGTGGGGAATACAGTTGGATACATAGTGGACTTTGTTGATTACAAGATCGTTCGAGAAATGATGCCTGGGAGAAATGGAAGTTTTGTGTCGATGCTGGAAACGAGAGATTTCGGATTTCAATATCGATACTGGACATCCATATGTTTATTGATGTGATCATTATCTTGAGGTACACGGTAGATATGTATTTATTGGATTCCACCAGGACTGATCTGGGAGACAGTACCTGCATATAATTGTACAGACATGCATAGATAAAAAGGAAATTCCAATACGGGTAATGGATTCATGATATTGATTCATATGACATGGAGATATTATACTTATTGCATGATAGTTAGTATTGCACCTTTGCATATCATATAGTATATCGATACAGATTATGATAGTACCATACTTATGACCTACGTATCGTCATGCATTTCGATTTCTACCTTTAGATGTACTTTTATTCACTGAGTTGGCAACTCATCCCCGTTGTGCCACAGTTTCTTGCAGGTTTTACCGCTTGGATTATCAGCGGTTTGGGGCACACCTTCTTTTGGGGATTGATGGGTAAGTGAGTTATTATTGTATCATACTTACTCTTGATTATTCTTTTATTCTTGTATCTAGCAGAAACTCCATCAGCTTAGAAATGATATACTATGGACTTAGAAGCGATGACTTAGAGTTTATGTGTGGTGATGTCGCACTCTTTAGAGTCGACATCTGTTATAGATTTGTTTGGTTGTTCCGTCTTTGGACGTGAAAGCTAGCTTCCGTTGGGATGCTATATTATTTTGCTGTATTGGGTTTTTATAAAAATGCAAAGGAGGTGATGACAAGTTTCAAAACGTCATAAAGGCTTTTCAACATACGATGTTATTTTAAATTGATATTATCAGCTGATTATTTAAACCTCACCTCAAATATTTTTAAAAAGGTTTAGATTCCGGGTTTTGGCTTACTTAAACCGCGTCGATGTATTTAGATGTCACGTGATTTAAGTGCCGGTCACGTGCCACATTTGGGTCGTGACAATTGGTTTGGTAGGTGAGTTCACTCGCATCATGACCACCCTTGTACTTATTTATTTTCAGTTGTATCTAGTAAAATTCCATCAACCAAACTTGTATATTGTTTCAGACTTAGAAAACCAGTTGTGTATTATTTCGACCTCAGAGTCGCGCGTTGTAGTATATTGGTTTTCATGATGATTGTGAGATTCCTTTTGACTTTTGATCCTCGCCCTTCAGCGTGGTATATTATAGTGCTTGAATGGTTGTAATCGTCGATTGACGAAGAGCTGGCTCCCGCTTGGGGATGCCTTTTATCATTATGCATATATTATTCTTGTTGTACCCCGTTTGGGGCCAGTATTTACAAGGAAACTCTGCCGAAATTTTCTGAAAAGACTTGGGATTTTAAAAATGCATATTCGGCTTACTTATTTAAAAACCTGGTTTTTAAACATGTTTTCTTCACTTCTTTAAAACTAGTTTTCCTTCATTTATTATTGAAAATGGTTTTAGATTTCTGGGCTTTTGGCTTACTTGGATTAGATAGGGTCCTATAAACCTCATATGATTCAAGGACCAGTCACGTGCTATTTCGGGTCGTGACAAACATGGATATCAATAAGTCTAAGTTATAAGATGATTTATATCAAACAAAAATTACCCTTTCCTTTTTCTCTTGTAATTTCAGTATCATTCCCTCAATTGTGCCCTCAATCACAAATCTAATGATTCTGGTAAATATGGATAGAGAGTGAGACACAAAGCACACCACCCGTCGACGCTCGATGACATACTTTCAGTTCAATTCCAATTTGGGAATTGCCTGCTGATGTTGCGCTGGCCAATAACGAGACAAGAACCGCAGCGACTGGGAGTGAAGTGTGACTTCACTCCCATTCGAGACGGTAACCCTTCGCTCCCAGTCGTGATGGTTCTTGTCTCGTTATTAGCCAATGTTAAATAGGTAGGCAATTCCCAAATTGGTATTGAGATGAAGGTATGTCATCGAGCGTCAACGGGTGTTATGTTTTGTGTCTCACTCTCTATCCATGTTTACTAGAATCGTGAGATTTGTGATTGAGGGCACAATTGTGGGAAGGATACTGAAATTATAAGAGGAAAAAGAATTTTTGTTTGAAGGGTAATATTTATTTGATGTAAACCATCTTATAAGTTAGACCCTAAAGATACCAACATAGATGAAGCAGGTACATCGAGCATAACTGCAATTTATACAAACCTATAGATATTCAATGAATTTTTATACTAAACTACCATAAAAATTATACTGACACACACAAGCATATACGTATACACGAACAGAAGTAACATACGTACCAAATATGCGGCACAGATGTTTCACACTACCGTTTAGATTATTACGGTCCCTTATGTACCGTCCCTAATGTGTATAGTTTCTACTAGTGCAAGCTCCAGCCCAAAGGACCCTTAACCTCGATGACATATTAGGATATAAAAATACGTTCGCTCAACTTTCTTAGCAGATCAAATTTCATTTTAAGCCAATAGGGCTCTCAAGGCAACAATATTAAAGGATTTGATATAAATTTTGATTTGGTTTATAGATAAAACAAAAATTTAAAAATCTAAATGATAAATCATAGGCAACAAGATTTCGAATCATTAAATTTATAAAATACAAGCTATGGGTTAAAATGAATATATTTGTGAAATATTTTGTATGCGGACACACACATATACACACACTCACACGTACACGCGCGCGCACTCACACACTCACACATACACTTGCTCACACACTCACACACTCACATACATACGCACGTGCGCGCACTCACACATACGCACAGACACACATGCTCGCGCGCACTCGCTCACACACTCACACATACCCTCAATGTCACGCCCCGCTTCCTAGTGTACGGTGAAAGGGACGCGACGAGGTCCGCTACGTATATACTTAGAAGTACATATGCTAAGCGTATCTAAGCAATATAAAATAAATACACAAAAGACAATAAATAAAAACAACAACAACTTTTATTTATTAACATTCTTTGTACAATGCATGAAAAGAAATACAACTGAAATAAAAGATGCCTAAACAGTGGCATAACAGGAAATGAAAAGTACAGAGAGGAAAAGTGTACAATGAAACTAAAGTGTAGGGTCTTCAGCAAACTGCTCCAAGTCTTCTTGCGATGGCTCGATCTCTGTCGGGTCCAAATCACCTGACGACATTCAAAGAAGAAAGAAACAGAATATCGTCAGCAAACAGGTCGCTCGGTAAGTCCCAAAGATAAGGGAGGAATAGATAGAGAGTAAGAGAGAGAGAGAGAGTAGCTTTTACAGTTGTATTATATTATTATATTGTTATATTTAGTGTTAACGCTGTTGTTTGTACCTTGGTACAGAAGGATGCCAGTGTATACGAGGGGAGTCTCTATATGCCAGAGGCTAGGGCAACGGAATGTACAAGGAACCGTTTTTGCTACGGTACAACAGCAACGGAATATAGGTTAGGTGTCTTAATCTGACCACCTCGTGCCACCTTTAACACCTTCCGTACCAATCTACCCCTTAAACCCCGCGATGTCTTATTTGTATTGTTATCTTGTAAATTGTATTGGTTGTAAGATTGATTGACTGACTGGCCGAAACCATGATATCAGGAAACGATTGTAACCGTAGAGTCATGTAAATGGAATACTGAGAATCATGTAAAAGGAATATATATCCATGGTTCGGTTCAGTCAAGTTGTATAAATTGATAATTGTATTCATGGATTCATGTGTTCATATTGAATTGGAATCTTGTAGATTATAGATTGACTTGAATCATATTCAAGTCAGATTAATCAGACTCAAACCCGAGTCAGACAATCAGAAATGTGAATTGGGGTCTTATAATTGTTAGGGTCCTTAGGGTAATTTATATAACTTGAGGGGGTTTTATGTAAATACGCTTTTATATACTTTTCAAAATACACCTCAAGTATTTATTGTTCGTCTTTAGAGCTGTAATGAGGGTGGATTTTATGTTTTGACATTTCTAGTGAAAATATCCTAGTTTTATAAATAAGGGTATTTATCTGTAATATTAATTTACTTGAAGTTCATGGTATTTTAGTGTAAAATTTATTCTTGTGATTTTTAGAAAAAGGTAAAAAATTTATATTATAATAAAGTAGATATTTAAATGATAAATATACATATGTTTATACAAAAATAATTTTAATAAATATTTTATATTCCAAAAATCTCATTTTTCTTAAGATGTCGTATTTTAAACCTTTCGAGACCGAATGCTCCTTGCGAAGGTTTGAATCTCGCACTACTAGCCCGAGAGTGCGCGATAAACCGCACAATCCTGAACGGGTTCCCCAAAAATGGGTTGTAGCGGCGCTTTGCAAAGATTGTAAAATACTAATCCTTTAGAAAACAGTTTTATAAAGTAAAAGGTATTTATTTGCAAAAGAGTAAATTTTCCGTATTTTAGATTCTAGGGTTTCCTAAGTCAACTAGCCTATTTCTAAATGGTCTAAATGACAACTCGTTAGAAGTCTCAAATCGCCTCTTCACCGCCAATTGTGGCCAGATAAGTACAAATGAGGAAAGGAGGAATCCGCTCACGAATCGTGAGACATGCCTTTTAAAGTTACATTTGCTCACTTACCTAGCCTAGACACCACAAAGTCAGGTTTAGATAAACGATCGATGTCCACAACTTATCGTGTTTTCCTAATAAGAGATATTTATTTAAAAGTGTATCAAAACTAAAACTTTTAGAAATGATTTTATTAAGAATATGGTATTTAAATAAAAGTATTGTTTTATCGTATTCTAGGTTTTTGATGACGTCGTTTTAGGTTGTATATGCGTGTGTATGGAGGTAGGTCATTATCTCGTGCTCTACTTTAAATGTATAGCAAAATTAAGGGGTTAAATATGAAATCGAAACATTGTGGTATTTAAGTGAAAAATACGATAAATTGGAAAGGCTATCATTTCATATGATTGAAACTTGTTCAAATTGATTGTTAAATATCTAATAGTCAACATAAAAATGTTTAAGCATGAATGTATTGATGAGAAGTGAAATTTTATAGAAAACCGAATCGGAAATCAGATTTGTTCCGATTCCGTCGGGTTTCGAAATTTCGTATTTTAGAGAATAAGAAAAAAGGATAGAATGGAACTTACGGGTTTCGATTAAGCAAAGGAGTGAAGGGGGACTAGAGGGGTTGCCGAGGTGTTGCTTCGTCGCCGGTTGTTCCTAAAAACGTTGCCAGAATTTCCGCCGGAATTTCGTCGAAGCTTCGCCGCGAACTTGTTTTCAAAGTACACAACTCTTGAGAAAATTTTGAGAGAGTGAGCTTAGGGTTTTGGGATGAGAGGGTAGAGGGTAGGGGGTGTATTTATAGGGTAGGATAGGTGAAAGGTTTTTAATAAAAAAAATTGTAAAAAAATAGGAAAAATGTATTAAAAATGGATTGACTGAGAGTTAATGTGCTCTCTGGAAATTATTATAGAATTTAGAGTATGCAGGGGGATAGGGTAGCCCAAACGCCAACTTTTCTCTGTTGATGACTCGGCCGACCGGCCAAGTCCGACCGGCGGCACCGGCCCGAGTCGGCCGGTCCGCCGGCCGACTTGGCCGAGTCGGGGTGCCGGAAGCTGGGGGGTCGCTTGGGGTAGCCACTGGAACATCTAACTTTTCATGGGTAGTAGGGTTTTCTGGAGTTATGGCTGTTGAACTGTTGGGCTTCCATGGAATTTAAAACAAAAACAATATAAAAATAATGTGGGGCAGGGGATTTGAACTCTGGTGGCTTGGTTCAGCAGTGCAAGATATTACCAATGAGGTACAAGCTCCTTCTTGTAATTATTTGTGTGAAATAATTACTTAAAGAGATATCAGCAATATTAAATACTCCAAGTATACTTTGAATTTAAATCAATTTTTTGTACTTTAAAAATGGAGTTATTTTAATTACTCAAGTCTTGTGCTCAGGTAATAAATACCCCTTTATGAATTTTTGAAAAAAAATATTTTGAAAAATTTGTATCGGAAATTTGGGGTTGTTACACTCAATTACCTAAAATTCATCTTATCCTAAATTCATCTAATAATTTCTTATAATTCATCTTATTCTAATTAATCTAACAATCATCACAAATATCATAAATACCAAGAAATGAGGTATAATTTATAATTAGAGTTTATAATTTGATGTTAAGATTTATAAGTTGTTATTAGGGTTTATAAATTCTTCAATTTGTACAACCCCTCATCACAAATTTCATAACCTAGCATCCACATATAATTGAAAAACCCTAAAATACACATTTAATTTCAAAAATTCATAACCTAACATCCATATCACAATTTCACAACCTAATATCAAAATTACATCACAATTATAACCTAAACTCACAATTCATAACCTGACATCCATATTTAATTTAAAATATAATAATTGGAGGAGAAAAACCCTAACTTTTGATGGGATTTTGAATACCAGCAGCAGCAACAGCAGCACTACCTTAAAAAAATTTAGATAAGAAAAAGGAAATATTTTAGAAGAATTGGCGAAAAATGAAAAGGGGAATCATCTCTTGGGATCAAATTCGCGGGCTGTGAAAATTTTGGGGAAGAATGGGAGAGAGAAAGTCATCTCGTGGGCTAAAAGATCAGAGAATTATATGAATCCACCAGCAATAAATCATACACGACAACAATATTTTGAATCATTAAATTTACAAAATACAAACTAAAAGTTATGATAAATTTATGAAATATTTCATACGCGGGCGCATGCACACACATTACGCGTGCACTCACACTCACACATACACTCGCTCACATACATATGCGTGTGTACACACTCACACATAAGCACAAATATCCACATACGCGAGCGCACATACGTGCGTGCGTGCACACACTCGCACATTCACACACAAACACTCTTCAAATTTCTTTTTCAAATTCTCAACTTTCACATCATAATCCTAAAACCCATCAACCACCCTTTAAATTCTCCATTTTCTCCATTTCAATTTCTAAAACCCAATCCCAAAGGCATTCTTTAATTCCTCATCTTTAATTCTTCATATATCCTAAATCTTAACAGCATTTTCTAAAATCCAACACCCTATCAAACATTTTCATAACCTAACTTCACAATTACTTGATTTAATTGAAAAAAGTAATAAGTGGAGGAGGAAAACCCTAACATTGGACCGGATTTAGAAATGAGGATGGCGATTTTGAGCACCAACAGCAGCAGCAAGAGCTTAGAAAAAAATTGGGGAAGAAGTGGGAAAATTTTTGGAAGGGGTTCGGGAGAATTGGGGGAGAAATGAGGGGAAATGGGAACCCGTGGATGAAAATTGGGAAGAAGGAAGGGAGAGAGATTTCGCGGCTGAAATATACAGTGGGTATTAGCGATCGTTTTATACGGTCGCTAATACTTAATGCACGGTCGCCACAGTATTGGCGACCGTTTACTAGGGACCGTATATTTTATACGGTCTCTAATACCCTATTAGGGACTATATATAAATGAACGGTCCCTAATACCCCGTCTTTAATATGCACAGTTTCTAGCAGTAAATAAACTTAAAATGTATTTACAAAATAATTTCTATAGTTTTCTCACTTTTGAACAAATGGAAAATTTTAATATTTTGGATTGGTGGAAAACATATAAATACATATATCCTGTGCTTTCTGCCATAACTCGTGATTTGCTAACAACTCCGGTGTCTATAGTGGATTCAGAGTCTGATTTTAATGCAGATAACAGAGTTTTCAGTAACAAGAGAGCGAGATTGTCGGATGAGGCAGTGAAGGTCGCATTGTGCCAAAAAAATTGGTTCGATACTGGAACTAGACAACACCACCTTAAAATTAATGAAGACTCTGACACTAATGAAGAATAAAGACTAATGGGAGTTCACTAATTATATATATTTTTTATGAATTGTATTTTTTTTTTATTTTTTTGATTATTGTATGAGGGGTACGATTTGTCAATTTATGTCTCTCTTAAAAAAGTTTAAATCAATTAAATATCTAGACCAGACCCGGAACTTGAACATAGTTCGGACTTAAAAAATTCAAAACATTCAATTAAAAGAATTTAGAAAAAAGTGCAGTCGGGCTGGTCCGACAGGCCCGGCCCGGTCCAGACCCGGCTCGACCCAAGCCGAGCCTCGGCCCGGGCTTGGCCGTATGAAGAAGCTCTCATGCCGGCCCGAGGCCCGGCCTGAAAACCGGTCATACTCGGTAGGCAGCCTGAAGACCGGTCGGCCTTTGACAAGAGAGAGGGGGACAAAACCAGTCAGCCGTATTGTTCTTTTCTTTCTCCTTTCTCCTTTCTCCATCCAAATAACATCAATGCTGACGACAGCACCAAAAACCAGAAATTTAAACACGTCTCTCTTTCTGTATATATGCGTGTGAACTTGGATCTTGCATTTGAGATTCAAACGGTGTTAGTGCCGACATATGATAGCTGCATCTCTCTTCTTATTTTGGCTTAAATCTCGATCTGGGTCTCATTGAAAACCCAAGGGGAAAAAAAATCCTTTCTTCTCTTCTTTTCATACCTCAAATTGTTTTGATATCGTGAGAGAGAGAGAGAGAGAGAGATTTGAAGAGCAATGGGGGATTTGAACGTTACGGTGCCGTTGTTGAATAAAGTCTATTTTGAGAATTGCCCAGGTTGCAAACTTGATCAGAACAAGGATGCAAATCTAGGCATGCCTTATAGAGAGTTCTTTCATGTTTCCATCACCGTTCTTGCAACAGGTAAGCTAAGGTTTTTCCTTTTAATTTCGTGTGCTAAATTTTATCATCTGGAATTATTTTTTGATTTTGAGTTTTCGGTGGCTTCTATGGTACTCGATACTTGATTTAGGTCTTAGAATCTTTTTCGCACTGTATGTTTTTTAAAGTACATTCTCTTCAATTTTTCCTTATACTGATTTTCTGGATGCAACTTGGGATGTTGCGTGTGCTACTTTTGGTGTCGCTAGTTTACAAACATTTTGTCTGACCGTATTTATTTTTCTAATGTGATTTGATATTGCAAACTTGGATCTTATCGTTGACGTGAGGTTGACAACTGATTATAAAATTTTGTCAAATTCCCGACATGTTTGGCAGCTGGGAAGTGAGAAGAAACTAAGAAAGTAGTTTGCGAGTAAAATGGAAAAAAAAAGTGTGAAGAAGATATAAGTGTTGTTTGTTTTTGTTAAAATGGAAGTAGGAAAGAAAGCTGAATTAGGCTTATGTGGCAATGGAAATTGATATTGGATCGTTTGATTGGAACAATAAAATGTAAAAAATTAATAAGGAAAAAAAAGAAAGTATAATAAAATATAATAAAACAATAATTTAATAATCACTTGCCCACTTTCCATTCGCCAAACATGCCCTTATATTGGAAAATTCCTGCTTGCTGATTAAGACACCGATTTTGTAGTATTAATTTTCGGTGGTTTGTTTTTTATTCATCTTCTTGAAAATAGGTTATTACAACCATTTTTAGTAGAGGAGAAAACACTAAAAGTGGACTTCTAATTCATGAGATGTGAGTAAGTGAACTTTCCATGCAGTCCTCAAACAAGGACAAGAATAAGAACAAGCCTTTTCCCCAAACTTTTTGTGGTCGGCTACATAAATCATTTTATATTAGAGAATTGACTAATTTTTGTGATGGCTAATGACTGTGTAATGCAACCGGCCTTCTTCTTATGGATGCAAAGTTAACGGTTTACCAACAATACAACTTTTGCATTGCTAATTCAACGGTGAAAAAGTTGTAGAATCACGTAAAATTTGGTGTATCCACATCTTATATGATAAAGATGATGATGAAGGATGCCTATCGTCGAATAAAATGGTGAAAGGTGTAGTTTTTGACGTTGTGCGCCTAACGAAAAAGCCTCCTAGGGCTCCATTCTCTCTCTCTCTCTCTCTCAGAGAGAGAGATTGAACTGAATATTGGCCAAGAACTTAGTCTGTTGTACAAGTAACGCTACTAAATAATAGTTTTCCTATCTCAGTAAGAAAAATGCTTCAATAACAGCTTTGTTGCAAAGATAACCATGCATGCATGCAATTTGTAAAATGATGAGAATAAAGGTTGATAGCCAAATTCATGTGATAGTAAAATCAAAATAGCGTATCTCCATATGCAAGTGAAGAGAAAATGAATTGGAATATGCTAAAAAGTGTTCAAACAAAAGTTTAACCCAAAAATATAAAAGAAGAAAACTAAAGTATATTTTGAGGCCTTGAGTTGGCAATCTTTATGCTAGGAAAAAAAACCCAGATTAAGCAAATATACATGATTACACATCATGCATGGCTCCAATGGTGCATAAAACAATTGGAAATATATCAGATAAGAATTAAATTTCTTTTTGCAATAATATACTGACATATAGTTTTGTTCCCACTAGTAATTTGGTACTAATACTATTAGAATTTACTTTACTGAGTCTGATTTATTTCATTTTCTCCTGTTTGCTTCTTTCAGCACTGCCAATATCATCATTGTTTCCCTTCTTGTACTTTATGGTATGTAAAATTGCAGTAATTTTTTTTAATGCACCAATTTATATTACAAATCCCAAACTGTTTTAGACTGCTTCAACTATCATTTTAATGCAGATAAGAGACTTACATATTGCCAAAAGAGTGGAGGATATTGGCTTTTATGCCGGTTTCGTAGGTAAGTCGATGAAATGTAAACTAGAATATCAGATACATATGATTATTTTGTAATAGATAGGTGATACAAATCAATGAATTGGTCCATACAAACTTTACAAGTTCATCCCTAACATCTATTTCTATTTGCATAGGCGCTTCATACATGTTTGGGAGAGCTTTAACTTCTTTAGTTTGGGGAATCTTGGCGGATAAATGGGGAAGGAAACCCGTTATAGTTGTTAGCCTCATTTCATTGTGAGCGCTTTACTTGTTAAATTGAACTTACACGAGGAACATATATTTTGATTTTTTTTTGTTTTCCTGGGTTTTCTGTGCTTTTTGACGTCTCCTTGACTTGGATTCGTTCAATTTCAGGATTATATTTAACACGCTCTTTGGATTAAGTATGAACTACTGGATGGCAATCTCTACTAGATTTCTTCTCGGAGCTTTTTGTGGTTTACTTGGGCCAATAAAGGTATCACTTAAGGTTCGAGGTTTCGGCCGAAACCACCGATACATGGTGGTTTCGTATCGGTTTCGGTGGATACGGTTACGAAATCCGAAACCGATATGAAACCAAGCATACAATATCGTTTCGGCTGAAATCTTTAAAAGTTTTTTTTATACCATTTTTACTGTCATTGTGATTATTGTAGACCTTCATTGTTAGAAAACCGCAAAAAAGTGAACCCAAACCCCATATTAATATTTATCTAGATACACTTTCAATATATTTTGCATCATGGCTGGATTTTTAAAGGATTATTGTCTTGTAATATAGAACCATAAATTTAAGTATTTAATATATCTACACTTATGTATATTGTATTACTGTTGAAACCGAATCCCGAACCGATATTAGCAAAACTAATAAAATTATGAGAGACCAAAATCGAAAGCAAACCCGAGTTCTTGAACCTTGGTATCACTATTCACCTTATTCATTTTATTCACTATCCATGTAGTTGACGTTGGGACGTCGATCCCCTTACCAACACCATAACCCAAAATAGTATATTCACACCAAAAAAGAACACCAAATTTATGTGGTTCGACCAAATAACACACGTCCACAGGGTAAATGACCATTAAAATTCCATTAAGATAAGAAAGTTACAAGATCTCACACACTCACTCTCTCATCTTCCGTCTCTTGCTCTCACACAACAACAAAGGGGAGGCATAATCTTCACACTCACAATAGTAACATTTCTGTTGCCATATCAAGAGACATACATCTCATTAGCCTCATTTTCTCAGCCAAACGAGAGATATATATGGTCCTCAAACCGTAGTACTATTCCTCACCAATTGTTATCCTACACCAATTTATGGTATGGTCCAAATGGTCCATAGATACAGCACTAACCGATACAATACACAACCCAACACTTGAAACAAAACATGACTGAAATCGAAAAAAGAATAAAATCTTTTTTTGAACCAAAATCTTTCCCTATAACAGTGAAGGCCTCGAACGATAAAAGATGAAACATATAGAGAAAAAATAGGGTTGGTTCCTTTTTTAATCTCAACAACAGTGTTTCCAGAAGGCAGACAGCGGATAACCCACTTCTACCTTATGTAGGAACTAGTCCCTCTCTCTTTAGTGATGCACTTTTCAAAGCCACAATGATTCTTTATTTTTTATTTCAATTTCTCTATGTAGGCATATGCCGCAGAGGTTTGTCGACCAGAGCATCAATCTTTCGGACTTGCGCTGGTAGGAACCTTTGGACACAGTCTTCATGGCTTAATGGAGAATTTTTATAGTTAATTGTTATCTCATCACAATTTAATTGGCATGTCATTTTCAGGTCAGTACATCATGGGGAATAAGTTTAATTGTTGGTCCAGCTATTGGAGGCTTCTTTGCACAGGTAAGTAACCTTTCAATCTCTGAGAGAGATTATTTGTTAGCACAAGTGATACAGATATAACTACAATTTTATTGAATTTTTTTCTAAAACCTTTTAATCAATTTTAGTCTTCATTTGCGACTTGTTTTTATATCAGCCTGCAGAGAAATTTCCAGCTATCTTTTCCCAAGAATCAGTCTTTGGAAGGTATGGATGGTGCTTTTTGTTGTTTTAACTGCGGTGCCTCAATATTGTGCTTATAATTGAAAAACCTTAACCGTGATTTGTAGGTTTCCATACTTTTTACCGTGTCTCTGTATATCGCTCTTTGCTGTTGGAGTACTTATTTCTTGCTTTTGGCTTCCAGTTAAGTATCAATTATATGATCTAATTTTAGCTTCGCTTTTCTTTTCTTTTACATGCCGTATTCTGCAATTGTTTATTTTTATCCTACTCTTAAAGTGATCGAACCCAACACTATACATTAGCTTAATTTTGAGTTAAATTGATTTCCAGATTCGCTTAAATCTTCAATTGTTAACGAATTCTATGAAATGATTTAGTCTGGGTGGTTATGGATTGATGCCATGATTGAAGCAGGAAAAAGTTTTTCGTCATAAAAAAAGGCAGGAAAGAGTTGGTATTCATTGCATCGGCCTTTGTATTTATTTATAGTTTGATTTCTTTTTATTTAGTTTATACTCACCAAAAGCTTAAGTTGTTATGTCGTGGGCTAAAAATGTTATATATCAAGCTAACATAAGACTTAGCAAGGCAAGTGAGAAACTGAATTTTGTCCCCAATTTGGTTTGGATAATTTCGAAATTATGCAGGAAACATTACACAATCATCCTGAGTATAAAGCATCAGATGGAACAATTGAATCCCTGGAGGCATCTACTAATGGTTCTGATACAAAACAAAAGGATGGAGAAGCTCAAAATGATAGCCTCCTTAAAAATTGGCCGCTGATGTCATCAATCATTGTATATTGTGTTTTCTCCCTTCATGATATGGCTTACAGTGAGGTAAAATTTGATAAACTAGTTTTGATGCTTCATTTTGGTAGATTTACCTTTTCAATTTTGATGTGTATTAGTCTATTATTAACATGCTTCAGATATGATATTAATGGTTTGGATTGTGGGATAGGAACATGGACACTTCTATTTGCTCGCCGTGTGTCCGTGTCCGAGACACTCGGATAGTCCGTCCAACACCGTGTCTGACACACTTGGGTTGTGCCCCTCGTTTTGCGCCCCGGAAAGTCCTGTTTGTGTCCGTCCAAATTGGACATGCCCGACAGTATTATATAGCCTAGGGGGTTGAGAAATAAGAATGTGTATATGTGTGACACCTCTATACCTTCAAGAATATAAGAATATTAAATATTTTAAATATCTTATGTCGAAATAGAACTAGGAGTAGAGGTTCAACTTGATGTAAATGATGAAGTTGTCATTATGAAAGTCGGTTCCAATTAGAAAAGTTTAATATTTTGTTTGTTTTAACTCTTGTCTATTTTATTCTTGTGGGCTTTACTTTAAGTTCATATGCATATTCATTTATGCTCAAGAAAACTTATTGTTATGGATGAAATATATAGCCTTAAATTTATTTTTATTGTGCTTTTAATATTATATTAGCACATGTTTCTTCTCATAGTTTATTTATATTTTTGTTTATTTTATGTGTGTGTGTAGGGAGTTGATCTTATGAATTCAAGCCTCATTTCTTATTTTGAGGCCAACTTTTTAACCGCTAAACTCGTCATATTTTTCACCGATCAATCCTGGTCATTATAATCTACATGTCTTAAATAGGATATGCATCAAATTTCATAAGGTCTAGAGACCTAAGGCTCTAACACAACCATCAACCATATACCGAAAAACCGTTAAATTATTATCGATGGATATGTTAGAAGTCTTCAAACCTTCAGAAATTAGATGCATAACATATCTAAGACATGCAAATAACAATGATAGTTACTGATCGGTGAAAAACACGGTGGGTTGTGCGTGAAAAGTTGGTTTCAAAATAAGAAAGACTCATAGGATCAACTCCCTACACTCACACCCGCACACATATAATATAGCCATGTTAGCATGCCCATTTTACAAATTTGACGTGTTCCATGTCTGTGTCCATACCCGTGTCTTTTTGTGTCCTTGTTGTTCATAGATTGTTGGTGTATGGCTATTTTAGGAAATCTTAGCTTAATTACTCTGAAAAAAATATTCAACTAGAATGCAACTGTTTGCATTTTTTTATTCAAAGTCTTATTTTATAATTCTACTATATTGTTGGTCTATTTATTTAAGGGTTTTTTCGCTCTATATATTACCCCCAAAACTTATTTATTTCTATATATCACCCCAAAAACTTCGATATTCCATAAATCACTCCAAAACCTATAAGTTATCCAAAAATCACCTCTAAAACATACAAGTTATCCCAAAAAAAAAAAAGAACCTCAAAACATTGTCATTGTCAAAAGTTCACCTCCTTTATCTTCTGGTGTCAAATTAATATTTTTAACTCGGGTTGGGTTAGCTTAAATATGGTTGTGGGTTTATAAAATAAAAAAAATCATACTTAGCTTATTTCTCTTTTATTCTCCTCTCTTAAGGTTTCCAATTTTTTTCTCCAAATTCACTTTATTTAAATCCATAGATTTATTGGCAAAACCAAAACCGAACTTCACCTTTGTGCCATTAATATTAGAAGAATGGCTATTTTTTTTGTTAAGCAGTATTTCATTCGACAATCAGCTCAGGGAGAAATTTGGACAACTTACAAGTTTTAGAGGTAATATATGGAATATCAAAGTTTTGGGGGTGATATTTAGAAATAGGTAAGTTTTGGGGGGCTATATTTAGAAAAACCCTTTTATTTAATTATTAATTACTAATTCATTTGCCAAATTTTATTTTCAGATATTCTCTCTATGGGCTGAGAGTGACAGAAATTTTGGAGGGTTAAGTTTTTCATCTCAGGACGTTGGTGAGGTTCTTGCTATCTCAGGTATGCAACTGTTGAGCCCATCTCTGGGTCACAACTTGAAAATCTTTTGTATGCTTTCACACTGAATACTTTTTCGATGAATATCTCGGATTATTATTGCATTGTTTGACCATTTTAATTTTTCGCTGTTCCTTTGAAGTGAAAACAAAATCAGTTGAACATCCATTTTAATCTGCAACTTTTTAGTAATTGAGGTGTTGGTTATATCTAAAGTTTATTGCCTGATACCTTAGGCCTAGTGGTAAAATTTGTGTAATTCCCTATTCCTTATACTCAACACTTTCAAAAAGGTCTATTTGTTATTAAGTTTTAGCTTTATCGATTTTATTACAAGGAATTGATATATATATATATATATATATATATATATATATATATATATATATATATATATATATATATAGTTAAACTTGCTAAGATGGTATTCTGGCAATTCTATGAAAGTGTAGAGATTATTTATTATGCTCAAATACCCATTGAAGTAAAGATCGATGTTGTTTCTATTAATCTTCTTTTTTTATAGATAAAACAAGATATATATACACTTATATGGTCCCTTTTTTGCATAATTCATTTTATACTAGCCTAATTAACCAATATATATATTTCTAATTACTAATGATAAACTTTTGACATGCAGGTTTTAGTCTTCTAGTATTTCAACTATTTCTTTATCCAGCAGCAGAGAGACTCCTTGGGCCCATAAATTTATCTCGTATTGCAGCGGTATAACATTCATTCTCGCCTCTTGTTGTTCGATGATATTTATTCAATGTTATGGGATTTCTCCGTGATACATCTTGTGATTTTGATGTGTAGGCTATAGCCGTACCATTAATTGCGGTATACCCCTTTATGAATAAGCTCTCAGGAGTTTTGCTTTCAATAGCAGTGAACTCTGCATCCTTGTTGAAGAATGTTTTCGCTGTGAGTATATCTTTGATGAATGTTAATATTTAGGCTAGACTTCACAAAGTACCTTCAAGTTTCATCTTTTTCCAGATAAATTCTTTTTTTTATGTTACAAGTATATAGCCCAAAATTAGTAAATTGCAAACAAGTACCTTAAACCTTTCATAAGTTCAATCTAATACCATAGGGGGTTTTCGGAGAAAACCTTCTAACTTTTAACACCCCTCTTTGTTTACAAAATGTTCAAGGTATTCACTTGGACTTCACTAAGTTCAGGGTGTTATCTGAAGCAAAAATTAAGGGTATTTATTATGAAAAATTCTGAAAGTAAAGGTATGTTTGGAAAATCTAACCAATAGTTAATGTTTACAGAATGACCTCTTTTCACATTATTGATACTTACATAACTTTTTCTAGCCTCAATGGCTAGCAATGCATGTATATTTTTTGTTTCACAATATTTGTTCCTTTGCCAAACAATCTTGATTATTGAATTTGACATCTCTCTTGTTTAATCTCCAATCTATTTTCTGTGCAGATGATTATCGTCACGGGAACATTCATTCTGCAAAACAATGCTGTGGTAATTTTTTACTCATGTCATCTGTACATGATCGTTTTTTCTTCTGTTGAGAAATTACAAATATATATAACCACATGGAAAATAGTGACATATTTTGACTGCTATATTTGTTAAAAAAAATTACAGTCTCAACACCAAAGAGGAGCTGCAAATGGTATTTCGATTACCGCGATGTCTATTTGCAAAGCCGCTGCTCCGGCAGCTGCAGGTGCTATGTAAGTTTTTGGTGATACGTTATATATGCCAGAAATTTTGGTTTCCTTTCAGGCAACTTGTACTAATACGGACTTCAAAATATAATTTATGCAAAATTTCACACCTATTGAATTTCAAGATGCAAATTCTACACGAAAATCAAAAGAAATTTAACCTATCTTTGATCTCCAGACCAGAATTTACTGTGTTCGTGCACATAGACATGTCTTTATGTGTTTGTTTGTCTTCAAACTTGGAATACTTTTTTGCATTGTGTCTTTATTTTCATAGTAACGTATACTTGATTTAAACTGGATTTGTTGGCATGCTTAATTTAATTATTGAAATTGTTTACAGATTTTCGTGGGCACAAAAGCGCCAACATGCTTCCTTCTTGCCAGGTATGTATGTTGGGAGATCAGTCGATATACGGAACAGTGCTCGCGACAATCGATCACGCAATTAGACAACGAAAGATACAGATAAATTAAAGTGCGGGAATAAGAAAGTAATCAAACGCAGACAAGAGAAATTTGTTAAAAAGGTTCACCACCGTCTGGCTAGTCTTCGGCAGAGCGGAATCTGCAAACGTCTACTATACTTGAATTAAGTTTACAATCAAGATCAAGCCTAGGAGATTTATCTCAAATCTCTTTTTATAAATCTCTCTCTCACTAATTTTGGCAGTGTCTCCGTTCTCTGCCAAAAAATTAATCTACACGACCTTGGCCAATCATAAGATACCGACACCAAAGAATCCCCTCTCTTATATGCTTCAAAGAGATGGCTTTTTCAATTATTGGAGCCCCACCTCAACATGCGCATTAATTTGTAATTGGCCCCATTCATTAGATGCCCTCAAGACTTTACAACAACCAACAAGGAAGAAAAAAAGAGCCTGTTTTACTTCCTGCTAACAAAGAATGCATGCACTTTAATTATTGCATTCTTTGTTTTATTTGGCTGCCACCTGCATGCACGAGGACAACATTCATATAAATTTACCGCCACCATCTTGCTTTCACATTAATTGGCCGATACCAATTAAAGTTAGCAGCGAAGACTGTTGCAGTGCATTAATCTCTTGGGACTTTGAACTTTGGGCATTGGATTATTAATCAATAATCAACAAAGTAACATGCTTTAAAGAATACTTTACCATTATATGCTCATCTTCATTCCATTATTCGATGTAATGTCTGAGAAAATCGCAAAAAAAACACATTAAAACTTGTTAGCGCGTGTGCATGTGCATAAGCTAGCTTTACTGAGAATATTTGACCGTGTTCGTTCATATATGATGCAGGTGATCAAATGGTTTTCTTCATATTGAGCATGGTACAGCTCCTCGGACTCCTCATGACCTTTAAGCCTTTTCTCGCTACAAAAGATTGAATATAGATATTATATAATATCACACATACACCATGCATACCAGTTGGGAAAAAAGAAAATGAAGTCTGATTCAATTATTCATTGATTGAAAAGGCTAAATGCAAGCCTGATCCACATTAATTTCGGCTCATTCATTGCCTTGGAGCAGGCTGTGCATAATTCTCCCAATTGATATATGATGTGATACATTCATGACGACTAGACTGTTGTATCCATTTTTACTTATGTTACATTATGTAATCACCAACTTGAAGATCTCTTTTTCTGTTTTCATTTCTTATTTTTCATAGTGGAGGTGTGTGCCATGAGTTTGATCGTCCTTTTCAAATGTTGTATTTGTAAAATTCTGTTCAGAAAATGCATTATTAATTCCAGTGGCGCTCGTGAATTTTTATTTTGTATGAATTATTCTGCAAGGTATTATGTATTTGGTTTAGCTGGAGCAGAGTATATTGTATATATATCCCAAATCAAGGGTCCAAGATTTGTAATCTTAGATTGCCGTACTAAAAAAGAACTTGTGGAGAGCATTGTTATATCAAAAAGTCATTCAAAATTCAAAATATTACTCAATCATCGAACATTCTCGCATTTTTGCATGGTGAGAAAGTTGGAAATTTCTGGCATTTTCGCATAATAGGACCTCATTGAACATTCTCGCACTTTTGCATGGTGAGGAAGTTGAACCAAGATAAAGGAGACATAATGCTGACAGAAACCATAATCAACGGTTTTAATGGAAAAGGGTCCAAAACAAAGCGGGGTATTGGCTATTGAAGTTTAAGTAGGAGCGCTTAAAAGTTTGACTACCTTCTATGTGGTAGAGGCCGAATTCAGTTATAACGAATTACTAAGCCGAGATTGAATTTATCCAAATGAGTGCGTTCCTTTGACCCTCCCTCAAGAGATCATCCACCGGAGAGACGGAAGCTTTTGGTTTGATAAGAGATGACTAAAGCTCTTTTCCAATCCGCACATCCACACCGAAGTGGCCAAAGCTCGTCCATATTAAGGTGTTTGCCCACCAAAGGTGCCGCGGGCGAATAACAGCTAATACGGCTATAAAATTTGTCGACAAAGAGGGAGTGAAAATCCTCGGTTTGACACCTGGTGCGGCCCAAATATCCTGTTAGGAATGGGAGGAGCCATTACACAAAACAATGCTCGCGACAACATAACCACGCAATCAACACAACCACGCAATTAATCAGCGAATGATAAAACGATTAAACGATGTGAGAATAAATAAGAAATTGAACACAAACAAGAGAGGATTTGTTAACAAGCTTCACCAACCGTATGGGTAGTTTTCGGTAGAGCGGAATCTGCAAACGTCCATTAGAATCCTTGAATCAATTACAAACACGAGCAACCCTAGAAGATTTCTCTCAAATCTCTCTAGATCTCATAAACCCTAGTTGTCATCCCTCAATACAATGATCTCTCTCTAAATTAATTTAGGCAGTATAAAATACATATATGAGAGGTCATCTCATATTAGGCAAGCCCTAAACCAACCCAAAATTGAGATAAATCTCAATTTACCAAATAAAGATTCGCTGCAGTTTCGCCGTTGACAAACGTCTGACCCACATTTGGGCATACGTCTGCCTCTGATCTGCACATCTTGATTTCCTTTGTGCAGACGTCTGGCTTGTTCCCAGACATCTGGTCTCAAGTCTTGAGTTGGGCTTCATCTCTTCACCAGACGTCTAAATCACACTTGGTCAGACGTTTGGCCTTCAGTCTCGGGTTAGGGCTTGGTCTTCTGTAGACGTCTGTTGTGCTGGCATTCAGACGTCTGTCATTGCACTGTTGTTCTGACATGCTTCCAATGTTCACGTCCAGACGTCTGTTATTGTCCCAGACAGACGTCTGACCTGAAGGAAACTCCACAATTTCTAACAATCTCCTACTTGGAGATCCTTCGGCCTTGATTCCTAACACTAATGGACTTTACACGACTCCGCTCTATTCTCTTCTCATCATATTTTCATGGAGAGATTCACCAACTTGCAACAGAATTTCAGCTTGTCTCTATCTATGACTTTGGTGGATATATCCGTCGGTTCTTTTCTCCCGCGATTTTTTGCAATGTAAACTCGCTTTCTTCCACCGTAATGCAAATGAAATGATACCGCATCTTGATGTTCTTCGTCCTTGAGTGATAGGGCGCGTTCTTCGCCAAACGTATCGTCGCTCCACAAGGTATTGAAGTCTTGCTTCTTTCCCAATTCTTCAAGTATCCCTTACAACCATATCATCTCCTTGCTGGATTCTGTGATTTCCACATATTTAGACTCCGTAATCGACAATGCCACCACATTTTGCAATTGAGAGGCTTAACTCACCGCTGTTCCCTCAACCGTAAATACGTACCTCGTTGTGCTCTTCCCGCTATCTCGAGCACCGGAGTAGTCCGCGTCAACGTAATTTTGCACTTGCACCTTTAGAGAGTCACCCCCGATGCCACATACCGCTTCCCAAAAGAGTGGTAATGGCACATGACGAGACCCGCGACGTATTTATTCCGAAAGGGTCATTTCTCGAAATAAATAGGCTAAGCGTCTATAAGCAACATAAAATAACAAAAATAAACAAAAGAATGAAATCCAACTTTCATTTATTACATTTAAAATTCACAATTGACAAAATATCTGAATACAACATACAATAATATGATAAAGCTTAACAAGGAGGCAAACATAAATAAGATGAAATGAAATGAAAAGCTGAATGAAACTAGACGTCCGGTTGTGATATGAACTAGTTATGCTCCTCTTCGACCGCCAATATGTCCTCTGTCTCAATGCCATCTGACAAACATTCTAAGAAAGAAAGAAAGATAGGTGGAATGCCCGTCAGCGAACTAACGCTCGGTAAGTCCCCAGAGGATGACGTGATGTATATAAATGAAATGTAAGGTGTAATGTGATGTATGGTATAGCATGGATATAAATCATGAATATATAAACAAGTATAGTAGCGTGCATGGTAATATGTATGTCAACTATATCAGCATGGCAAACAAGTATTGTTAGTGATATATGCCCTAGAGGCCATTATTGTATAGTACTGGATTGTATATTACATTTTGGAAGCTTGGGATATACATATATAATAACAGTCTTGCTCAATATGATAGTATGATATCTGGTTTGATTCTATTTTAATATGTATATATGTTTCTTTTAGTATATCGCTAATACATATTGATAGAGCTCTTAGAATCTTTGCTTGATGATTGATCCAAATTCTCGATATTGTTTAGTAAAATATAAAGTGTTCACAATCAAAGAATTTTGTAAACCGCAATCAATAACGGTGTCGTTTGAAGCGATCGTTAGTGAGCATGGGTCGTTCACTGAGATTCGTGTATTTGATCGATCTTGTTTTAGATGAATTGAAAGAAAATAGTAAAGAAAAATTCAAGAAAAAGATTCATGATTTAATTGAGTTGTCATTTCAAGAAAATCAAGAAAACATTCAAGAATTTAAGAAAGATTAAGAATATATTCAAGATAATATCGGTTATCAAAAGAATGTAGAAAAGCTTGTAAAATTCAATAAAATTAGTAGCAATGATGAATCTAATAATGACTAATCTTATCTATTGATAAATTGTAGCTAGATCGATGGTGATGAATGAAGATTATGGATCTATTGAAGAAACTAGGGTTTCTCCTTCACTATCCCTTGTCTTTTCATTGATCATCATTCATATCTAGCCTCTAACAAAGAAGACCATCAATCATTTGATCCCTAATTTGCAATGAAATTATCAAGAATGGTGATCTTGCTCCAAATTAGGTCATTGATGATTCTTTTTCCTAAAGTTCACAATTATCATAAGATTTAAGATTGGTAAAAGAATTTCATCATCATTTGATCTACCGATTCTCTCGAATCCTTTACAAGCGGAGATTTCACTCACACATTATGAAAATTAAAGAATCAAGAATGAGAAATTTCTTAATGCAAGAATGTAAAGAAAGCGAGAATTAACAATTTATCATCTTTATTAAATCTTCTTCAAATTACACCTCTCAATTTGAGATTATAAGACTAGCTCTCGATCGCTCTTTTGAAAGGGAATTTGTCGTCGATCTTCGCTCGGCTCGATTGCCGTGAGACGTGGATCGTCGCAGATCTCTTGCTCTTGATGATGATCGGCGTTGCGATAAAGGATCTTCGATTGTCGCTTGATTTTTCTCTCAATGGATCTTGATTTGATTGGATCTCAAGTTGTGTCACTCAACTTGGATTGAATTGTGGCTCAATGTGTAATTAATGAACAACTTGTTGAACAACCCTAAAATTTAGATCTAGATCCCCTTTTATAGATCTCCAATTAAGCTTCCTTCATAAGCTTGGTAGTTAGAGAGAGCCTTCTAGAATGAGATTGTTATAAGGAGCCTTCTAGTAGAATAAGGTTGTTATACAGAGCCTTCCGGAAGAAGCCACGTGGTAATGAAGCGTCTTGAGGAAGCAAGGTTGTTAAAATGAAACTTCTGGAGAGAACACATCATCGGAGCCCACAACTCGGCCGCTGATCCGCGACAACTCGGCTAACTCGGCCGCGGTTCCGCGGCCATTTGATGAGATCACTGTATAAGTTTTTTGTGGTCTTCTTCTGTTGGTCTCTGGGTGTATAATTGATATCTGGAATCTTTTTATCCCTTCTGAATCTCTGCCAGATTTGAATTCTTTGACTTGCTGTATTTTAACGGCAAATTTGTGATTCTGATATCTTTGACCTGAATAATTTTCTGCACACAATCTCGATAAAATGTGTTGAGATATACAATATCATGCGTGTGGTAATAAACACACAATTTCCCTCCAGAGTGTCGATTATAACTGTAACACGTGGTATTTGGTATTTTCCAGATGAATTTGTAATCCGTGTTATATTTACAATAAACACCCTTAGATGATTAGAAAGAGTAGAGAAATTGATGTGTTAAAAATGCAATATTTTTGACTGATCAAATTCCCCCAAACTTAATTTTGGTCGTCTCGAGCAAATATCTTTTATTCAAGAGAAGGAGAAAATATAAGAAAAAGAAAAACTAACTAACACACTTTCGTAGGCAACACGATTACACTGAGCACGTGCAACAAGCCTTTAAATCTCTAGGTGTCCCTACTAGGAGGAGTGTTGTCTCCTGAGGGTTTTCAGCGGATTGCACCCACAAAAACCTATAATAAAAGGAAGACTGTGAAAGTTACATATAAAAGATAAGAATTATAAAAAAAATACTTTGAAAATTAGAGTTTCTAACTACACTTGCTTTTCGGTTGTCATGAGCCCTATCTTAATAGTCATGAAAAGATGTTAGAAATCACATCATCCCTCAATAAAATATCGTCTTTATTCTTCATCCTTACCTTTCTTCCAAACACCGATCATATACCCCTACGTCTGTGTAAGAGACATCCTTACACTCGGAGAATTCAATTCAAGCTATCATACTCTTGTCCATCTACCTCAGTACTTTTTAATCGGTGAATATTTAAATGTATTTTCTCACATATTTTTCATGCGATCGTTAATACTTCTTGAGGTACTAACTGACCGATTACTCATGTGCTTGCAGATTAGGCGTAAATAGCAATTTTCTCGTCTTGCAATACCTAAGCCTTAGCAGTGACTCCCAAACCAGTTGGTCCAAGGCACTAGGTGATGAAGCACCCTCGCTATATTTTTTTTATGCTGCCTTGGTGATTACAAAATCAGTGTTCATTTTTCTTCACCATTTTATATTTTATTCTTCATTTTTTTTATTTTCTTCGTATTTTGGCTTTCAGACAAGAGCATTTCAAGCTATCCTCTACTATCCCGAGTTTCAAGACGTATGTAAGTGCGTATAGTAGGGTATCAACATTCAAATGTTTGGCTTCTAGAATAGAAACTATTTTTCAGACTTATTTTTATCCTCAGATTAGTGACTTCTTTCATCTTACCACCCTTAGGACAACGGCTCATAACTACTTATTACTAGTTTTGTTTAAGAAAACTTCTAACTTTCTTATTTTTCTTAAAATTTTCCAATCTTTTAAATGTAATTTTTCGCTTTCTAATCTTTTATTATAAAAGAAATTTTTTGAAAATGTTGTGCTTATGCAAAGTATGATGCAAAGTGATTTGTAAATAAGCACAAATCTCCCCCAAACTTGTTTATAACAGTGTCCTCACTGTTGTCATCTGTTAAATCTCGAAAACCTGTAGGCTTGGGAGGAAAAGTTATTAACGGGGACAAGTTTAAACGAAAGTGAAATCCTTCCCCAAACTTATTTTTGGCTCATAATTTTGAGGACAAATTTTATTTTCAAGAGCCAAAAATATACCTCCCCTCAAACTTGAGTTAAACAATGTTAAGCTTTTAAAATCACAAGAGGGAGTCAAAGTTACTGGTCAATGCAAAGCCTTACAAAGACCGAAAGTCAGCACCAACCATTCGAAGATTTTATCAGTGTAACGAACCGGTTGGTGGAAGAACATGTTGTAGATAGCCAGGAAGAAGTGGGGAAGAGATAAGTGGTGTGATAGAACGGGTTTGAGTCTCGATTTGGAGAGACGACACAGTGATAACGATGATGGATTACTCGCATTCTTGTAATTGTCAAGAACAAGGGGTCGTGGTTCAATTTCTTTGTTTTGGGGTTGATTCATCAAAATTCTCGTATCAGCTAAGAATGCGAGTTCATCAGCGAAGCTTTCATAATATCCCAAAGAATAATGTCATCCGAAAGAACGGGATAATATTCAGACTCCATGAAAAGTTCAGAATAAGCGTTAAATGTTGACCCGGACAACTCAAAAGAAGGGTCTGTATGTGTATAATACATATCTGGGTCAAACAATAACATATTAAGGAAGTATGGATCAGTATCGTGAAGCTATTCAAATTCGCTGCTGTCGACATCCATTAATTCGACAGAACATACTCGAGCATGGGGTTCGGAGGGTTGACTTTCCAACTTGTAAATGTTAAGCTCAATTAACCTATTCCCGAAGGATAGTTTCATAGAACCGTTTCGACAATTGATTATAGCGTTGGAAGTCGCAAGAAAATGTCGACTCAGAATCACCGGAATTTGGTTCCGTGGGTTCGCTACAGGTTGTGTATCTAGAACAATAAAGTCCACAGGGAAGATAAACTCCCCGACTTTTATCAACACATCCTCAAGCATACCCCTTGGCTTGGTGATAGATCGATCTGCCATCTGTAAAGTGCATTGCGATGGTTTTAATTCTCTGATACCCAATTGCTCATACACAGAAAATGGAAGCAAGTTAACACTAGCGCCTAAATCGAGTAAAGCACGATTGATATTTTTACCCCCAATAGAAATAGAGATTGTAGGACAGCCAAGGTCCTTACGTTTCTTGGGTAATTGCTGTGTAAAAGTTGTGCTTACATTACTCGACATGAATACTTTTTTGGGCACTTGAGTCTTCCTCTTCCTAGTGCACAAGTTCTTAAGTATTTTCGCATAAGCCGGAACTTTTTATATAGCATCTAGGAGAGGGATGTTTATGTTAACTTGCTTAAACATTTCCACAATCTTCTCCATTTGTGCATTAGGTTTGTTGGGCCTTAACCTATCTGGAAATGGAGCTTTATCAATAAGTGTTGGGTCCAACGTTTGTGGAGAAGTTTGTGGGGGTGAAATCGATCCTAGAATTGGAGTGGGGATCGTCTTTTGTGGACTAGAAGAAGTGTGCTGAGGGTTCGAGCCTTGGGGAAAACGAAGAATAGGCTCGGAAGAAGAAGGACTAGACGAAATAGGGCAAGAAGGAGAAGTGGAAGCCAGGGTTTCAATGATCATTTCATTATCAGTCTCAATCTGTTCGCCTACATGGTTATTTAGCACTCTTCCAGATCTCAATATGGTAATAGCGCTCACATCATTATAATGCGAGAGGCCAGAATCAGGTAAAGGTTGAGCTGGAAGTTTCCCTTTTTCTTTAGCACTCATCACGGCATTCAATTGTGCAATTTGTGCTTCTATCGCTTTAATACTCTCATCGCGGAAGGCGGTATTTTGCACTAACGTTTGGATAGAAGACGTTTAAATATCATTCGTTCGCATGGAATGTGCAATGAACATGTCGAGTGCAGAGGAATTATTGGTACCGGCAGAAATATGATCAAAGTTGTTGGCCAGGTTTTGAAAATTTTGTTTTTGATAGGGGTGCTGACTCAGTTGTAGTGGATGCTGTTGTTGTGGAGAGACCCTTTGAAAATTATTCTGGTTTGGAACCGTATTTTGAGTTTGGTGTTGGTTCCAAGAAAAATCAGGATGATTCCTCCAACCTTGATTATATGTGTAAGAAGAAGGATCGTTTCTAGGTTGTTACTGAAATGAAGCATTAGTGTGACCTTGAAACGGTACATTTAAAGGACATTCTTCCGTCAAATGTGATGGGTTGGAACAACAACAACACACGGTTTTGGGGAGTGTGTACTGATTTAGGGAGGCTGAAGAGATTCTGTTTTCTATAGCGTCGAGTTTCCTTTGTATTGCAGCCATTTCGGCTTTCATTATGATGGAAACATCGAGCTGATTGATACCTTCCCTAGACGATGGGTGACTAACACTTTCCCATTGTAAAGTGTTTTGGGCAAGATCTTCCAGGTATTTCCAAGCTTCACCATCATCTTTAGACAGGAATTGACATTGACACATGGTTTCAAGCATCTGTTTTGTCGTGAGATCAATACCCTCATAGATAATGCGACACAGATCCCATCTAGGGATTCCATGATGAAGACATTGGATAAGAAGATCCTTGAACCATTCAAAGCATTTTCAAAATGGTTTATTGGGAAGTTGGGTAAACCGGTAGATTTCACCCCGAACACGGGCGATCTTATGATTAGGATAAAATTTCTTAAGGAATGTTATAACGAATTCATCCCATGTTGAAATAGAATGTGCGGGTGTGTTATAAAACCACTTCTCGGCTAAATCGCACAAAGTGAACGGGAGAATACGTAAACGCATAGCATCCACAGAAAGCTGTAAAGTACCCATCATAGCACATACGTTTTCGAATTTGGTGATAAAAATGTAGGGTTCCTAGGCACACTAATGAGGTCTCACAAGGCATCTACCATGCCAAATTCAAAAATTTCCGGTGCCGAGAAACCCTAATCCGATCGTTGAGTAGAGTTTAAGGCGAAACAACAACTAGTTAACAACTTAACTGCTAATGAACCGAAAATACAACCTTTGTAGATCCGGTCCTCCACCTCCATAGCTCCGTGACGATGTCCCCTCGCTGCGATCATCGGATCCCGGACTCTAGCGTCGACTTCATCGGAGAAATGGGTGGGCTAGGTCGTCGACTTCGATGCCGAAGATGATCTACGTCGAGGCAACTCAAGATCAAGCTCCAACTTCACCAAGTCATGAAACTTGTGAAAAAAACACCCTATACTACATGGCAAGTGGTAGATGATGAAGAAATAGGAAGTGAGTTTACTTTTGATTTGGATTTCTCACTTGGAATCATCACTTAGAAATTTCAAGCAAAGGTTTTCTTTTTCTCTTCATGAAGAAGATGAAGAAGAAGAAATGAAAAAGAATTATCAATAATAGAAAAACAAGTGATGGTTATCATAATGCAACCATGGTTAAGTGTAGAGAATAAACTAGGGTTAGGTGAATGGTTATGTTAGGCAAAAGAAACAAAAATGGTTGAACTTTTCAAAGCTTCATGAAGCTTCAAAGAAAAGACAAAGCAAGCCACCATTTCATTTTCCTTTGCCAAAATGAATAAAGATAATAAATAAATAATTAAATCAAAACCCTAACCATTAACATAACCATGGTTTAATCATACACACCCAAGTTTGCATGTATCATCAAACATGATACAAACTAGTGCACAAAACTATATCATATATACAATGTGCACATCAAGTGAGAAAATCTATCTTTAGTGAACCAATACTAGTTAATGCAAAGTAATATATCAAATATATAATTATACATTAAATCATTAAATCAACACTTGATTTAACGATCCGGTCATATCTCATATAACCGACTAATATCAATAGTAACAACTTATCGAATCAACACTTGATCCGATAACCCGGCTATATCGCATATAACCGATCACTGTCACAAATCGCGAGAATCTAATACAGTATCACATACTGGTATTATTCTCGGTCCCGCACATATCTCATATGCGCTCCTATTTCGTTTCGCTTGAGCTAGGAAAGCTCTGTGTAGGACTCTAAAGACTCGTCAATACGCCGGCAGTAGGTGATGATCATATCAAACACCCACAAGCCGCAAGCGGTCTGCTAAACGTAACGGCCACCCGGGTATTGAGCGATCAGAAGATCAACGAGCAAGCCCGCTCACACTCCTGTGAATCTAACCAGTAACACTTACCGTACAGTCCGGTCTGTTCGTCTGATATGTCGCATATCTCGCCTAGGGGTGGTAAACGTCAGACCCCAGTAGCTCGATAAGTCGTGTCGATATAAGGTCTATAACAGTTCGAGAAACTACTGGTAACACTTACCAGTAAAACTCGGCAACCCTGGCTAGGGATTTCCGGTTATAGCCAATCGAACACAGCGCAACATCAACTCCCTATACCGGGAGAGACGAATCCCCTCCTATCGCTCATTGCCTCCATGTGATTCGGGACTGTACCCAAAAACCACCGTTTTGCACGCCCTCTTGGATGTGGTAAGGTGGAAATCAAAGTACAGTGGGAATCACACAAGACTCTATGACGATCTCGGGTCTACAGACTAACCTGTACCAGTGTCACCAGAGAACTGCCATCTGACGTAAGGTATAATACCATCTGGGAGTTCTCGGCGAGTCCGTCCAGTGTACCCAGTCTCCACTGAGCACCCGTATATAATCTCTGATGTCAAACACCAATGGATATGGCATCATCCATCGCCCATCTGTATGGGTCGAGAAGGTATACGCTAGTCTACTCTGGTATATCGATGCCCCGTCTCGATACACCCTTGACTAGGGACCTTGAAGGATGTACTTATAGACTACCATGTCCTCACTAGTATGATCCGCATCATAATCCAGGTAGTCAAGTACACATCCTAAGGTCTTTACCAACATGTAACAGAGAGACAATCAGTGTGCACGTTAAGATAATGAGTAACCATATAGCATACTATCATGTCGAGGAAGAAAGTCCTTCCTATATATGTCCCAGCATCCACTACAATATACATCCTATGTACAGTAATGGCCTCCAGGGCATACATATAACTAACAATCTCCCACTTGCACTAGGGCCATCTGCAGCAGTGGTTGTAGTATCTCATACTCAACCATCCCATAAAAGTCCCTCTCTGGGAAAAGGCCTTTGTGAGTGGATCCGCCGTGTTGTCCTCTGAGTCTACTCTCCTGACCTCGATCACCCTGGAGATCAACTATCTCCATGATCAGGTGATACTGCCTTAGAACGTCTGGATCACTGATGGGACGGACGTTCCTTGGCATAAGTCACAACTCCATTGTCACACAATGGGAGGAACTAAGTTCATCTCATGAACTAATATACACCCAGACAGCCTCTTTGGTAGCATCTTAAGTAGCGATGTATCCAGCCTTTATCGTCTAGTATGCCACGGTATCTAGCTTGGAACTCTTCCAACATACCGTCCCTTTACTGAGGGTAAAGACAATGCCTGTGATTGACATTCAGTCGTCCTTATCACCCTGGAACCTTTCCAGTGATTCTCCCCAGGATCAATTGATACCATCTCACTACGACTAGTGAGTATCCTAACATCCAATTAGATCTATCTCATAGATCCAAAATCCAGGATTTAGTAGGTATCACTTTGATCTTATATGGAGAATCATTGTGATAAGCGGAGATTTACCGAGCGTAGCATAGGAAACTCCTTCTTTATCAAGAGTATGTCATCCACGTACTCTACGAGGATCACCACCATACTCCCTACTACCTTTTTGTATATACAAGGTTCATCTACCATTTTGATGATGTCAAACTCTTTGACTAACACATCAAAACAGACGTTCCAACTCCGCGATGCCTGCTTTAATCTGTAAAGCAACTTGCACACGTTTCCGCTGTTCCCACTATATACGAAGCTCTCTGGCTGTGTACTTATAGATGTTCTCTTCTAAAACATCATTTTAGAAAAGCAGTCATGACACCCAACCACCAGATATCGTAGTCATGGTATGTAGCCGTGGCAAGTAGGATCTGGATGGACTTAAGCATAGATCCTTAGAAAAGGTTTCAACATAATCCATACCTGGTCAATGATGCAAACCTTTAACAAGTCTAGCTTTGAAAGTCTCAACTTTTCCATGTGCACCAAGTAATCTTCTCAAGATATACTTGCTCCTGATGGGGATTTAACCCTTCAGATAAAACAACCAAAGTCCATACTTTGTTGGTGTACATGGATTCCATTTCAGATCGTTAAGCATCCAGCCATTCTTACAGAGTCCCACTCCTGATGGCCAGCTCGAAACTAGTTAGGTCATCATCTTATGATGCAATCCTCACTCCCACTGTCATAGAGAAACCGAAGTATCTCTCAGGTGGGTGAGGAACCCTACTAGATCGGCGGAGAGGCTGAGATTCGTTGGTAACTATTGAATCCTTTGGTTCTGTCAAATCATCAGCTGCAGTTTGTATAGCTGGAACATTTCCAGTTCTACATAACAGACCTTGCCTTGAGCTTGTCCGGATTTTGCTTTTAGACATAGGCCGGACAACCCCAAATCTTAACTTACTTAAGATATGGGCTCTTCCCTTTCCATATCATATATGAAGTGGTAGGCAACTGATTTGAGATGAACCCTATTCAATAGGTATGCAACTTCATAAGTGCATAACTCCCTAAAAGGAAATAGGAAACTTAGTAGTACTCATCATAGAGCACACCATATCATATAGGGTGCTATTGCTCCGCCCCGATATACCATCGTGCTATGGTGTATTCGGAGGAGTAATGCTGAGAGAGAATCTCATTCTCCTTTAGAATAGTCCAAGAATTCTATGCACAAGTATTCTCCTCCCTGATCACATCAAAGAACATAATACTTATACCCGTATTGGTTCTCTACTTCTAGCTTATATTCTGTGAATATCTCAAAAGGTTCGGACTTGTGTTTCAACAGGAACATATGTCTGAATCTTGAGAGATTATCAGAGAATGTAACAAAGTACAAAGAACCGGTCCTGGCATATGTAGACAGGGGACCTTACATACATCAACATGTATCATCCCAAGATGTCACGACCCAAGAATGGCCCGTGACGGCCCTAATAATACGCAACGCCTAAAGACGCAACGTAGTAAAAGAAAGCCAAAACCCAGAAATCTAAACCATAAAAATACGGAAAAGATAATATAAGTTTTTGAAACATTGAAATCGCAACCCAAATTCTTTAAAAGTCTTATTTTCCTTCTTTAAATTTTAGCAACACCCCTTTTGATGAAAACCAGCCAAGATGAAAACAATACAAATATATGACGCCGTAGCGAAGAAATAAAGACAGTAGAGAGAAGCTGTATATAAAAGGCATTAAATCCCCAATAATACACATAACGTCCTCACCAAGTCTCTATGTCAATAATACAACAGTAGATGGAGAGAGAGTACAATATACAACGAAGGTACAATATGAAATACAGATAACCGTCTAACCCACCTAAGCAAAATGGTACTGTGAGCTGATGCGGTATCTGTAGCAAAAGATGGTAGCTGGATAGCTGAATAAAGGAATAGCCTGCCTCGACTACTCTGGGGAAAAACCTGAAACACCTGTGGCACAACGGGGGTGAGTTGCCAACTCGTGAATAGTATAAAACATATGCAGGTAATCGCAGGAATGCACGTACAGCATGAATCTAAGATATGCGATTACAATAATAATATATCATGCAAATGCTGAAATAGGGAGAGTACACTAGCAGGTACAATCAATATGTGAAGCAATGATGGCATGATAGTAGTATGCAATGTCTATGCAATAGAGATATGAGAAAGCAAATATGCAACTATCATAAGGGTACACTACAAGTACTACCAATATATGAATCTGTGCATAAGATAGGTAATGGTGAGGTATAGGGTGGAATATGTCATTTTCCACGGAAACCTGACGTCGTGGCAGGATCACAATCCATCAAGATACTCCAATCCCAAATCCTCAAACCAGCCCCCACATTGGGCTCTCATATCATCTAAGTGTCACATCTCCTCAACTACACAATATCAAGTATATCTCGCATATGTATCGAATGTACAACATCAAGTAGATCCCACATATCTAGTGTGTACAATATCAGTGTATCTCACATATATCCCATGTACAACATCAAGTGGATCTCACATATCTCATATGTACAATATCAGGTAATCTCCTATATCCGAATGTACAAATCACCAATCACATAGGTAGGTCCAATATCCAATCCCAATGAAACACCTAGTATCCTAAGTCCAATCTCAAGTAAGAATCTAACATCCTAAAGGTATGTATATATATATGTACAGAAATAAATATGATGGGGGCAATACACATATATTAGCGTCCCATACCACTAATATTGGTGTAAGGGTATATATAACAACGGCTAAATCCCCTGTTATATATACAAAAAGGGGTTAAAGAAATATCATGAAACCGTGTGCCAAGCATCGGCACAGAAATCCTCGTATATGGGGCATCCGTCAGTCCGGATCAGCCCACGGGGTCCGTCTGCAGTGTCGGCCCTCGGCCTCGACAGTACAGGTCATCCCGCATCCATCTCTCTACTCTGGCCAGTAGCCTCCAGACAACTGCCAGGTCCAAACAATCACCGGTAGGTACTCGCCCGCCTCCAGGCTCAATCGGCAAACCCATCGATCTTCTTGCCGAGGGGAACCATACCGGGCCCCACCATGTACTCTCATACGGCAACCACACCTCGTATGGAGTATATAATCAGCATCGATAAAACTCATGGGGGACGCTCGAAATATCATACCAAGGAAACCGGGTTGTTACATGTATGCATAATTTCATGAACTCCCGCGGTTCCCAAATCCCGAAAACATCATGTAAAATCCAGATAAACAATGCGCAATCCAGGAATAATGTATGCAATATATCTGAATGCGAGCAGGTAAACACAAGTATATAGCTGAACCAGATGTATGCGAAATCATGATAAGGTACAGCTAAGTAACATCAGTAAATGTGAATATGCGACAACAACTGAATATGTATCTAACATACAGGTGTAGCAAAGTATAGGTATCTACCTATAGGAACTGATGTCGTATACCCCCCTGGGTATAAGTAACATATGTAGGAAATCCCTCCCGGTATAAGTAAAATATGTATGAGGTATACCTGTAGCTGTATCGCAAAGTGAAAATATACCTATCACTAAAGGTATGATACACTATAGGTATACCGATAAACTAGATGTCAAGTGTGGCAAGCAATGGTAGCTATAAGGGGTAGTGTGTGACATGGCAATTATTGACGGTGTGTGTGTAGCATGCAACCCGTGCTCGTGCAACATGAACCGTCAATAATGTGTGCAGTGTCCTACGGCTGCTAGTCACAGTATATAGCTATATCTAGGAAATGCAGTAAGGCGCAATTCTACAATGATGTAGAATGTGCGACAGGTAATTGAATCCTAGCCCAGACGCATAACGCCATGCGGGCGATTCCCCTGTAGATGTTATATCTACTCACCTAAACTCCACGCTGGGTGAATCCTATCACCTGCTCCCCCTGTAGCCGTGTCCGTAGCCCCTGTCTGCAAACCTGCAAATAAGATATGGAAATCACATATAAGCCAAATATCTCGCGAAACGCGATATCGAATCGAAACGAGAAACTCGCGTCGCGAACTAAACGCGCGTGTGCACGATACGCTGAATCGTGTGTGTACGCGTCTAAAAACCATCGCGACACGCGGCGATACGCTGGATCACAGAACACACTCACGTATCGCGCGTATCGCGCAAACACAACGAAACACAAAAATGATATATAGTCCCAGATTTTCATACAGGTACAATATTACAAAACTAGACATGCCAATGACCTAGAAAACACTGCAGAGTACCCTACCCAAAACCCCAAGACCCAACTCCTCTTCCTGGCCGCAAATTGCGGCCAGAATGCCAAAATTGGCGGCCTGAACATGTGGTTTGGGGCTCGTGTTCATGTGGTGTGCTCTAGACCTAGGTAGCATGCCCCAGTTTTCTCAATTTTACTCTGCAAGGTCCGGGTCTATAGCAGATCACAAAATGTCACAATATCACTTTAAAAACACTAATTTGCACAAATTAGAAACCTTAGGGTATTTTAGTGAAATCTGGGGATTCCTCAGTGTGAAGTAACCTTATTAACACTAAAATAACTAGGGTTTACCAACACAATCATCACTTTACCACCACATCTCAAAATCACCAAAATCTAGTACTAAAATAACTAATTAACACTAACCGACACCAATTAACACATATCTAAGCAAACTAGGAATAGGGTTCAGACAATATACCCTAAAGGAACCCTAGAGAGAAGGAGAAGAAGTGTGAGGAGCTGCTCCAAGTTGCTGGAGCTCCTGCTACTGCTGCTTGTTGCTGCTCCTGATGCCTGCTGCTGCTGGTGATGATGATAATGATGCTGATCCCTGCAGCTGCTACTGCTGCTTCTGCTGATGATGATGGTGAGGAGTGTGTGTGTGTGTGTGTTTGAGAGAGGGAATGAGAGTAAGGGAGAATGAGAGGAGAATGAGAGGACAATCCAAGAAACCCCCCCTTCTCTCTCTCTCTCATAATGAGGCATGGCTCACCCATGCTTCCCATGCCCCCCCCTCTCACACAAAGTCAACAAGAAGTCAACAAATGAAAAAAAACTCCATTACAAATTCATTTTAAAAGAACAACCATGCCCTTAAAACCCATAACACTTAAACAAATCATGAAACTAACCTAAAGAGAATGGGTTAATTTATCATGCTTGCCAAACATGACCTAACCCCAAAAACAACTCTAGTTATCATGCACAAGTGTGTGTGTGCCTAACAAAAATCTAATAAAATACACATTAAATAGGATAAAATATTTAAAAACCAATTTGGTAGACTTTTTATTAAAAACCATATATTAAAATATAAATAGCAACAAAACACATTCTAAGGTGTTACAATCTCCCCCCTTAAAAGAAATTCGTCCCCGAATTTAAAACTTATACTATTACCTGTACCTTCAAAAAGAAGATTAAAATCCTCAAATCTCGCTCGCAGCCTCCAAGTGACTACCTCACTATACGGCTACGTCCAAGAAAACCCTTCACAGATGGCAAGACCTTTGACCGACGTTTCTCCACCTGTCGAACCATTAACACACATGGCTGCGGGCGAATGAAAGATCGCGTCCAGCTAAATGGTCTGGTGCCAAAACATGTGAGAAAGGTTATGAAGGTAAATGTAAAGTATCTTCACAAGGAATACGGGGTGAAAATCCAATAATCTGGGCGGAAGTGCCAATTTAAAGGCAACGAAACTAACTCGCTAATAGGATCACAGAAGGACCTAAATCCTGGGATGAGCTTCCCAGAATCCAACACGTCATTCATCGGAAAGTCCGTAGGAATCCATGATTTGCCACTGCGCACTCAAGCCTGCGACCAACACAGTCGCATAAAACATCTGTTTGCAATGGACAGTTCTCATCCTGACCTGAACACAACTGGACTAACTCCGAATCCTCTAGACATAGCTGGGGTCCAAAATCCTACCTACGCAGAGTCAGAAAATAACAGGCTGGCGATCGACACGACCTAACCCCTAAGCCTAAGGGTGGCCAATTAAAGTGTCTCCTGATAACAGCTATCAAAGGAGAACCCTATCGATGGCGAGTGACGATCCCAAGCTGCTGACGACCAAACAGAACAAATACACAACTTTAACAGAACAACTGAGCACTGAGTATAATCGGATGACAAGAATCCGAATGGAGTCACATCCTAACTAAGCTGGGTAGAAACCATAACGGAATTCATGGAGATCTGCTTCCACTCCTACTCCGGAACGGTAAGAAAATTGCAACTCTCCAGCCGGCCTCAGATGCTCGACCCAAAGCACACAACAAGACAGACACTTGAAACGAAACCTGAAACTTCTCCTTACATTCCTGTCCACCCGTGACCATCTCACAAGTCACGTCAGAGCTGGTGGAACTTGAATGTATATAGAGAGCTGACAGATGTGCATACTTTAGGATTATACGTCTCTACCCGAAGGAACCAGGTATACAAACGCGTCCCTAACTTAGCACATCTTTGTCACAAATCAGGGTCTCTGAATCATTACCCAGCCGAATATGCTCAAGTATCTCTGACGTACGAGCTTCGACGGGCAGTGTCTCGCGAAAACGACTTAAGGAAGATGGTCGGGCGCGGACATGAGCAAGCTGTCCCCTCCGTAGAGACGAACTAAGCTATACTCAACGATCACACAAGAACTGTAAATCTGCAGAAGACCATCACAACAAACCAAATCTGCTGCAGGAAGATATACATTAAGCTCTAGTGGTCCGTGGAAAGTCTGACACGACTCTCAAGCAAGTAGTGTCTCCAAATATCCAACGCAAAACCACCGCGGCCATCTCCAGATCATGAGTGGAATATCCTCCTCGTACTTCCCCCAAATGTAGGGAAAGCAAAAGCGATATCTCTATAGTGTCACCTCAGTACACCCTCGAGCCCACTCAAGAAACATTACAGTTAAACAACAAAGTCGCCCGAACCAAAAGCAAAGAAAGACTGATGCAGTTGTTAACTGAATCTTCAACTGCTGAAAACTCCGTACACATGCCTCAGTCCACAGAAAAGAAACCTCCTTCTGGTCCATTCAGTCGACGGTGCAGCACTACTCTAGCAATCCTGCATGAAACGGCGGTAAAAACCCTGCTAAGCCCAACTATCCGCGGATCTCCGTCCTGCACACAAGTCTGGGCCTAAGCTGTAAGGCCACGATCTCCCTCGGAACCGTACGGAACCGTCTCCCGCGACTACAAGACCTAGGAGTCAACACAAACAAGCCTGAAGAAACACTCCGAGAATTTAGCAACTGCTGGTGCTCTCCCAGTATCTGCATAACAAATCCTCAAGTGCTACTACTGTCCCTCAAAACATATTAAGTAGACCAGAGTGTCGTTAGTAACACAACAGAAACTGGTCGAGGAACGGCCTGAAGAAATCTGGTTCATCATATCTACAAATGCTGCTAGGGCGACAGTGAATCCAACGACTCACAAAAACACACAAGTCTCGTATTACGCACAAGGCAGTCTTCGGAATGCCGTCACTCCGAATCCGCAATAATGATGACCTGATCCCAAACACACTTAGAAAATGTCTCGCACTCTGGAGCTGATCGAAGAAATCGCCACGGCGAGGTGAAGGATACCTATCCGCACCGTAAGCCGGTTCAATTGGCGATCCGTCGATACGCAACCCTAAACTGCCGTCTTTCCCCCCTCGACGAACAGAAATAGGAGTTTCCAAAAGTGAAACACTCAGACGCACAAAACTCCCCAAACCAAAACTCTGCAGCTAATCCTTAAGCTCCCTCAGCTTCGCCGGCTCATCTGGAACAACGTCGGAAAACTCTCGCACGAAAAGAACCCGGTCCAACAATCCTACGGTGGCTCCAGTATCACGAATGAACGTCAAGAATCCACGACATCTCCTCAGTAGCCGACTAGCGAAAAAGGCTGAATTCAAGCTGTGAGAGGCGGTACAACTATCCACCTGCACAACAAGAACTGACTTGCCGGGGAAAACAAAACCTAACTTGTTCCCACACGGTAGTCCACAGACGCCTAACACGTAGTTACCCAGTCCGTGCCCAGGAGAACGTCAAACCCAACATCTCTAGAAGGATCAAAACGACGGATGAAATCTCTATCTCCTATCCGATTGGCACACAACTGAATACGTGTCGCGCAACAAAAGAATCGCTGACAGAAGTTAACACAACTACGACTAATTTACCCAACCACGGTACAAGCATGAACAACAAATACACCAAGAGAAAATATAACTCAAGGGTACCTGAAAACTCCACATTGGACGTCTGCGCGTCCCGATGAGTAGAAGCAAACTCCTGTGTCTGCCCTCTACTCGCAGCTGGATGAACTCCTCTGGTAGACTGAGCCCTCTGAGCCAATCCTCCACGTCCACGGCCTCTCTGAACACGATCCTGACGCCGTGCTGAGGAACAATCCCTGACGAAGTGCTGAAGGCTTCCGCATCGAAAACATCCACGTGCTGACTGCTGACCATCCTGGGGGTAAGAGCTGAACGACTGTCCTCGTCCTAAGCCTCTGCTACTCCCGCGACGGCCACGAAATCTGTCTCGACGACCAAACCTCTGCCTCTGGGCTGGTACGCTGGTACGAGTCCTCCACTGTCCTGGAACATGTGCCTCGTCAACTGGAGCTGCAACAACTGGTGCTATGTAGGTGACGGACTGTTGCATGCTGATCGTAAGGGATAGCTGAGTAACAGGGGTGACCACCTCCTGTCGTAGCTCCCGAACGACATCAACCAAGGAACTCATCGTCTGGCGGAAGTCCAGCATCTCTACCAACAGTCTATCCATAGTATAAGTCGTAGGCTGCTCCGTCTGCACCTGTGCAACTAGAGTGCCATCCTGGTCAGTACTCGTCTCACCCGAGCTAACTCTGACCTCGGCCCTCGCTGCATCGCTCTGAGTCCCCATAGTCATCGGCGGCAAGGCTATAATTAGATATAAGATGAGATTCGATAAGAATGAGGAAATCGAATCTCAAAGATATGAATCATCAAGGAAGGAATGTCAAGCAAATTGTACTTAGGTCACTTAATGCAAGGTACCGCGCTGTGGGTATGCTGCAGACATACACACACTACGTTACTCTGCTTAAGCTACCTACTCCATCATACTAAGGTCATCCTACACTCCGAAAGGTAAAACCTAACGCTCTGATACCAACTTTGTCACGACCCAAGAATGGCCCGTGACGGCCCTAATACTACGCAACGCCTAAAGACGCAACGTAGTAAAAGAAAGCCAAAACCCAGAAATCTAAACCATAAAAATACAGAAAAGATAATATAAGTTTTTGAAATATTGAAATCGCAACCCAAATTCTTTAAAAGTCTTATTTTCCTTCTTTAAATTTTAGCAACACCCCTTTTGATGAAAACCAGCCAAGATGAAAACAATACAAATATACGACGCCGTAGCAAAGAAATAAAGACAATAGAGAGAAGCTGTATATAAAAGGCATTAAATCCCCAATAATACACATAACGTCCTCACCAAGTCTCTATGTCAATAATACAACAGTAGATGGAGAGAGAGTACAATATACAACGAAGGTACAATATGAAATACAGATAACCGTCTAACCCACCTAAGCAAAATGGTACTGTGAGCTGATGCGGTATCTGTAGCAAAAGATGGTAGCTGGATAGCTGAATAAAGGAATAGCCTGCCTCGACTACTCTGGGGAAAAACCTGAAACACCTGTGGCACAACGGGGGTGAGTTGCCAACTCGTGAATAGTATAAAACATATGCAGGTAATCGCAGGAATGCACGTACAGCATGAATCTAAGATATGCGATTACAATAATAATATATCATGCAAATGCTGAAATAGGGAGAGTACACTAGCAGGTACAATCAATATGTGAAGCAATGATTGCATGATAGTAGTATGCAATGTCTATGCAATAGAGATATGAGAAAGCAAATATGCAACTATCATAAGGGTACACTACAAGTACTACCAATATATGAATCTGTGCATAAGATAGGTAATGGTGAGGTATAGGGTGGAATATGTCATTTTCCACGGAAACCTGACGTCGTGGCAGGATCACAATCCATCAAGATACTCCAATCCCAAATCCTCAAACCAGCCCCCACATTGGGCTCTCATATCATCTAAGTGTCACATCTCCTCAACTACACAATATCAAGTATATCTCGCATATGTATCGAATGTACAACATCAAGTAGATCCCACATATCTAGTGTGTACAATATCAGTGTATCTCACATATATCCCATGTACAACATCAAGTGGATCTCACATATCTCGTATGTACAATATTAGGTAATCTCCTATATCCGAATGTACAAATCACCAATCACATAGGTAGGTCCAATATCCAATCCCAATGAAACACCTAGTATCCTAAGTCCAATCTCAAGTAAGAATCTAACATCCTAAAGGTATGTATATATATATGTACAGAAATAAATATGATGGGGGCAATACACATATATTAGCGTCCCATACCACTAATATTGGTGTAAGGGTATATATAACAACGGCTAAATCCCCTGTTATATATACAAAAAGGGGGTTAAAGAAATATCATGAAACCGTGTGCCAAGCATTGGCACAGAAATCCTCGTATATGGGGCATCCGTCAGTCCGGACCAGCCCACGGGGTCCGTCTGCAGTGTCGGCCCTCGGCCTCGACAGTACAGGTCATCCCGCATCCATCTCTCTACTCTGGCCAGTAGCCTCCAGACAACTGCTAGGTCCAAACAATCACCGGTAGGTACTCGCCCGCCTCCAGGCTCAATCGGCAAACCCATCGATCTTCTTGCCGAGGGGAACCATACCGGGCCCCACCATGTACTCTCATACGGCAACCACACCTCGTATGGAGTATATAATCAGCACCGATAAAACTCATGGGGGACGCTCGAAATATCATACCAAGGAAACCGGGTTGTTACATGTATGCATAATTTCATGAACTCCCGCGGTTCCCAAATCCCGAAAACATCATGTAAAATCCAGATAAACAATGCGCAATCCAGGAATAATGTATGCGATATATCTGAATGCGAGCAGGTAAACACAAGTATATAGCTGAACCAGATGTATGCGAAATCATGATAAGGTACAGCTAAGTAACATCAGTAAATGTGAATATGCGACAACAACTGAATATGTATCTAACATACAGGTGTAGCAAAGTATAGGTATCTACCTATAGGAACTGATGTCGTATACCCCCCTGGGTATAAGTAACATATGTAGGAAATCCCTCCCGGTATAAGTAAAATATGTATGAGGTATACCTGTAGCTGTATCGCAAAGTGAAAATATACCTATCACTAAAGGTATGATACACTATAGGTATACCGATAAACTAGATGTCAAGTGTGGCAAGCAATGGTAGCTATAAGGGGTAGTGTGTGACATGGCAATTATTGACGGTGTGTGTGTAGCATGCAACCCGTGCTCGTGCAACATGAACCGTCAATAATGTGTGCAGTGTCCTACGGCTGCTAGTCACAGTATATAGCTATATCTAGGAAATGCAGTAAGGCGCAATTCTACAATGACGTAGAATGTGCGACAGGTAATTGAATTCTAGCCCAGACGCATAACGCCATGCGGGCGATTCCCCTGTAGATGTTATATCTACTCACCTAAACTCCACGCTGGGTGAATCCTATCACCTGCTCCCCCTGTAGCCGTGTCCGTAGCCCCTGTCTGCAAACCTGCAAATAAGATATGGAAATCACATATAAGCCAAATATCTCGCGAAACGCGATATCGAATCGAAACGAGAAACTCGCGTCGCGAACTAAACGCGCGTGTGCACGATACGCTGAATCGTGTGTGTACGCGTCTAAAAACCATCGCGACACGCGGCGATACGCTGGATCACAGAACACACTCACGTATCGCGCGTATCGCGCAAACACAACGAAACACAAAAATGATATATAGTCCCAGATTTTCATACAGGTACAATATTACAAAACTAGACATGCCAATGACCTAGAAAACACTGCAGAGTACCCTACCCAAAACCCCAAGACCCAACTCCTCTTCCTGGCCGCAAATTGCGGCCAGAATGCCAAAATTGGCGGCCTGAACATGTGGTTTGGGGCTCGTGTTCATGTGGTGTGCTCTAGACCTAGGTAGCATGCCCCAGTTTTCTCAATTTTACTCTGCAAGGTCCGGGTCTATAGCAGATCACAAAATGTCACAATATCACTTTAAAAACACTAATTTGCACAAATTAGAAACCTTAGGGTATTTTAGTGAAATCTGGGGATTCCTCAGTGTGAAGTAACCTTATTAACACTAAAATAACTAGGGTTTACCAACACAATCATCACTTTACCACCACATCTCAAAATCACCAAAATCTAGTACTAAAATAACTAATTAACACTAACCGACACCAATTAACACATATCTAAGCAAACTAGGAATAGGGTTCAGACAATATACCCTAAAGGAACCCTAGAGAGCAGGAGAAGAAGTGTGAGGAGCTGCTCCAAGTTGCTGGAGCTCCTGCTACTGCTGCTTGTTGCTGCTCCTGATGCCTGCTGCTGCTGGTGATGATGATAATGATGCTGATCCCTGCAGCTGCTACTGCTGCTTCTGCTGATGATGATGGTGAGGAGTGTGTGTGTGTGTGTTTGAGAGAGGGAATGAGAGTAAGGGAGAATGAGAGGAGAATGAGAAGACAATCCAAGAAACCCCCCCTTCTCTCTCTCTCTCATAATGAGGCATGGCTCACCCATGCTTCCCATGCCCCCCTCTCTCACACAAAGTCAACAAGAAGTCAACAAATGAAAAAAAACTCCATTACAAATTCATTTTAAAAGAACAACCATGCCCTTAAAATCCATAACACTTAAACAAATCATGAAACTAACCTAAAGAGAATGGGTTAATTTATCATGCTTGCCAAACATGACCTAACCCCAAAAACAACTCTAGTTATCATGCACAAGTGTGTGTGTGCCTAACAAAAATCTAATAAAATACACATTAAATAGGATAAAATATTTAAAAACCAATTTGGTAGACTTTTTATTAAAAACCATATATTAAAATATAAATAGCTACAAAACACATTCTAAGGTTTTACAATCTCCCCCCTTAAAAGAAATTCGTCCCCGAATTTAAAACTTATACTATTACCTGTACCTTCAAAAAGAAGATTAAAATCCTCAAATCTCGCTCGCAGCCTCCAAGTGACTACCTCACTATACGGCTACGTCCAAGAAAACCCTTCACAGATGGCAAGACCTTTGACCGACGTTTCTCCACCTGTCGAGCCATTAACACACATGGCTGCGGGCGAATGAAAGATCGCGTCCAGCTAAATGGTCTGGTGCCAAAACATGTGAGAAAGGTTATGAAGGTAAATGTAAAGTATCTTCACAAGGAATACGGGGTGAAAATCCAATAATCTGGGCGGAAGTGCCAATTTAAAGGCAACGAAACTAACTCGCTAATAGGATCACAGAAGGACCTAAATCCTGGGATGAGCTTCCCAGAATCCAACACGTCATTCATCGGAAAGTCCGTAGGAATCCATGATTTGCCACTGCGCACTCAAGCCTGCGACCAACACAGTCGCATAAAACATCTGTTTGCAATGGACAGTTCTCATCCTGACCTGAACACAACTGGACTAACTCCGAATCCTCTAGACATAGCTGGGGTCCAAAATCCTACCTACGCAGAGTCAGAAAACAACAGGCTGGCGATCGAAACGACCTAACCCCTAAGCCTAAGGGTGGCCAATTAAAGTGTCTCCTGATAACAGCTATCAAAGGAGAACCCTATCGATGGCGAGTGACGATCCCAAGCTGCTGACGACCAAACAGAACAAATACACAACTTTAACAGAACAACTGAGCACTGAGTATAACCGGATGACAAGAATCCGAATGGAGTCACATCCTAACTAAGCTGGGTAGAAACCATAACGGAATTCATGGAGATCTGCTTCCACTCCTACTCCGGAACGGTAAGAAAATTGCAACTCTCCAGCCGGCCTCAGATGCTCGACCCAAAGCACACAACAAGACAGACACTTGAAACGAAACCTGAAACTTCTCCTTACATTCCTGTCCACCCGTGACCATCTCACAAGTCACGTCAGAGCTGGTGGAACTTGAATGTATATAGAGAGCTGACAGATGTGCATACTTTAGGATTATACGTCTCTACCCGAAGGAACCAGGTATACAAACGCGTCCCTAACTTAGCACATCTTTGTCACAAATCAGGGTCTCTGAATCATTACCCAGCCGAATATGCTCAAGTATCTCTGACGTACGAGCTTCGACGGGCAGTGTCTCGCGAAAACGACTTAAGGAAGGTGGTCGGGCGCGGACATGAGCAAGCTGTCCCCTCCGTAGAGACGAACTAAGCTATACTCAACGATCACACAAGAACTGTAAATCTGCAGAAGACCATCACAACAAACCAAATCTGCTGCAGGAAGATATACATTAAGCTCTAGTGGTCCGTGGAAAGTCTGACACGACTCTCAAGCAAGTAGTGTCTCCAAATATCCAACGCAAAACCACCGCGGCCATCTCCAGATCATGAGTGGAATATCCTCCTCGTACTTCCCCCAAATGTAGGGAAAGCAAAAGCGATATCTCTATAGTGTCACCTCAGTACACCCTCGAGCCCACTCAAGAAACATTACAGTTAAACAACAAAGTCGCCCGAACCAAAAGCAAAGAAAGACTGATGCAGTTGTTAACTGAATCTTCAACTGCTGAAAACTCCGTACACATGCCTCAGTCCACAGAAAAGAAACCTCCTTCTGGTCCATTCAGTCGACGGTGCAGCACTACTCTAGCAATCCTGCATGAAACGGCGGTAAAAACCCTGCTAAGCCCAACTATCCGCGGATCTCCGTCCTGCACACAAGTCTGGGCCTAAGCTGTACGGCCACGATCTCCCTCGGAACCATACGGAACCGTCTCCCGCGACTACAAGACCTAGGAGTCAACACAAACAAGCCTGAAGAAACACTCCGAGAATTTAGCAACTGCTGGTGCTCTCCCAGTATCTGCATAACAAATCCTCAAGTGCTACTACTGTCCCTCAAAACATATTAAGTAGACCAGAGTGTCGTTAGTAACACAACAGAAACTGGTCGAGGAACGGCCTGAAGAAATCTGGTTCATCATATCTACAAATGCTGCTAGGGCGACAGTGAATCCAACGACTCACAAAAACACACAAGTCTCGTATCACGCACAAGGCAGTCTTCGGAATGCCGTCACTCTGAATCCGCAATAATGATGACCTGATCCCAAACACACTTAGAAAATGTCTCTCACTCTGGAGCTGATCGAAGAAATCACCACGGCGAGGTGAAGGATACCTATCCGCACCGTAAGCCGGTTCAATTGGCGATCCGTCGATACGCAACCCTAAACTGCCGTCTTTCCCCCCTCGACGAACAGAAATAGGAGTTTCCAAAAGTGAAACACTCAGACGCACAAAACTCCCCAAACCAAAACTCTGCAGCTGATCCTTAAGCTCCCTCAGCTTCGCCGGCTCATCTGGAACAACGTCGGAAAACTCTCGCACGAAAAGAACCCGGTCCAACAATCCTACGGTGGCTCCGGTATCACGAATGAACGTCAAGAATCCACGACATCTCCTCAGTAGCCGACTAGCGAAAAAGGCTGAATTCAAGCTGTGAGAGGCGGTACAACTATCCACCTGCACAACAAGAACTGACTTGCCGGGGAAAACAAAACCTAACTTGTTCCCACACGGTAGTCCACAGACGCCTAACACGTAGTTACCCAGTCCGTGCCCAGGAGAACGTCAAACCCAACATCTCTAGAAGGATCAAAACGACGGATGAAATCTCTATCTCCTATCCGGTTGGCACACAACTGAATACGTGTCGCGCAACAAAAGAATCGCTGACAGAAGTTAACACAACTACGACTAATTTACCCAACCACGGTACAAGCATGAACAACAAATACACCAAGAGAAAATATAACTCAAGGGTACCTGAAAACTCCACATTGGACGTCTGCGCGTCCCGATGAGTAGAAGCAAACTCCTGTGTCTGCCCTCTACTCGCAGCTGGATGAACTCCTCTGGTAGCCTGAGCCCTCTGAGCCAATCCTCCACGTCCACGGCCTCTCTGAACACGATCCTGACGCCGTGCTGAGGAACAATCCCTGATGAAGTGCTGAAGGCTTCCGCATCGAAAACATCCACGTGCTGACTGCTGACCATCCTGGGGGTAAGAGCTGAACGACTGTCCTCATCCTAAGCCTCTGCTACTCCCGCGACGGCCACGAAATCTGTCTCGACGACCAAACCTCTGCCTCTGGGCTGGTACGCTGGTACGAGTCCTCCACTGTCCTGGAACATGTGCCTCGTCAACTGGAGCTGCAACAACTGGTGCTATGTAGGTGACGGACTGTTGCATGCTGATCGTAAGGGATAGCTGAGTAACAGGGGTGACCACCTCCTGTCGTAGCTCCCGAACGACATCAACCAAGGAACTCATCGTCTGGCGGAAGTCCAGCATCTCTACCAACAGTCTATCCATAGTATAAGTCGTAGGCTGCTCCGTCTGCACCTGTGCAACTAGAGTGCCATCCTGGTGAGTACTCATCTCACCCGAGCTAACTCTGACCTCGGCCCTCGCTGCATCGCTCTGAGTCCCCATAGTCATCGGCGGCAAGGCTATAATTAGATATAAGATGAGATTCGATAAGAATGAGGAAATCGAATCTCAAAGATATGAATCATCAAGGAAGGAATGTCAAGCAAATTGTACTTAGGTCACTTAATGCAAGGTACCGCGCTGTGGGTATGCTGCAGACATACACACACTACGTTACTCTGCTTAAGCTACCTACTCCATCATACTAAGGTCATCCTACACTCCGAAAGGTAAAACCTAACGCTCTGATACCAACTTTGTCACGACCCAAGAATGGCCCGTGACGGCCCTAATACTACGCAACGCCTAAAGACGCAACGTAGTAAAAGAAAGCCAAAACCCAGAAATCTAAACCATAAAAATACGGAAAAGATAATATTAGTTTTTGAAACATTGAAATCGCAACCCAAATTCTTTAAAAGTCTTATTTTCCTTCTTTAAATTTTAGCAACACCCCTTTTGATGAAAACCAGCCAAGATGAAAACAATACAAATATACGACGCCGTAGCGAAGAAATAACGACAGTAGAGAGAAGCTGTATATAAAAGGCATTAAATCCCCAATAATACACATAACGTCCTCAACAAGTCTCTATGTCAATAATACAACAGTAGATGGAGAGAGAGTACAATATACAACGAAGGTACAATATGAAATACAGATAACCGTCTAACCCACCTAAGCAAAATGGTACTGTGAGCTGATGCGGTATCTGTAGCAAAAGATGGTAGCTGGATAGCTGAATAAAGGAATAGCCTGCCTCGACTACTCTGGGGAAAAACCTGAAACACCTGTGGCACAACGGGGGTGAGTTGCCAACTCGTGAATAGTATAAAACATATGCAGGTAATCGCAGGAATGCACGTACAGCATGAATCTAAGATATGCGATTACAATAATAATATATCATGCAAATGCTGAAATAGGGAGAGTACACTAGCAGGTACAATCAATATGTGAAGCAATGATGGCATGATAGTAGTATGCAATGTCTATGCAATAGAGATATGAGAAAGCAAATATGCAACTATCATAAGGGTACACTACAAGTACTACCAATATATGAATCTGTACATAAGATAGGTAATGGTGAGGTATAGGGTGGAATATGTCATTTTCCACGGAAACCTGACGTCGTGGCAGGATCACAATCCATCAAGATACTCCAATCCCAAATCCTCAAACCAGCCCCCACATTGGGCTCTCATATCATCTAAGTGTCACATCTCCTCAACTACACAATATCAAGTATATCTCGCATATGTATCGAATGTACAACATCAAGTAGATCCCACATATCTAGTGTGTACAATATCAGTGTATCTCACATATATCCCATGTACAACATCAAGTGGATCTCACATATCTCGTATGTACAATATCAGGTAATCTCCTATATCCGAATGTACAAATCACCAATCACATAGGTAGGTCCAATATCCAATCCCAATGAAACACCTAGTATCCTAAGTCCAATCTCAAGTAAGAATCTAACATCCTAAAGGTATGTATATATATATGTACAGAAATAAATATGATGGGGGCAATACACATATATTAGCGTCCCATACCACTAATATTGGTGTAAGGGTATATATAACAACGGCTAAATCCCCTGTTATATATACAAAAAGGGGGTTAAAGAAATATCATGAAACCGTGTGCCAAGCATCGGCACAGAAATCCTCGTATATGGGGCATCCGTCAGTCCGGATCAGCCCACGGGGTCCGTCTGCAGTGTCGGCCCTCGGTCTCGACAGTACAGGTCATCCCGCATCCATCTCTCTACTCTGGCCAGTAGCCTCCAGACAACTGCTAGGTCCAAACAATCACCGGTAGGTACTCGCCCGCCTCCAGGCTCAATCGGCAAACCCATCGATCTTCTTGCCGAGGGGAACCATACCGGGCCCCACCATGTACTCTCATACGGCAACCACACCTCGTATGGAGTATATAATCAGCACCGATAAAACTCATGGGGGACGCTCGAAATATCATACCAAGGAAACCGGGTTGTTACATGTATGCATAATTTCATGAACTCCCGCGGTTCCCAAATCCCGAAAACATCATGTAAAATCCAGATAAACAATGCGCAATCCAGGAATAATGTATGCGATATATCTGAATGCGAGCAGGTAAACACAAGTATATAGCTGAACCAGATGTATGCGAAATCATGATAAGGTACAGCTAAGTAACATCAGTAAATGTGAATATGCGACAACAACTGAATATGTATCTAACATACAGGTGTAGCAAAGTATAGGTATCTACCTATAGGAACTGATGTCGTATACCCCCCTGGGTATAAGTAACATATGTAGGAAATCCCTCCCGGTATAAGTAAAATATGTATGAGGTATACCTGTAGCTGTATCGCAAAGTGAAAATATACCTATCACTAAAGGTATGATACACTATAGGTATACCGATAAACTAGATGTCAAGTGTGGCAAGCAATGGTAGCTATAAGGGGTAGTGTGTGACATGGCAATTATTGACGGTGTGTGTAGCATGCAACCCGTGCTCGTGCAACATGAACCGTCAATAATGTGTGCAGTGTCCTACGGCTGCTAGTCACAGTATATAGCTATATCTAGGAAATGCAGTAAGGCGCAATTCTACAATGACGTAGAATGTGCGACAGGTAATTGAATCCTAGCCCAGACGCATAACGCCATGCGGGCGATTCCCCTGTAGATGTTATATCTACTCACCTAAACTCCACGCTGGAACACCGCGATGCAAAGCAAGAACTGTAGCTACCTGTTTTTGAAAATTCGATTCCACAACATATTTAGGTTTCTTTTTCTTGCATTAATCACATTAATGAAGTCCCATCATTTAAGTTTACCTAAACATCACAGATAAATACAACGTACACTTATGCCATCTGCATTCGCCTCGATGTCCCCTCGTGCACCGTTAGGTTAGGTAACTAACGGTAGAGCGGGGCAGGGCTAGCGCGGGTGTAAAACATAAGTAACGCCTATATAATATATCATATATACTATATACAATATTTATCACAGAACATCAAATGATCACATCACAGATATTGCAGCAGAAGAAATATATATGAAGTATTGGATATACTAGGACGTCCGTGTTTTCAATACGAGCCAGTATAAAACATGGATCCCACGGTCGCGATGAATAGCCAAACCCACACCCCTAGACCCCTACGAGAGTGGCAAGCAACCCTACCAATTCTAGAGTTAGGAGACCCGGATTTGACTCCTCGAGTTGGTCTCCCACTGGACTCCTGTTCATAACAGAATACTGCATTTTATACCGCCCATTCTTATGCTCGTGTGTTTATAGGTAGGTACTTTTAATTCGTGTTTGTTACATATTTACAGAATACAGGTTTCCAGTACAAATATTGCAAATCAAGACAAAATCTCCACAGTTACACCAAATACAGAACATCTGTCGCAGCAGATAAAAGCCGGGTTCCGGTCATCCATATCCGTCCAGTGCCGAGTACCAGTTCCAGAGACAAGACATATGACAGCGGTCATTCGTGTCTCGGAAAAGCACAGAGCATGAGAGGGGCAGCACAAGAATCAATGGGTGCGCGGAGCTCGAGGGAGAAAAGGTCAAAAGTATTATTTTTGTTGCCACTTTGGACCATTGCAAATCTGATGCAACTGTGGAAGCATACTGCAATTTGGTATATGTACAATAACATAGGACAGAGAACCAGGGGAGCACACAAAAGATGGTGGCCTAACTCATCAAGACGGCCGCGGAACCGCGGCCTAAGCAGGCTTAGGCCGCGGATCCGCGGCCATGTGGGGTCCTCTCTCTGTCGTATTTCAGGGGCAGTTTGGGGACTTCATATTGAGGCAGATTGTTGCCTTAGGTTTTCAGTTCACCTCCTATAAATACCCCAGAACTTGCCAAGCTTTAGGTGTTCATTCTTTGTTCTTCTTTTTGTTAGGATTTAGTCTTTTTCTTCTTCTTCTTCATCTTTTCTCCATGAAAATTGTAGTGAGAGCTTTTTGAGTGGAAGATCAATGAAGATGAGGGCTTTTGTATCATTCTCTTTTGTTTAACTTCCCCTTGAGATTCTTGCTTTCTCTTGATCTTTCAACCTCTTCATTGAGCTTGAAAGGTTAAGAGTTTGTTATTGATCTCAAGGGTCGTATTTTCTTATGGAATTAGTGCTTCATTTCACATGCGTTCTCTACCCTTCTCTTGATCTTGCAACCTCTTGATTGAGCTTGCAAGTTTAAGGGTTGGCTATTGAGCCCATGCTTGTCTTGAGTTCTATGTTCTTGTAATTACTTTCTTGTTCTTTTTATTGCTTATTTATTACTTGCTTTTTATTACCTTGCTTTACTTTCTTGCAATTTATATTCATGCATTTAATTACTTGTAATCTTTTCTTTTCTTTGTTCTTTTCTTTTGCTCTTTTTGATTTGTTTTGTGAATGGTTGTAATTATCATTGTTAAGAATAAATACGGTATTTTAAGTTAAGACTTTCTTTTCTCATTTCCTTTTCCCGTTATTTTCCATTGAACTCCGCCCAAACCATACGCAAGCGCTCCGTTAGGCACCCTACCCTAACAAGGTAACGGTGATTCCTAACCGCGACCGGTTGCGTTCGGTTTGGCCGGATGCGAAAGCAAGAGACAAGAACGGATGGACAAGGGTAAATAAGCCGTATTCCATGAATACCGCGCTTAAATCCCCTAATCCACGTTGTTGCCGATTGCTCGAGCTTCAATTGGTCAAGACTCGGCTCAAAGGTTTTGAGTACGGATTTCTTTAGCTTACAATCTCGTATTTTCTTCTTAACAACTTTATACTTGCAAATAATACACATAGGTTAGATTGAACAAACTCATACAAATTCTTTATTGACTCGTCTAAGACAAGAAAGGACATACAGCCATCTCCCTGTGGATCGACCCGTGCTCAACCGGCTAGCTGCATAGCGACACCGTCTTGATTGCGGTTAACTTTAATTCTTTCAATCAAATGGCGCCGTTGCCGGGGAGACGGTAGCTTATTTTCTTTCTTGTTATTCGGGTTAATATTCTTTTTGTATATATTTATAAAAAAAAAACAATATATATCTTTTTGTTTTTTTTTTTGATCATTTTTGTGAGCAAGTCTGCAGATTTTTGCGGATTTGAGGAAGGCGATTGTGGGAGCAAAGTGTGCATTCAAGGCAAAGGTGATTGCAAAGTACAGTGCCAAAGATCCGGGTAGTTTGACCCGCGCAAGAGAACTTTTCAAGCTTACCGGATTTGATTCAACGGGGGTTTCCTAACCAAAAAACTTAACGGTACGTACTTTACTAACACCTTCTTCTCAAATCCGACGCATCCAATATACTATTCTTTGCAGGATTCTTTGCAAGTTCGCTAAGCAAAACGCTAAAAATTGACTAACCCGTATTTGTTGCAGTGCCGCGCTTAAACTAAAAAACGATTGTTTGATTCTTTATAGAATTTTTATTGAATTGCGCATTGCATACATTAATACGGACTTAAGGGCAAGCGAACCCCACAATATACGGTAAAGGATTTCATCACCTTTTCCGTGGCCCACAAATCACGAACTTGAGCATAACGTTTACCCGCACAAAATTTAAAAGAAACTAGACTTTAAGCCTTAAGGACTTCGCGCTCACTAGGAGAAGTTAACTGTGTTTAGAATCTCGCTTAACGGTATATTGTTTACGGGGTGTCTAGGAAAGTGTTAACGGCGAAACCGCCAAAAGAGAAAGGGTTATTTAATTAAGGAACTTCGCGAAAGCGTTGGAAAACCTCCCCTTATCTCTGCACTTACCTGGCCTCGTGATTAGTGTATCTTGAGCCCGTTTCTCGACACAGTTTTACTTCGACAATTAAGTTCTGGAGCAGGTCTAGTTGACCTAGGTGAACCCTAGAACGATTAGGTGTGTGGCATTTTTGTGTCGTGGTTATTTTTGTCCATATTCTTTTTGTGTGTATATTTCATTCTTTTGTTAATAACTAACTAAAAAAAAAAAAATCACATTCATTTTTTCCCCTCCTTTTCTCTTCCTTTCTTTCCTTCTTTTTTCATATCATGGGTACCCCACCTCGCAAAACTCTTGCCGAACTTTGGTACCCACAACCAGACATTACTTCTTACGGTTCTTGCTTTGGCCGAACATCGAACGACCCCTCCATGCCCAAAGTTTCACTGAAAGATCGCATAGCAGCGTCTAGGACAAACACTTGCACTCCTCATTCCACTTTGTATCAACCTTTTCAACCTCCCACACCCGCTTATGTTGATGCCCCTTTTGCAAGTCGTCCTTTTTCCATCGCTGAACGTATTGAACAATCCTGTAGCCGATCTTTCAATCCTTTCACCGCTTCAAATTCTTGGGATCACCAATTCCATTCACCTTCTTATCCCAATGTTGATCCCACTCCTGTCCAGCCATTCAATTCCTACCAATCCTACCCTACTTTTGCACCTTCCCTAGACATTGCTTCAGAACCGTCATTTGGGAGTTTTCAGTATCCAAACAACTTTGAATCTTTTACTGAAACCCCTTCACAACCTATGTCTAGTCTGGAACAGTCGTTGGAAGATTTTAGGGTAGCGTCAAGCCAACAGATGATGGATTTGAATGCGTCCATGGCCGCCCTCATGCAACCTAGTGACCCGGTAGCTAGTTTTCAACTAGCTCCAACTTTTTCAATGTATGATGAGGCGGCAGGACAGGCTGTGAATTTGAGTGGAGAGAGTGAGATGTACCCCCTTCCAAATCAAACCTACCCGTCCCAAATTGAATCCCACAACTCCTGTTTTGAAAGTCTATCGAGTATCCCACATGATTTATCAATTGAAGATAGAATGATGAATGAGTTGTGCGACTTCGTAGTGTTTGATTTGCCCGATTATGAAGGGTTCCTTCCAAGTGAAACCATACCTAATCCTTTTGACCTCTACACCTCCATTTTAGAACCAGAATCGATTAATATCCATGCTTTTGATGAGGTGTCAGAGAATTTTGATTTTCACTTGATTGAGGATATTGACGCTGGGGATATTTTGGATGATGAACCCGTAGATTTGGCTGAGTTTGTCTCTTCAAATCATCATCCCGAGTCATTAAATGTTTTTCCCGAACCCCATATGCGTCTGGACTTTGAAGAGAAGTGCATGGATGTGCTAAATTTTGAGGAGAATATTGAGGATAGTTTTGAGGATGAACCAGTTTTGCTTGATGAGTCGGATTTTCCAATTCATCATGTTCCTTCCACTGACTGTGTACACCCTCCTGAACCTTTAACCGATACCCTTCCTCAACCACTTCCCTCCATCCTTTCCATCGTTCCAACCTTGCAAGAACCCGTCTCACTTTCATTTACTATGTCTGGTTTACCAAGTTCGGCGTACCCATGGTTTCTCACGAATCTTGAGGGATTTGACCCCATTTCTCGACGGGTAAATATATTAGCACAATCGCTTTTTACACATCGCTCATCACAAATTGTGCTAATCTATTTACTCCATTTGCACCCTCAAGTTCGTATTCCACTTCTTTTTCCCTTCCGCCATTCTTCTTCCTCTCATATACCGAGACCGTATCCCGCTTCTCTTCGCATACGGTCTCGCGTATTTTCCATCTCTTTTCTCTACGCCTTCTTTCCCCAACCAGCACATTATAGAGATAAAATTTTTGAATGGTTGGTGTTAACTTTTGGCCTGTGTAAGGCCTTGTATAGATTGATACTGTTTTCTTTCCCCCCTAATACTGAATTTCAACGCTTAACAGTGGAAACACTGTTTTACTTAAGTTTGGGGGGGGGGACACCTTTTTTGTATATATTTTTTTTTTCCTTTTTGTATATAATTTGTTTTTAGGAGGAGCGCCGACAATTTTGACCCTCTTGGTATAGCCTGACAGTGAGGGCACTGTCAAGTTTAAGTTTGGGGGTGTGCTCGGTAAGCTTTCTTCCTTCGCATTCATTTGTATATTTTGCATTTGCATACCTTATTAAAAACCCACAAAAATCGAAAATTTTCCAAAAATATAAAAACTTTGTCGTCAAGTTAGCTAATAGGGTAACTTTGATTTTTATTCTGAATGTTTAGTTGATATATTAGAAATAACTAAATTCTAGGCTTAGGAATTGAAAACCCTAAAAATAACCCTCATTCTGTTTAAACTTGGTAAGTATACGTCCTTACAGTTTTTTTTGAGAAATAAGTAAACTTGAGTTCAGTTCTTTAGTTAAGTCAAGATGAAGGGAAAGTATTGATGCTCTACCGAAGGATAAGCCTGAAAAATAGTTTCTTCTCTTGAGTTCAAATTTAGAAAGTATATACCCTACAAACTGCACATACACGCACCTTGAAACTTGGGATAGTAGAGGATACCTAGAAATACTCTTGCCTGAAAGCCTAGTATGAAAGAAAAAACGGTATTTAAAGCTAAACACCAAAAGAGCATATTGAAAAATATATCCGGTCTTGAAAAAAGAAAAAAGAAAAAAAATAGAATAAAGTCAAGACCTGGAAACTGCTATTTACGCTTTAATGTTCACACATTCAGTAATCGGTCGTTAGTGCCTCATGAAGCATTAATAGTCGCATAAAAGGTGTGTGAGCAAATCCGTCCATCCTTAATGAAAAGAAGTAGTATTAAGTATTAGGGCAAGGGTATTATAACTTGAATTGAATTCTTGAGTGTAGGGGTGCAAATATACACACACGTAGGGGTATACAATCGATGTTTGAATAAAAGATAGAAATGAAGGATAAGACTTATGTCTTCTGTAAAGTTGATAAAAATCCCTGATTTGAGGCCTCACTTTAGAAGGAAAACTCAGGAGAACCAATATCTTTCTAAACTTTTTTGGAACGTATAGGACCTAAGGTTAAATAGATAGGAGGTGTGAAAAATAAGTGTTGAATATTTCTAACTTAGGATGATAGAATTTCTAACGTAAATACTAAACTGTAGGAGTAGAATCGACGTTAACTTATGACACTAGCTTGACGGGATTTTGTGGGTGTAATCCGCTAAAAACCCTCAGGAGACAACACTCCTCCTACTAGGGACACCTAGAGGTTTAACGGCTTGTTGCACGTGCTCAGTGCAATCGCGTTCCCTGCGAAAGTGCGGTTAGGATTTTCTTTTTTATGAATAATTGGTTTTGCTCGGGACGAGCAAAAGTTAAGTTTGGGGGTAATTGTTCATTACAGAATACTGCATTTTATGCCGCCCATTCTTATGCTCGTGTGTTTATAGGTAGGTACTTTTAATTCGTGTTTGTTACATATTTACAGAATACAGGTTTCCAGTACAAATATTGCAAATCAAGACAAAATCTCCACAGTTACATCAAATACAGAACATCTGTCGCAGCAGATAAAAGCCGGGTTCCGGTCATCCATATCCGTCCAGTGCCGAGTACCAGTTCCAGAGACAAGACATATGACAGCGGTCATTCGTGTCTCGGACAAGCACAGAGCATGAGAGGGGCAGCACAAGAATCAATGGGTGCGCGGAGCTCGAGGGAGAAACGGTCAAAAGTATTATTTTTGTTGCCACTTTGGACCATTGCAAATCTGATGCAACTGTGGAAGCATACTGCAATTTGGTATATGTACAATAACATAGGACAGAGAACCAGGGGAGCACACAAAAGATGGTGGCCCAACTCATCAAGACGGCCGCGGAACCGCGGCCTAAGCAGGCTTAGGCCGCGGATCCGCGGCCATGTGGGGTCCTCTCTCTGTCGTATTTCAGGGGCAGTTTGGGGACTTCATATTGAGGCAGATTGTTGCCTTAGGTTTTCAGTTCACCTCCTATAAATACCCCAGAACTTGCCAAGCTTTAGGTGTTCATTCTTTGTTCTTCTTTTTGTTAGGATTTAGTCTTTTTCTTCTTCTTCTTCATCTTTTCTCCATGAAAATTGTAGTGAGAGCTTTTTGAGTGGAAGATCAATGAAGATGAGGGCTTTTGTATCATTCTCTTTTGTTTAACTTCCCCTTGAGATTCTTGCTTTCTCTTGATCTTTCAACCTCTTCATTGAGCTTGAAAGGTTAAGAGTTTGTTATTGATCTCAAGGGTCGTATTTTCTTATGGAATTAGTACTTCATTTCACATGCGTTCTCTACCCTTCTCTTGATCTTGCAACCTCTTGATTGAGCTTGCAAGTTTAAGGGTTGGCTATTGAGCCCATGCTTGTCTTGAGTTCTATGTTCTTGTAATTACTTTCTTGTTCTTTTTATTGCTTATTTATTACTTTCTTTTTATTACCTTGCTTTACTTTCTTGCAATTTATATTCATGTATTTAATTACTTGTAATCTTTTCTTTTCTTTGTTCTTTTCTTTTGCTCTTTTTGATTTGTTTTGTGAATGGTTGTAATTATCATTGTTAAGAATAAATACGGTATTGTAAGTTAAGACTTTCTTTTCTCATTTCCTTTTCCCGTTATTTTCCATTGAACTCCGCCCAAACCATACGCAAGCGCTCCGTTAGGCACCCTACCCTATCAAGGTAACGGTGATTCCTAACCGCGACCGGTTGCGTTCGGTTTGGACGGAGGCGAAAGCAAGAGACAAGAACGGAAGGACAAGGGTAAATAAGCCGTATTCCACGAATACCGCGCTTAAATCCCCTAATCCACGTTGTTGCCGATTGCTCGAGCTTCAATTGGTCAAGACTCGGCTCAAAGGTTTTGAGTACGGATTTCTTTAGCTTACAATCTCGTATTTTCTTCTTAACAACTTTATACTTGCAAATAATACACATAGGTTAGATTGAACAAACTCATACAAATTCTTTATTGACTCGTCTAAGACAAGAAAGGACATACAGCCATCTCCCTGTGGATCGACCCGTGCTCAACCGGCTAGCTGCATAGCGACACCGTCTTGATTGCGGTTAACTTTAATTCTTTCAATCAACTCCAGAACCCGGTTACTTGTGCCCTCCTCCTTGGGTCTATCCTAGTGCGGAAAAGTAAATAATATACAATGGGTGACATCATCCGCAACCTGGAAGTGCCCCAATAAAAGAATATTACATACAAGTTTTTTACATGAATGAAAATGAAAAACACTCATCTCACATAAAACCCCCCCGGCTATTCAAACACGACGATCCAATATAACATATCCAGCAACACATAACACCACATGTCATCAACGTAAGTAAACATGCGTATCCCAATTGTCGTTGGCATATAGTAACGAAACCGGCGATATCACATATTACACTTACGGTCGCAGAAAAGAAAGTGTAAAACTACAACAGTTGGAATCCGCAACCTCTTTAGACATCGCATGCCCAATCAAACGAATTCCTTAGACATCGCATGCCTAACAATTATAAACCCCACATTTTAGTCTCATTATCGAAAACTCTTTTCAATATCAAGTCGGGCAATTCAACAAGATTCCCGACATCCTGATCGAATGCTCGTCGCAAACTTCAGTAGACGGCCGCACCCCCGATGCCGTCGACGAAGTGCACCAAGGCGGAACACCGCTACCGCGAGCACCCGAACGGATACTTTCGGTGACGGGGGTTCTCCTACAGTCACTTGGTCGGGGCTATGGGGTGTAGCAGACTATTAAGTTTATCCGGCGAGTATCCGCGTACGCTACGTGATTGCGACGGACTTTTGATCGCATCAAAATTCCGTGGCAACCGATCAAGTGAGACTAAAGTGCTATGTTTATAACATTCAAATCAATTATCTCATAACTACTTGTGGATTCCAAGTATTGTATCACATTCCAGATAAACAGAAGATGTTAAACTTTCCGACCGAACATTCAAACACCCAAGTTTTCCCGGAACAATTCAACACATGAAATAGGTCTAAAAACATCCAGTTCATGCCTCAGTACCAACGGTCCAGCCGTAGAAGGGTCATGCCAACGCCTCACATGTGGCACGCCGTACTGCCCCAAACCCGAAGGTTCAAAGGGCAGTTCAAGACGGTCACATAAACGAGTTAAGGTTTGTTGTCTTCTAGAGGGACCACCGCGTTACTTGCACTACTTAGAACGTCTTTAAACCATGGAAAAATCCAACACTTGGAAATTTTCCGACAGGGGAAAAAGTGGGTATTTTTATCCGGTCGAACTTTTTAACATATTCTAAATTATCCGGAAAAACATAAACGAAGTTAAATTATCCAATCGAATTAACGAGTCCCCAATAAAACCTTAGAAAACTCAACACTTGAGTGTAATTAAAAAATTCCCATAAAAAATTGCCAAGAAAGGACCTAAAAATAAATATATGAAATTTCAGGGACTAAGTCCAAATTTTGGCCGCGGAACCGCCGCAAAACCCCTGGTTTAGCCGCGGTTCCGTGGTCAAATTATTGACTTAGTGGACCGTACTTCACAGTAATTCTTAGTTTTTCCTGCTTGTTTTTCTGAGAATTTTTAATTCACAAAATTCCACTGTTTTGAAAAATGTACAGAGAAAGGTTTTGTCGGGGTTTACGGGTTCGATCGGACTTCTAACTTCGTCTACACTTCGCCTAAAGCTCTAGCTAGGCTCTGATACCACTGTAGGGTTCCTAGGCACACTAATGAGGTCTCACAAGGCATCTACCATGCCAAATTCAAAAATTTCTGGTGCCGAGAAACCTTAATCCGATCGTTGACTAGAGTTTAAGGCGAAACAACAACTAGTTAACAACTTAACTGCTAATGAACCGAAAATACAACCTTTGTAGATCCGGTCCTCCACCTCCATAGCTCCGTGACGATGTCCCCTCGCAGCGATCATCGGATCCCGGACTCTAGCGTCGACTTCATCGGAGAAATGGGCGGGCTAGGTCGTCGACTTCGATGCCGAAGATGATCTACGTCGAGGCAACTCAAGATCAAGCTCCAACTTCACCAAGTCATGACACTTGTGAAGAAAACACCCTATACTACATGGCAAGTGGTAGAGGATGAAGAAATAGGAAGTGGGTTCACTTTTGATTGGGATTTCTCACTTGGAATCATCACTTAGAAATTTCAAGCAAAGGTTTTCTTTTTCTCTTCATGAAGAAGATGAAGAAGAAGAAATGAAAAAGAAATATCAATAATAGAAAAACAAGTGATGGTTATCATAATGCAACCATGGTTAAGTGTAGAGAATAAACTAGGGTTAGGTGAATGGTTAGGTTAGGCAAAAGAAACAAAAATGGTTGAACTTTTCAAAACTTCATGAAGCTTCAAAGAAAAGACAAAGCAAGCCACCATTTCATTTTCCTTTGCCAAAATGAATAAAGAGAATAAATAAATAAGTAAATCAAAACCCTAACCATTAACATAACCATGGTTTAATCATACACACCCAAGTTTGCATGTATCATCAAACATGATACAAACTAGTGCACAAAACTATATCATATATACAATGTGCACATCAAGTGAGAAAATCTATCTTTAGTGAACCAATACTAGTTAATGCAAAGTAATATATCAAATATATAATTATACATTAAATCATTAAATCAACACTTGATTTAACGATCCGGTCATATCGCATATAACCGACTAATATCAATAGTAACAACTTATCGAATCAACACTTGATCCGATAACCCGGCTATATCGCATATAACTGATCACTGTCACAAATCGCGAGAATCTAATACAGTATCACATACTGGTATTATTCTCGGTCCCGCACATATCTCATATGCGCTCCTATTTCATTTCGCTTGAGCCAGGAAACCTCTGTGTAGGATTCTAAAGACTCGTCAATACGCCGGCAGTTGGTGATGATCATATCAAACACCCACAAGCCGCAAGCGGTCTGCTAAACGTAACGGCCACCCGGGTATTGAGCGATCAGAAGATCAACGAGCAAGCCCGCTCACACTCCTGTGAATCCAACCTGTAACACTTACCGTACAGTCCGGTCTGTTCGTCTGATATGTCGCATATCTCGCCCAGGGGTGGTAAACGTCAGACCCCAGTAGCTCGATAAGTCGTGTCGATATGAGGTCTATAACAGTTCGAGAAACTACTGGTAACACTTACCAGTAAAACTCAGCAACCCTGGCCAGGGATTTCCGGTTATAGCCAATCGAACACAGCGCAACATCAACTCCCTATACCTGGAGAGATGAATCCCCTCCTATCGCTCATTGCCTCCATGTGATTCGGGACTGTACCCAAAAACCACCGTTTTGCACGCCCTCTTGGATGTGGTAAGGTGGAAATCAAAGCACAGTGGGAATCACACAAGACTCTATGACGATCTCGGGTCTACAGACTAACCTGTACCAGTGTCACCAGAGAACTGCCATCTGACGTAAGGTATAATACCATCTGGGAGTTCTCGGCGAGTCCGTCCAGTGTACCCAGTCTCCACTGAGCACCCATATATAATCTCTGATGTCAAACACCAATGTATATGGGATCATCCATCGCCCATCTGTATGGGTCGAGAAGGTATACGCTAGTCTACTCTGGTATATCGATGTCCCGTCTCGATACACCCTCGACTAGGGACCTTGAAGGATGTACTTATGGACTACCATGTCCCTACTAGTATGATCCGCATCATAATCCAGGTAGTCAAGTACAAATCCTAAGGGCTTTACCAACATGTAACAGAGAGACAATCAGTGTACACGTTAAGATAAAGAGTAACCAGATAGCATACTATCATGTCGAGCAAGAAAGTCCTTCCTATATATGTCCCAGCATCCACTACAATATACATCCTATGTACAGTAATAGCCTCTAGGGCATACATATAACTAACAAAAAACGTATGCGTCTTCAGACTCGAGCCCGTGAAATTTGGGTAAAAGTTTGATGAAATGAGGTTTAATTTCAAAATTATCCCCATTGGCTGGCGCTATAGAAAGACAGGTAGGAAGAGGACCGCGTTTAGGGTAGCATCTCTCTTAGAGAGAAATGCGCGGAGGATTCTGCGCACCTACGGGTGGTGGCAGAGTGGTGTTATTGAAATTCGATGGATATTCGTCCATCATGGTCATGGTGGGTGGTGGGAAAGAAGACGAAGAATTACCGACTCTGGGGTCGATAAAAGAAACGCGGACAAGAAGGGCAATAGAATCCCGTGTCCAGCCTAACATGTGCTAAACAGTTGTAGCACAAGTGGCAGCATTGGTGATAATTAGAGAAAAGTTGTTTGGTTTGTTTTGAAAAAGAAGGATTTTGAAAAATCAAATCACAAAAATGCACCAGCAACCCTAGATCTAATGGTCACCTAGGTCAAGTCACCAGACCGCTCCTAGACTTCCAGAAAACAAATCGCAGGATAAATCCTCTACTATCTCTTTATCTCTTCTGTGGCCAGGTAAGTGCCAGGTAAGTGGGAGGTTCTCAGCTACGTAAGTAACGTGCCTAATTAAGTAACCACTTGCCTTAAACACACTTGCTTTAGACACACTTGCCTTAGACACTACAAAAGAAATGCGGATAAGCAACAGATTACCCACGACCTTCTTCTATCCTAACTGAGCGCGACGGTCCTTAGAGTCTTGTCTAGATATTTTTTAGTTAATGAGGGTGATGCGGATGCTAGTTTTGTGATTTTTGGGGCTTAGGAAGGGTAATGAAATCCCTACCTAATATGAATTTGGTCTTTACCTCTTAATTTCCGTATTAAAATATGCACAAAACAACCAATTTCAAGAAACGCAGCAAGATTTTTTTTTAGCAGCGCTGCGAATTTTTGCAAAGAATTCTGCAGAAAATGGTTATTGGACAAGATCAGAGAGAAGAGGAGAGAACAGAGAATATACCACAGAAGTCTGAAGCTCTGAGTCACCTAAACGGCGGCAGAACCGCCGCAAAAACCCTGAATCCGCCGCGGTTCCACGGTGGAAAGGAGGACTTAGGTTTCGAAAATTTTCCTGTAACTCCTGTACTCCTCTGGAATCTGTAGATTTTCTCTGAATCTTGATCGCACTGCTAAAATGATTCTAGATTCCCTCGTAAAAAAAATTCAAACACTAATCGTTAAGCACTTGAAGCGATTCTTGAATTAAAATTTGATGGAATAATAATTTTTCAACTCAAATAGCAAGAACGAACAAATTACGCACGCATCCCCGGCAACGGTGCCATTTGATTGATCCAAATTCTCGATGTTGTTTAGTAAAATGTAAAGTGTTCACAATCAAAGAATTTTGTAAACCGCAATCAATAATGGTGTCGTTTGAAGTGATCGTTAGTGAGCATGGGTCGTCCACTGAGATTCGTGTATTTGATCGATCTTACTTTAGATGAATTGAAAGAAAATAGTAAAGAAAAATTCAAGAAAAAGATTCATGATTTAATTGAGTTGTCATTTCAAGAAAATCAAGAAAACATTCAAGAATTAAGAAAGATTAAGAATATATCCAAGATCAATATCGGTTATCAAGAGAATGTAGAAAAGCTTGTAGGATTCGATCAAATTAGTAGCAATGATGAATCTAATAATGACTAATCTTATCTATTGATAAATTGTAGCTAGATCGATGGTGATGAATGAAGATTATGGATCTATTGAAGAAACCAGGGTTTCTCCTTCACTATCTCTTGTCTTTTCATTGATCATCATTCATATCTAGCCTCTAGCAAAGAAGATCATCAATCATTTGATCCCTAATTTGCAACGAAATTATCAAGAATGGTGATCTCGCTCCAAATTAGGTCATTGATGATTCTTTTTCCTAAAGTTCACAATTCTCATAAGACTTAAGATTGGTAAAAGAATTTTATCATCATTTGATCTACCGAATCTCTCGAATCCTTTACAAGCGGAGATTTCACTCACACATTATGAAAATTAAAGAATCAAGAATGAGAAATTTCATAATGCAAGAATATAAAGAAAGCAAGAATTAACAATTTATCACATTTATTAAATCTTCTTCAAATTATACCTCTCAATTTAAGATTACAAGACTAGCTCTCGATTGCTATTTTGAAAGGGAATTTGCCATCGATCTTCGCTCGGCTCGATCGCCGTGAGACGTGGATCGTCGCGGATCTTTTGCTCTTGATGATGATCGGCGTTGCGATAAAGGATCTTTGATTGTCACTTGATTTTGCTCTCAATGGATCTTGATTTGATTGGATCTCAAGTTGTGTCACTCAACTTGGATTGAATTGTGGCTCAATGTGTAATTAATGAAAAACTTTTTGAACAACCCCAAAATTTAGATCTAGATCCCCTTTTATAGATCTCCAATTAAGCTTCCTTCATAAGCTTGGTAGTTAGAGAGAGCCTTCTAGAATGAGGTTGTTACAGGGAGCCTTCTAGAATAAGGTTGTTATACAGAGCCTTCCGGAAGAACCCACGTGGTAATGAAGCGTCTTGAGGAAGCAAGGTAGTTAGAATGAAGTTTTTGGAGAAGACACGTCATCGGAGCCCAGAACTCGGCCGTGGATCCGCGGCAACTCGGCCAACTCGCCCGCGGTTCCGCGGTCATTGATGAGATCACTGCATAAGTTTTCTGTGGTCTTCTTCTGTTGGTCTCTGGGTGTATAATTGATATCTGGAATCTTTTTATCCCTTCTGAATCTCTGCCAGATTTGAATTCTTGGACTTGCTGTATTTTATCGGCAAATTTGTGATTCCGATATCTTTGACCTGAATAATTTTCTGCACATAATCTCGATAAAATGTGCTGAGATATACAATATCATGCGTGTAGTAATAAACACATAATTTCCCTCCAGAGTGTCGATTATAACTGTAACACCTGGTATTTGGTATTTTCCAGATGAATTTGTAATCCGTGTTATATTTACAATAAACACCCTTAGATAATTAGAAAGAGTAGAGAAATTGATGTGTTAAAAATGCAATATTTTCGATTGATCACTTGACAACCAGCGTTGTGATGGCAGTCACACTAGCGGGGGCTGGATGGTCTATAAGCAGATCCTTAAGCTTGTCCTTAGTCGTAGGATTATCAAGACAGGGCATCGATACTCCAGAGAAAACTAGTGTATACGCTTCTCATCCCAGTCAGGGGAGATGGTCTGTCCCGCATCCATTGGTATGCGATACCAGAGATAGTATACAGGTGCTCATTAGCTTATGAGTTACACTGGACGGACTCTATGGGAACTACTGGTTGGTATTATACCTATTGTCAGTTAGCAGTTCCTGGATGACATGAGTACAGGTTAGTCTGCTGACTTGACATCACTATTCGTCTCGAGTGTGTTTCCACTATACTTAGATTACTACCCTACCACGGCTCAAATGAGTCGTGCAAACAGGTAGTGATTGGGTGTAGTCCCGAAGCACTTGGAGGCAGTAGTGGATAGAAAGGATTCGTCTCTCCCGGTATTGGGAGTTGATATCGCGCTATGTTCGGATAGCCAATACACAAAGTCCCTGGTCAGGGCAAGTGAGATTTACTGGTAGGTACACCAGAAGTTTCTTAGGGTGTATTGGGCTCTACACCGACACGACTTATTGCGCTATTAGGGGTCTGACGGTTACCACCCCATAGGCCCTATATGCGATACTTTTAGACGAACAGACCGGACTGTTCGGAGATTTTCACGGATAGGCTCAGTAGGAGTTCAGATGAGTTTGCTCGTCGGCCTTCTTATCAACAGATACCTGGGTAGCCGTTACGTACAGGTAGTGCCACTGACGGACTTATGGTTAAACCCACTGCCAGTGTACTGTCGAGTCTTTAGAGTCCCACACAGAGAGTTTCCCTGATTCAGACGAAACGATGTAGATGCCATATGGTTTTACGTGCAGGGTTCTGATCATATACATGTACTAGCTACACAGATGTTGTTCGGACGGATAATACTAGTGGGCTTTGGTTTAAACCGGATTCTAATATTATATTATTGGATTATTATTATCTCATTGTATTCGTATTTTTTGGAGTACGAATACGGGTATGTATATACGGTGAGGGCATTCTTGTAATTTTACAAGAGATGCTTCTAGAAGGGGACACCTCATTATTGGATTTATCTATTTTTGGAAATAGATTAATGAGGTGGAAAATGGAGATATTTGTGGTATGGTGAAGGATGGCTTATTTCATTTATTTATTTGTTTGGACTTACTATTCAAGCATGGTTAATATTTTCAATTAGAAAATATTGCATGCTTGATGGGAGTAAAAGAATGAGCCATTCTTCACAAAGTACAAGACTTGTTCATTTGCTCTTTTCCTTTCTCTCTCCATTTTTCCTTTCCTTCTTCCTCAAGACCCTAAACCCTCACATGTGTTGTGAACCATAGAGCCACTTGAGATTAAATAGTCCAATAAACACTCTACATCTTTTAAGCTACCTAGTTTAGTGAACTAGGTACTTTAGTTATCTCGGTTTAGAGGTTGGAGCTTGAACCATAAACTCTCGGAAGGATCGTCTTTGACATGAGGAGACCGACGATCAAGCGCGATCCGAACCTTCGAGGAGCTCAAGGAGAGGAGAAGAAGACCCGAAGGACAAGTATTTAGGAGGTATAAAACTCTTACCGAGTTGTTAGAAACTCCAAGTAGTATAGCTAGTTAAGGTTTCCGTAAAGATCCTGAAGTTTAGGTCGATGTTGCATGTAAGAAAATCGATTTTTGTAAATTCCGCCTCTCCACAAGTGCGTGGGATGTGCGATATCGATTTACAGTGGTATCAGAGCCTACTCAAACCTTAACTAGCTTATTAAACGAAGTTTAAAGTTACGAAACCGAAATAACTCCGAAACAATCAAAACGAAATCCAAGTTTCTATTGTTTTTAAAAGAGACTCTAAATTTTTTTAAAACAAGTGCAGAATGCTCCTCATAATGTAACTAGAACACCATAGAAAAACGAGACACAAACTCCAAAGTTCGACCTACGGAATTTCCATTTGTTAAGGAGTTAGGTCTTGGGTTTTTTGTCATGTTCTGTACTCTTGGATTTAGGTTTTTAGGTATTGTTTGTTTTTTACCCAGATTTCATATTCTGTTATTTTTGTGTTAGAGCAATACGGAGTATTTCGAAGTCACGGTTTTAACATCGTTTATTCGTTTGAGTTTGTATATGTGTTACTAAACGTCTACTAATTGCTATATGTCGATTAATGGGGGTTGCACATATCTTGTATCTTGTTGATGGTTTGTGAATATGAAGTATTGGATCGTCGTGAATGAATAGCTGGGAGGATGTGAGAAGAGTGTTCTTTTCTTTCATTAATGTAAATTTGTAAATTGATGTAATATTATTTTGCGGGGCACATCCGAATTGAGATTGTAGCCACCGTTGTATTATTTCATTTACTTTTTCTTGCACTTAGGATAGACCCAATGTGGGGTGCACAAACTATCGAGTTCTTGAAGTGCCGAATGGCCTTCTCATTTCATTGAGGGAGGTTGCTTCACTTCGGGAATTAGGCGGGTAGTTTGCCACACCCATAGGGGTCTAGGGTGAGGTTTGGCTATCCATCACGACCGTAGAATCCATTTTTCGTTTTAGGCTAAAATGAAACACGGAAATCCTAGTATATCCAATATATTCATTTGTGTTGTTGTGATATGGAATGCCTATTATTGCGTGAGACGAATGGCTATATATATATTATATATAATAAACATTGCTTATGTTTTGCACCCGCACTAGTCTAGCCCCCGCTCTGCTATTAATTAAGTAGCCTAACGGTGCATAACGAGGCCCCATGGCGAATGCGGATGGCATAAGCGTACGTTCTATTTTCGTTTCTTTTTGCAATGATAGGGTTAAAAGATGGGACCGCATTAATATTGATTAATGCAAAGAAAACAAACCAAAGTTAAATCGTTGGAATAATTTCAAAACCACCCGGTTTTCTTGAAAAACAGCTTTTAAATGCTCTAAACCACTCCTTT